>JAJJKD010000281.1:0-26111 GCA_022376535.1 Xylariaceae sp. FL0662B | reverse complement strand
TTTATTTATTATAAAAATTATAAGAAAACTACTTTTTTTTATTTAATTTCCATTAAATCGGTTTTATAAAAGTATTCGGTTAATTTTAAATTAATATTTTTTTTTAAATAAATTTCTAAAAATAGTTTATTATAATCTATTAGTCCGGTTTTAAATTAAATATATCGGTATATAATCGCCATTTTATTTAAAGGTTATAATTTATTTTAATTAATGCTTATTATATTTAAGTAATATTAAATCGGTTAGGTTTTAATTTATTACTTTTATAAATTGCTTAAATTTAATTTTTAATTTTAATTATTATAACTTTTTATATTAACCTTTTTATATTATATATAAATAATTTTATACCGCTTTATAATTTATTAATTTTTTGATTTCCGAAAACTTTTTTTATTATTTATAATATTATTTTATAATTTAACGTTAAAAAATCTTAAAATATAGCCGTTAAAATAAATATTAAAGTATTATTTTATAATCTTTTTTTAAAACGACCCTTTTCCGATTGGTAATCGTTTTATAGGAAAGGTTATTTTTATTATATCGGTATATTTTAAAGTTTACTTTTTAATTCCGATAGTTTTTTTAAAATATATCGATAGTATTTTCGATTATTTTTTAAATCTTTATTATTAAAGTTTTTATTATTAGATAATCCTAATTTACCGAATATTATCGTATTCGAATTATTTTATAATTAATTTTTAGGCTATATAATATTTTAATATAATACGGTTATACTTATAGCTTTTATTATATTTTTAACTAAAGGTTAGGCTTTACCTTTCCCTTTTACGTTTTAATTTTAACCGGTTATTACGTTATTTTTAAAAAAATAAAAAAATATAATAGTATAGGTAGCTAAATGCCTAAAATAAGGTAATACCGGTCGCCGATTAAATAATAAATTAATAGGTAAATTTCTATCTACCTAATTTCCCCTAATTCCCATTAGGCATTTAATATATATACCTAATTTAAATAATTAATAAGCTTAGGCCTTAACGCATTAATCGGCAACTAGTAGGAGTGGACACTTTTAACACGTATAAGTATCTGTTATTTATAGGATCCCTTATAATAACTATATTAAACCTAATTTAAATTAGCCTACCATGGATTTAACTGCAGTAGTTTAATAGCAGTGGTTTAATAACGATATTTTACCTTATAATGAATATAATATAAATAAAACGGGTATAAAAAAAGGTAAATCTAACCGTAATACCGTTATTAGCACTAATAAAAATACCTATATATATATTATTAAATCCGAAACTTAATTATAAATAACATTTTTTAAATACATTAACCCTATAAATAAAAAAGGTACTTTTATAATCGTATATAGTAATAAACGCCTTTAAATATAATAATATAAATTAAAAATACCTAAATAAAAATATATAACCACTTTATAAAAATAAAATAATAAAATAATCGCAAATAAATAGCTTAATTAAATTTTTTTAATTAAAACTAAATCGAAATATAATATATAATAATTATTAATAATTAATAGCTATATAATTTATATATATCCCGAATTTATATAAAAAACGTATATTAATAAAATACCTATTATTTATTTACCGTTATATATAAATAATAAATTTTAACCTTTTAACGTAAATATTTTTTCGTTATTATTATATAGCTCTACTTAATTATTAAAACTAAAGCCTAAAGGCTATATATAAGTCCTTTAGTTTTTCGTACTTTTTAAAAATAAGGGACATTTTTAATTATTTTATTTTATTATATTAATATTATTTAGTATTTTATAGCTTTGCTATTACTATATTATAGTTATCTATATTATATTTTATTCCTTAAAATATTATAAACTATAGTATATTCTAAGGATTCTATAGGACTCCCCGGACTATACTAACCCTTAGGACTCCTTTATTTTAGCCAGAGTCCTGGGACCACGCAACAGTTATTAAAAACGGCATACCGGTATAAATTCGGCCTATATACCATTTATATTATTATAATACCGATATATAAAAAACGTATATTAAAGATATATAAAAAATAAATAAATAAAGCATTTTTAATAAAAAATATTAAATCTAACTAGCGGAAAAAAATTTATAGCCACTTAATTTTAAAATAATAGTTAATAAACCTAATATTATCCCTTTTAAACCTTTTATGCCTTATATACCCGATATACCTTTATATAAATTACCATATATAAATATTTATACTTTTAAAAAAACAAAAAACCTCGTAAACTAATTAAAAATTATTTAATAATATTATAAACTATTCCTTTTTAAAGCCCGTTAATTATTTAATAAAACCGGTAAGGCTTTTATTTACTATATAAATAAAATCGGCTAATTATATATTTATAAAAATCAATTACGAAAAAAGCTTAAATAATATAAACTAAATATATAGTAGCTTATTAAACGGGATTTAAATAAGGTATTTTTAAACCTATTAAAAATACGTAATACCTAAAATAAAAAGATAAAAAAATTACCTTTTATATAGCCGGATAAAAAGTTAAAAAAGGACCCTAATTTACACTTTAAATACCAGCCTAAAAAGAAAAGGCGCTGCCTAAAAAAATAATTTTTCTGATTTTTTTTGATTTTTTACGTATATTTATAGTTGAGGTAGTAAAAAATTCAACTGTTCCAAAAGGGGTGGTGTTCCAAAAGGGTGGGCACGCGGTTATATGATATGGCCTTATTACCACGTGCGCTTATTGTCACACAAGCTCGGTAGTCCATAACACTACCATGCGATCGATATCCAGCAAGGAGGGCCAATGGAACGATGTAAGGGGGCTTGGTTAGAAGAAGGATTGTTCAATTGATATTCTTGCGGTTATTCGATCATTCATGACTGAATGTAGCTTAAGTAACAACTCTTATCATTTTCCGGGCGCCATCCTACTTTAGCTCTCGGAGGTTAGTAGCATCTGGATTTACTTGTCTGTTTCGTTCTATTCAGGGGCAATAACTCCCTACAGGAGTATAGTTATTCGATAGTTGAATATCCCTGAGATAATCTTTAGAACGGATATCTGATCGGCCAACTCACCACGAAAGGAAGTAAATTAAGTACGGATTCCAGATACTGTAGTCGAAGATCTGTAGAAGAGCTTCTTCCAAGTTTGCAGATTAGTTTCACTATTTCCAATTTGGCAGCAATGGCGCTTGAGAAGTCTAGGATATCGTATTGCCGGATACCTTGTATACCTCATGTCAAGACGGTGGCGATATAACTCTTCACGTGCTACGCAGGTCGTGAGAGTTAGGAGATACGACGTGAGGGTTTACGAGATCAGAGGAAGATAACACCTTAAGTACACCACGACATCGAATATACTTTAGCTCATAGATCAATTGTCTCACGTATAAAGGGTTAGAGTGGAATTGGATATCAACTCATCGTAAATAGCACCACATTTTATCCACTAGAATACTGTTGGATTTATAAGGTATAAGGATGATGGAGGACTAATTACAGGTGCCTCCAGGAATTCCTGATTTAGTGTGCTGCGTACTGACCACTACCATACACAGCCAAACCTCCCTAAGCACCTCTTACCAGAGAGTGCCTGCCATATTACGGTACCTTGTAATTCCTTCTATATAATTCTAGTATAATCTGTTATTTTTTATTGTAAATTTTTGGCGTATATTTTATATTTTTAACCTTATTAACCTAGAAATCCCTAGTATTAATTGTTAACGTAAATATTATTACTAAACTATAAAACGATAAAACTTAAAATCGATTTTTTATATACCGAAATTTATAGGGATATTACCGGAAAATTATAATAACCTAATAAACTCTATATCCGAACTTAAAAAACTAGGGAATTTTTATTACCGATAAGAATTTCTAAATATTAAATATCCAACCGTAATTTTTAATAATAAAAAGGAATAAATATAATTAAATAGAATAGGAATTTATATAGGAATTATAGGAATTTAATATAGCTATATATCGATTTATATTAGGTAGGAATTTTAATATAAAACTAGTTTATTAGTAAATAGAATAGTAGTTAAAATTTTATCGATAAAATTAAATATTAATCGATCTATTATTAAAATAAAAAAACGAGCGATAAGTAAATAATGATATTACCGTAATAGGAAACCGTATAGGTTCGAATCCTACAGCTTTTACCAATTAATAGATTTAATAGGTATAAGGATAATAGTGACTTAATTATAGTTACTATTATAGATTTTTAAATTAACGTACTACGTATTAACCACTATTATATAATTGTTAGATTTATAAGGTATAAGGATAATAGAGGACTAATTATAAGTACCTTTAGGAATTCCTAATTTAGTATATTATATATTAACCACTACTATATATAGCTAAACCTCCTTAAGCACCTCTTATTAAAAAGTACCTGCCATATTATAGTACCTCGTAATTCCTCCCATATAATTTTAATATAATCTGTCATTTTTTATCGTAAATTTTTAACGTATATTTCGTATTTTTAACCTTATTAACCTAGAAATTCTTAGTATTAATCGTTAATATAAATACCATTACTAAATTACTAAATAATAAAACCTAAAATCGATTTTTCGTATACCGAAATCTGTAAAGATATTACCGAAAAACTATAATAACCTAGTAAATTCTACGTCCGAATTTAAAAAACTAGGGAATTTTTATTACCGATAAAAATCTTTAAATATCGGATATTTAACCGTAATTTCTAATAATAAAAAAGAATAAATATAATTAAATAAAATGGGAATTTATATAGGAATTATAAAAATCTGGTATAGCTGTACGTCGATTTATATTAGGTGAAAATTTTAATATAGGACTGGTTTGCCGGTAGGTAAAATAGTAGTTAGAATTCTATCAATAAAATTAGACATTAATCGATCCATTATTGAAATAAAAAAACGAGCGACGAGTAAATAATGATACCATCGCAATGGAAATACCGCAAAAGGAGCTGAAAAACGAAGGCTACAGCTCTTACCAATTGTTGGATTTGTAAGGTGTAAGGATGATGGAGGACTAATTACAGGTGCCTCCAGGAATTCCTGATTTAGTGTGCTGCGCACTAACCACTACCACAATACCTATGTAAGAAGATTTAATGTTCAGATAAGGTTCATTAGGTAAGTATTTAATGTTTATGCCATAAGATCCCTGGCCAACCTGCTCATATACGTATGTACCTTAGGTACAGATCTATAGACTGTATGTAGGTAGGGTAAGCGGGTACATGTAGGAAAACTTTACAAATTTAAATTAACATATGAAAGGCCTATTACTCGAGGCATTCCTGGAGACTATCGATAAAGAATCCCCCACAATCTTGATCCGCCGGGTTCCTCTTATCTTTGTGCCTGTGTCAAGCATTGTTGTAATCGCCAGAAAAGGTCAGCATTCTAGGCGGTTTGGAAGAGCACTAACACCCGCGACTCGTTATCGTCTCTCACTGCTGTGGTCCACTTATTTGCACACTAGTCCGTTCTTGGCTGCTTGGCTGCTTGGGAAAACAGCCTCCCTGTATTCTCCTTATCTCGACCTACCAAACGGCATAGCCATATCGCCAGCTCGTCGAGGCTTACACGAGCCATGTACCTAGGTAGTATCTTCGACGCACATATAAGTTTAAAAGATAAGGTATGTTGTGTCCCACAATGTAGCCGAGATGCAACTCGGTCATCGTTAATAACTATTACCTCCTACCAATCAACATATTGTCGTCTTTCTTCAATTTTACCTAATCGACACAATGGCCGGAGGTGGCGGCGCTTCGTCCGGTGCCGTTGCACCACCCCTGAGCCAGGCGTACGGCTATGGCATAGTTGTTGGTCTGGGATTCTTGTTCGCTTTGGGGATGATTCTCACGACATGGATATTGACCCGGTGCGCGACCCTGCGGCAGTTGATGGTTGAAAACCTCAGACTCTGACTCTGGCACTAGATACAATAATGAGAAGCAAACCAGTGAGATGTTCAACACGGCCGGAAGAACCGTCAAATCAGGGCTCGTTGCTTCTGCCGTGGTTTCATCCTGGACTTGGGCAGCAACTTTACTGCAATCCACCGGCGTCGCCTATCGCTATGGGGTGTCGGGGCCGTTTTGGGTGAGTCCCTTTTTCGTGGCCATTTGCGTAGGTGTTATTCGAAATACTAATTAGCTACCAAGTATGCCTCAGGGGCAACTGTCCAGATCATTTTATTTGCAACCCTTGCTATCGAGCTCAAGAGGCGAGCGCCTAACGCGCACACGTTCCTGGAAGTCATTCGTGCTCGATATGGTAAGTTCCTCGTTCAGGGTAAGTAACCCTCTGATCAGACTAATGGAAAGCCAGGCCGAATCACACATTGCGTTTTCATCTGCTTCGGGCTTTTCACCAACATACTCGTGACGGCTATGCTCTTGACTGGGGGCTCGGCGGTTGTGACCTCCTTGACCGGGATGCACACCGCCGCAGCCTGCTTTCTTTTGCCTGTCGGAGTCGTACTATACACCATGTTTGGCGGGTAAGCTCTAGACGTCTAGAACGGATTGGCCTCATACTGAATACCTATACAGGATTAAAGCTACTTTTCTTACAGATTATGTAGGTTGATCTAAGTAATATTCAGTTTCGATGACAATCCTAACCTTTCTAACCTAGGTACATACCGTCGTAATTCTGGTAATTATCCTAATCTTCGCCTTGACTGCCTACGCCACCCCTAGTGGTGTGCTTGGGTCTCCGAGCGAGGTCTACGATCGTCTTGTTAGAGCAGCTGCTCTGCATCCTGTCGATGGAAACGCTGGGGGTTCGTATTTGACGATGCGCTCACGGGAGGGGATCATATTTTTCGTGATTAATATTGTTGGCAATTTCGGCACTGTCTTCATGGACAACGGTATGCAGCTTTCTGAGCTCGAACGGGCAGTTGAGATGTTGTAGGATACTGATCTCACCTATAGGGTATTACAACAAGGCCATTGCTGCCCACCCTGTGGCCGCCCTCCCCGGCTACATTATAGGAGGATTGGCATGGTTCGCGATTCCTTGGCTCTGTGCTACGACAATGGGACTCAGTGCTCTAGCCCTGGAGGGGGATCCGGCTTTCCCAACGTACCCTGACCGTATGAATGCCGCCGACGTGACGGCTGGACTGGTCTTGCCATATGCCTCTGTCGGGCTTCTAGGAACATCTGGTGCTATATGCACGTTACTCATGATCTTCATGGCAGTGACCTCAGCTAGCTCAGCACAGCTCATTGCCGTCTCTTCCATATTTACCTATGACATCTACCAGTACGTTGAAATTAAGTCTCCTAGCATAATTTTGCCTATTTATTGACCAATCGTTAGAACTTACATAAACCCTCAAGCGTCGGGTAGCAAGCTGATTGCCGTATCTCACACAAGCGTCGTCGCTTATGGCACGATCATGGCCGGCTTCAGCGTTGGCTTGCACTACGCTGGAATTAGCATGGGTTGGTTATATCTCTGGATGGGTGTCATAATTTCATCGGCAGTCATACCGGCAACCCTCACTCTCCTGTGGAAAGGCCAGAACTGGATCGCGGCAGCGGCATCCCCCGTGCTTGGTCTTATCTGTTCCCTGATTGCCTGGACCGTCACCTGCGCAAAGCTGTTTGACAATGTCCTCAACGTCGACAACCTGGGTTCCAACTACCCTATGCTGGCGGGCAACGTTGTCGCCCTACTCAGCCCCATCATCTTCGTCCCTGTCTTGACCTACGTGTTCGGCGTTGACAACTACGACTGGGTATCGATGGCTGCGATCAAGCAGGCCGATGATATTGACCCGTCCACCATTTCTGGTGGAGTCGAAGCTGCTCCAACGACTGAATTCGTGCCGGCCGCCCCTGAGACGGAGACAAAGAAATTGAACAAGGCTTCTCACATTGCGAAAGCCTTGACTATTTTCATGGCGCTCGCATTCATCATCATCTGGCCGATGCCCATGTACGGCTCCGGGTATGTGTTCTCCAAACCTTTCTTTACCGGCTGGGTTGTTGTGGGGATCATCTGGCTGTTTGGCAGCTCATTCGCCGTCGGTATCTTCCCTCTTTGGGAAGGTAGGGATAGTATGATCAGAGTCGCGAAGGGTTTGCTTGGCCGTGGAAGCAGACCTACACCGGTGAGTACCGAGGGCAAAACGGTCGAAACTGAGGAGCACAGTGCTACACCAGAGAAAAAGGATTAAAAAAGGATATTTGATTTGAGATACTAAGCAATGTACGATGTTGGATATACTAATTTACATGGAGGCTCACGCACAAAGCCCCGGTCCAACCTCAGAGGATGCAAGTTGGACAAAAAACTTAGACTTGAGTATTGATTGTTACTATTCTGCTTAATTAACAGCCGTGTGGACTTTCTAGATAAGCAATCCAATACATTGTTGTCTTAGTATATTAGTACATAGCCGGAATCAGTGCATCCTCATTGCCTCTTTCTTCAACCCCTTTCTTCCACCTTAACAATATTATTGTGAGTCAGCCACCTCGACGATATTCCACGGCGGATATCAGCTACTCTCTTTTCCTCACAGTTCCATCTGCGTCCGGTTGCACAGCGGTCGGTACGCAGACATATCCGTCACGTAGACCACCAGTGGCACGTACGACTCGTCTAGCCCGGTCATTTACGCCAGCGCGGCCATGTTCCGGAATCCATGTCGCAGATATGACATCCCGGCTGGTTCCAGGATGCTGTTTGGGGGTAGATGCCCCCGCCCCCCCCCCTCCCCCCTCCGCCCCAACACACAAAGGGTCCCCACGGTCGTGGTTAAACCAGTGCCAGAACTTGATACCTACATACCAATAAATGAGCTAATAGAGCGAATACCAATAGCGCTGTTAGGAATCGAACCTAAGCCGCTCTATACAGCCACAACTCCTCCTATCACCTACTATATGTATAATGTGAATGACTCCGCCGATATCATTACCGATATCTCGGGACCAGCAGATTAGTCCCTCTTGGCACAGGTGCTAGGCGGCATGCGGGTTCCCTTATCTGCAGAGGTGCCCCAATCCCCCTCCCCGGAGTCCGGATATGCAGCGCAGTCAAACAGCTGCATACGCTGAGCAGTGTATAGGGGAAAAGTTACTGTATATATACGAGCCATAACTGATGATGTTGGTGATACACGGGTACTCTGCCCAGCCGAAAAATCCAGCACACCTTCGTTAACGCCGAGAACCCTGATGTTCTGATATCCGGCTGTCTTTAGACTGCTACTGTGGGGTTCTCCGGAACTGTCGGTTCAGCATCCTTAGAGTCGTCAACTTCCGTCTCCCAATTCTACGCCTATAGTCAAAAGAAGGTATAAGCAAAAGCTCTGCTAAACAGAGTACGCCTAACATAATGCAGATGGGAATAGACCTTGAATGGTATCATGTTACTGCTTGTGTCGTGGTTTTAGATTGAGTCTGTCTTTCGGATTCAAAGGAACAGACGGTTAATTGAGCTATTACATCTGTGGCGTTTGGCTTATGTATGAGCGCGACGCATGCCGTCTCAAGTTGTCGATCCCGTCGGATGTGGCCAGCTACCCGCATCACAAGATCATAACGAACGTTGTGTTTCGGATATCGTTATTTATCAAACCGTCTTTTCAATGCATCGAACTTTTACGTACCTGAACTCTTGCTGGGTTACCGACTGCGAGCAGTAACCCTGATGCGAAATTTGGAGTGCTCCGTCTCTAGATAGGTACGGGTAAATGTGCGGGTGATCTTCATATAGCCACAAAGCGTTTCGAAACATTGTTGCCGCTTAGAACTAGAGCATTCCGCTCGGACAGAACTTGGCCATGGTACATGTAGCTCCCGTGATGATCTCTTCGGAAACGATATGCATCAATGCTACGGTCGCCCGTACCGGGGACTATGAAAACCCCCCAACCCCCAGGACATAGCATTCTTCTAGAATGAGTAAATACATTTCTAACGGCAACGATGAAGCATATCACGATATTACTCAATGAGATCGCGGCCGCCTCAGCTGCCGGGACAGGCAAATTACGACGGCAGAACTGTCCCAATGTACATATTATCGCCGCACGCGAGACAACCGCACCTCCGGGCCTCGGGTCAGCCTCGACGGTGGTGAATCTAGTTCAGGAGGCAAATGAAGGCGCGACGTCAGAAGCTATCATCTACCCTGCCGCTGGCGGTAAAGTGTACGGGGCCAGCGTCGCCGTCGGGGTGGCCGCGGTAGCGAATCAGACGAACGCATTCAATCGAATGTGTCCGGAATCGAAGATCGTGATGGTTGGGTATTCGCAGGTACGCCAATAGACAGTAGGCGTCTAAAAAAGCCGAGAACTGACAATGATGCGCAAATAGGGGGCGCAAATCATAGACGACGCATTCTGCGGAGGTCCGGACGGGCTCAGCGTGAAGACAACGGCGCCCAGCGTTTCGTCGGGGGTCAGCGATATGGTCGCTGCCATCATCTTGATGGGCGACCCGCGCCACGTCGATGGCCTGCCTTTCAATGTCGGGAACGCGACAGCAGGTGGAGTGAGTCCTTAGGCAGTCACCCCTCAGCAACGCTCAAGCTAACCGGGCGCGATAATAGTTCGCCGCCCGACCCGCCGGGTTCCAGTGTACGCAGTTTGAAGACATCATCCAGGCGTACTGCGATGCGGAGGATCCGTTCTGCGCGAAGGGGCAGAGCGCGGCGACGCATCAGGGCTACGGCAAAGAATACGGGCGGGATGCGCTGGAGTTCGTGCAGAGACAGCTGAATTCTAAGGGTTCTAATATGACGACTAATGGACAGTCGAATACTACCGCCGATGGGCAGACAGACGTTGGCACCAGTGGAGCTCCGACGTTGATATTAGGTGTTGAGCATATGTTGTTTGTCTTGATACTAGGATATCTCTATTTCTCATAGATCATTGCTAGAAACTCGGAAGTTTTCGGATTTTTCTCAGTGATGAGTTCATCTGGGCTCGTGATACAACCGTGGCCATACCAGCCCAGGTCAGTTCAGAGGGTCAGGGAGTTGGAGATATTTACCGTAGGAATCATCAATCCACTTGAAAATATCGCTGGGTCTGTACTAGCTCTCTCTCACCCAAGGATAATTACGTTGTTGTAGCACCTGAAAACGTTGCTACACATAGAGTTAGTGCATGCCATTGAAGGCCTGTATCTATTAGGGCTTAGCGGCAAGGAGACGGGGCTTAAGGGCTAGAAGACTGATAGAGAGCCGTATAGTTGATAATATGTAGATTGTAACGATGCTTATAACCCTCATTGCGTTATTAATAAGTGTTATTTGATTCATATTCCCTGGTGTTGCTGCAAACTACCTAACTACATAAGATTCGTCAAGACCGGCGAGTCTAACACGCCCATAGCATAGCCAAACGAGTGACACGATTATTTGGCCCAATAATTTGAAATCTAACCCTCAACGTTATCAAGAAGTTTCAGAGCTTGTACACGCTTATTGGCAAGCATGTACAAACGATTCATCGGCACCTTGTCGCCGCTCTTGAGCGAAAGCAGCTGAGCGCTCTTGATAAGATTCTTGATCTCGCGACCATTGAGGCAGAGCTGGGAGAGCTTATCAAGGGAGTCGTCATCAATTTCAAACTTGTCACGTCCCGCGCGGTCGATGAAGCTTTTCCAGACCTGGCGCCGGGCCTCGGGGCTGAGGTCGTGGTATGGAAGGAAGAGATCAACACGCGATTGGAACGCGTGATCGATGCTCGAGATCCTGTTGGTGGTGAGGAACAAAGTACCTGCATAATACTCCAGCATCCGAAGGAAGATGGAGACTAGCTCGTTCCTGGCGAGAGACTCGCTGGTTCTGGAACCAAGGAAGACATCCGCTTCGTCCAGGAGAAGCATAGCATTCCACATGCGACAAAGATCGAGGGCGCGCTCTAAGGCGTTCTCCACTTCTGAGGGTTGAGTACCAAGGTCCCCTGCACTCATGGAGTACAAGGGGACTCGAGATCTCTCGGCGACAGCTTCAGCTGTGAATGTCTTGCCTACGCCCGGGGGGCCGAACATAAGGATGATGAGACCGCGACCCTTGTCAGGGATGAAATCATCAAAGCCGGCCTTCGAAAGGCCCTTGTTCTCTACGAAAGCCCAGGCGAGCTCCTTCTCCCCGCCGGGAAGGACGAGCTTGTCGAATGCCTCGTCGTTCCAGGTCATACCTTGGAGATCATCCACGCGCAACTCGCACCAGCTCTTAGATTTGAGGTCGAAACCCTTGAGCCAAGGCGTCGTCATCAGAAGGTGCTCTTCGCTGAGTGGACGAATGTCCTCAGATCGCTCTGCTGGATTCTTGGCGCCTGATTCGACCTCTAGTGGAGCGGCAGAGAACTTAGACTGATAATCCGTCTCAGCTGTCTCGATCTCGTCAGCTGCGGGACTGCTTGTATCGTCGTCTTCTCCATAGAGCGATCGTAGTTTTGGCTTGACTATGTTGCAGCTGCGATAGTAGGCGTATGCGTCAACACAAACCTTGCCGGATACCTGTATGGGGTGAGTAATTCGTGTCGAACGATGAGAGCAGGTATAGACTTACGGGTCGTTGCTCGGGACACTCCGTCTCAAGGGTAATCTTGGTACCACTTGACAGCATGAAATGATAGCCGCGAAGACGCTCGAATTTGCGACCTCGTTCGATCAAAGTTGCCTTAATTCTAGCTTCGTCGCTATGGAACGAGATCGGAAAGACGGGCAGCGCCGTAACGCGACGGTACCCATCGAATTCCATGATGGTAAGTGTAGTCGTTGCATAACCACTGTTCTCTCCATTCCAGTCGACATACTCCATATCAATGATCCAACTCGCGGGGGTGCCACGTCCCGGGTTCGCCTCGCGTTTTTTGTACTTGACTACTCGGCAGATTGTGTCAACGCCGTAGAACTTTGTTTGCACCAGCGAGCTAGGCGGGAAAATCTGCCACGCATCGTCAAAGGTGACCTTTCCAGTTTCTCTAGTCTTGGCCAGCGAAACGACCGAAGAAGCAAGAATGGGCGTCAGAAAACCTAGCAATTCTGATGCAGCGCTGTGCCATCGTAAGTCAGTATGTTCTCTTTCTAGACAGTTTGGTTAATTATCGGGAGTTACATGACACGTCTTAGGAGCTTTTACGCTTGAATATATCTTTAAAGCGAATGCCGCTCCTGGAACGGTATAGAAAGGACGACAGACGACTTTGGAAGCTACTCACTGTTTGACAGCAGGATCCTTGGCTTGGGCTTGGTACTTCTTCAGGTCATCCCAGCGATGAACAAGTGGCATGAATGGAGGCTTAAAAGTCCAGTTCTCAACCTCAAGGTCAAGATCTTGATAATTCTTGAGCACCTCGGCCAGAATCTGCTTCATACTACGGTATTCGTGTCAGTATATACTCTTCCCCAACACTTCGGAGAATAAATAAGAGTTCTGAAAACTAGTTTTGGAGTTCTCGAGACATACTCTGGCAGGATATCGTGCTTATGAGTCTAGATGGGGGCGGGGGAGAGGAGGGGGGTGTTGAAAGGAGGTGGAGGATGTTGCTTACAATGGATCTTGGATAGTAATGGACCGCGTTACCCAGTGGTTCTTGACATAGTTATGGCGATGAATGATTGGGACGTTTGCAGTATGGCTTTTCAAATCCGCTTCTTCATCGTCCACATTATCAAACTCAGACCAGCGTGGTGGGCAACAGCGTGAAGGGCAGGTGTGCTGATACCAATTACTGATGAGCTTGGAGGAAGCGCAAAGCTTGGAACCTTTAGCAGCGCCTGAATTATCCATGGCAAGCGGAGCAATTGCGACACCTTCCAGGGCTTGTTTGTGGTCTTCGGCAGAGCTCTCTTTAATGACTTCAAATTCAATGTCAGACTCGACCTCGGACTGTTCACTATCACCCACACTCCTCGCTAGGCACTACGGTTAGCTATATCGCCTTCACTCAACCTGAGAAATAAGAAGAAGAATTTCTTGGAATGAAAAGACACAACCTACAGGATATGATACGCGAAGTTCGGGCCATATTGACGAAAAGATAATATTTGCTTCCAAGGCCCTGGAAGCGACTTTGAGTTTAAGGGGTGGCCAAAGTTAGAAAGGCCCCAACAAGTCTTATTATATGCCCTAGGATGAGTTATACCAAGGTCAGGGCGTAGTGATTCGGATAGAGAAGGGAAATAAAGAGAAGAGGGAGATATCAAGGAAGCAAACAGAAGAAGCTGCATAGATATATATTCTACATGTAACGCTGGAAGCTTGACAGAGACCCAAGGCTGAACGAGTGAGTGGCGCAGTGGACCTAAGTCTGCCTAGATCAAGTAGGCAACATTTCGTTGGTTTGCCTTGCACTGTGACGGAAACCTACATCCGCCCCTTTTTTAACCTTGACTGCATTAGGCAACGAAGCTATTTCAGGTAGCACGTAGTCTTGAATATGGCCAATTATGGAGTTCGCTATTGGTGGGGGTCAAAGCATTTTGAAAATATATAAGGGTTTTCAACTCTTCTAAGTATGTTTTTTGCCTGCCTTGGTGGGACTGTTGCCTATGGCCCTTTCGAACTTATTAATACAAGGTAAGCTGCCGTCGCCTTGAGATTGTTGAAAAATCCGAAACCGCTATTAAAGCATGCTGTTGGCGTCGTACTAGATAATGCACGATTTATCTAGTGTAGATACTGGCAAGGTAGCCAATGAAAATAGTTCGGCTGTCATGCACATAAAGTGTAAAAATGCCTAAGGTTCCTAATCCCCCCCTAATTAGTGGGCCCGATACTTCGTGATGAAAAGGTGCCAGTTTTGCAAATGCGCGAACCACAATGGAGTTGACTCATCTAAAGTACATGGTAAACGAGCTTGTCACTGAGATCTAATTTATATCTAAACTTACGTATTAAGTTTGCTACTATATCTTATTCAAAATAGAGCTGGCGCCGAATTAGGAGTTCTGGCAATCTTGTTTCTTCTAGAACCAACATGTAACCGCAGACCGCTGCTGTCTTTATATGGCTTCCGTGTGCTCTCTTCTGTATTTATAGCTACGGGTAGTTATGATATATTGAAAACTATAATTATAGGCTCTAACTCGCTTCTCAAATTACCTTTGTTAGATGCAGTCATTGGGCTACTTCACTTCAGGTACGACTTATGATTCGATGAGTTGTGCAAGCAATTCAAAATACATCAGATCATAGGTCTATTACATAAACAATAACAACCATTATTCAGAGTCTAGCTGTTAGCAATAATTTAAAATATCTATAAACCGCCCCCCTTGAGAATTCTACTTCTTGTTATCAATGTCCTTACAACAGCTCATGACCGGGTGCCATATATAAAAAGCAGAACAAGGGAAAAAAAATAAAAGAACCCGAGTTCATATAGAAACAGATTCCACTTTTAGTACTTTTTGAAAAGGAACGTAATCATTTACTACAAGAATATCTCAGTATTCTCCAAGTTGGGGTATCATGCGGCACCTTGTCGAAGCCACCATTGATGCGTAGCGCTGACCTCAAATCCAATTGTCAATAGAGCCGCTATTTTCATACGTTTTCAATTCCTCGATGGTTAACCTTGGCACGGACTTGTGTACTTTGCGAGATGGCCATGTCTGCAAAGTGCATGTGTTACCGCCAAGTCTAGCCGCAGTGTTGTATGAATGCCAATCAAATCTATATTAAACGATATCTCAGGCCAACTAAGCGTAAGGTCGTCTTGCGAATCGCGATTGAAGCAAAAGATTCGCCTATCGAGGCGGGAAACCAGCTTGCAAAGACTCGCCAGTCAAACAACGATCGAGGATGGCCCGAGAGAATCGATCTCAAGAATTGATCCTGCTTCAGCTCAATGATCATGACTAAAACCTGATGTTGGGCCAATTCCCATAGGATTTGGAATACCAAGTCATATCACACAAGCAATCCATTCTAGCCTTGTTGATTTTAGTCTTTTCATTCGCTATCGACTATTCGGGCGCTTTCATTTCTCCTGATTTCTCGGCAGGCAGACTGACGCTCCTCCCTTTCTTCCTTTTCAGCATCTCCTCCTCCTCTTGTCGGAGCTCCGCATCAACCTTTGCGCCCTTCGAAGGCTTGTTTCCATGCATCGTGGCCTGTTCCACATAATTAACCACCAGGTCGGACGGTTATTTCGTAATTACATACAGCGTATGTGGGGTCTGTCTTGTATCGTTCGTTGATACGGTCCCGGATCTGTGGTCGCCGGAGTCAGAACGGCAGGGCACCAGAGAGGGTCTTGATATCAATACTTACGTCCTCATCCAGCATTTTGTTCATGGCCTTATTTCTATCCTCTACGAAGCATCAGTGTTGTAAGTAGAGGAAGTAGCCCCTTGCAACCTACTGGGCATGTAGCCCTCGGCCTTCTTGATGTGGTGTCTCTGTTCCGTCTCGATGCTCGAGCCTTGAAAGTTACGCTGGTCGCCGTCCTCGTAAAGGTTTCTTAATCCGTGATTTCCAGCCATGTTGAATTACTTGAGGCCAAAGTTGTATAGGGTAATGATTTAATAAACAAAGACTTGACTTGCTACGGTAGAATTCAGGTCCCGTAAGTGGGAACATAAGCGCTCGTAAGTGCGAAGACGTTCTATAGAAATTTATACCCAACCTAGATGCCATTTCCTAGGACAACTGCGTCATTATTACCTACCTCACGGCTGGAGCAGTCTCGCGGTACGTACGCCATCTCCCCCCCAGTTACCTCTAGCATGGCTACCAACCGCCAATGATAGAAATATTTCATTAAGGTTCGGTGAGCAGCATGACTGATACTTTATCGTTCAACTTGCGTGTTGTCATCGAAGAGACGCAGATAAATGATGTCATGCATTGCGATTCACGGTTTGACAACGTCGCATTGATGCGGAGTCGAGACTTGACCGTTTCGCCGTAGGTGAAGTATTCCGAGATTCAGTTTTTTCTTCCACAAAAGAATATTTCAGTTCATTGCCATTCGGACACGGAAGCTCTAAAATAAAGAGGCGCACTCGAGATGTCGCCCACATTAAGAGTATTGACGGCGGCGTTTATCTTGACTACCACGTTGTACGTCTTGCTTCCTCATCCGGGACCTCCAGTCGCATCAGAAAGCTATACCACAACTGTACGTGACATACCTCACTTTGGGTTGGGCACTTGGCTTTCGGAAAGGGGAAAGGTAAACGCATATCACATCAGGACAGAATAACTTTGACCGTGTAATACTGATAAGCTCATACCCAGGTTGCGCATGCGGTGCAGTATGCATTAGAGTCTGGGTATAATCATATCGATGCGGCTCTTATCTATCGTAAGAATTGCTTACCGGACTTACGAGCACAGTTTGCATGCTTTCAATACTAATGCGGTGCTCAGGTAATGAGGACCAAACTGGTAAAGGGATTGCAGCATCCAAAGTTGCCCGAGAAGATATATGGGTGACCAGCAAGTTGTGGAATTCACACCATCGCCCAGATGAAGCAACGGCGGCAATCAAAAAGTCAATCTCAGACCTCGGCGTGGAATATTTGGATCTCTACCTCATGCACTGGCCAGTTGCCTTTGTTCCTGACGAAGGGACTAAATTGGACGAAGATACTTCGATTTTCGACACATGGAGGACCATGGAGAACTTCGTGCGAGCGAATCTCACGCGGCATATCGGCATCTCTAACTTCGCTAAGAAAGAAGTCGAAGCGATTATGCACATGTGTACAATATGTCCGTACGCACACGAGTTTGAAACCCATCCCTACCTACAGCAGCAGGGCTTCGTGGATTTCCACAAGGGAATCGGCGTCAAAGTCATCGCCTACTCCCCCCTCGCAAATACCAACCCGACCTACAGTAGTGGTACCAAGCCTATTTTGGAGGATCCCTTCTGGAATGACTTAGCTGCAAAGAAGAATGCGACAGTCCCACAAGCCGTGCTTGCTTGGGGTGTTCAGAGAGGCACCACCGTGATCCCCAAGAGCGTGCATGAGACATACATCAAAGAAAATTTGAATGCTCTCGATGTCAAGTTTAATGATGAGGAGATGGAGGCCATTTTACATCAAGATAAGAAGATGCGGATGAACAACCCGGGAGGGAAATGGGGGGTGAAGCTCTTTGCGGACCTAGATGACCCCACGAAGTCGGCCGATGATAACGAGAATGGGGAGTTGTGAGCTGAACCTAATGGGCTCGGTTTCGAGGTATAAATGACAACACTATCAAGGAGAATCAGCGCCGCCGTCTAATATGGAGATTCCTAGTTCGTAGTCGTATTTGCACGACTTTCCCCCGTCCA
Organism: Xylariaceae sp. FL0662B; assembly: GCA_022376535.1. Taxonomy (NCBI): domain Eukaryota; kingdom Fungi; phylum Ascomycota; class Sordariomycetes; order Xylariales; family Xylariaceae; species Xylariaceae sp. FL0662B. The sequence goes on along the minus strand of JAJJKD010000281.1, from coordinate 7,808 downwards.
GGATATCCAGCACGCATTGAAATTTACCAACCCATCGTCGAGTCATCAAATAACGAGCGGAACGAGATAAACAAATGTAGTGCGGTAAGAATAGCAGTCATGTCCTGTATATACCACCACAACCAACTCCACAGGCATATCCTCAACTCTCCATTAATACCCAATGAGACTTGTTTGGGTTTGGCTGCACATCCCGCTCAGCACACTTGAGTTGATATGCTGCTGCCGGCGACTGTACTGTGCTTGGATCCAAGTCATTCGAGTCTCTTTTAAGATATATTTTGAATTTATAGCACAATTTCTAACGGCGTCTATGCAAGTTGAATAGTTAGGCTGCTAGGGGGCTGAAAGGGGGATTTTAGCACATGATCTGTATAGGCGCATTTACACTATGCCGTAACGAGACATAAACGTGATCTAAGCCTTTGGGGACGCTTTTCCTGGCTGAGTGGATTAAAGAAAGCCAGGTCTTAACCCAGCGTCAGCCACTATCCTCTTTTCTCTTAAGTACTTCCTGGGATGCTTACGGGGCTGCTGTAGTATGAGTCGATAATAGTCGAAGAAGACAAGGCTATTCTGTACAAGGACGCTCTCAATGATGAATCCAAGGGGTGCTGTGAAGCTTTGGTACTATAATTCATGGATACGGTAACAAATTCAGTTCTTTTGGTTATGGTTGACCTCTGTTGGATGGCCTCTATTGTACGTACGTACGAATTACGATGGAATCGCGATTTGTGGTAATAATCTGTTATTGTTAAATTAAAAGGTAAAAGTTATAGGCTATAGTAGTGGGGATTTAGTTACTATTACTGAGGTCCTATAGGTTATGTAACGTAATTATATAATTACGTTAAACCTAATTTAGATTAGCTTACTATGGATTAATTATAGTGGTTTAATTATAGTGGTTTAATAGTAGTGATTTAATATTGGGCACTTTTTATTTTATTATTAAAAAACGCGTTTTTACGGCTTTAAATCTATTTATTTCCTTTTTATATAAATATCCCGTTTTTTTCTTTTATATAATCTTATTATATAACGTATATAATATTATATTATTCCTATAACGTTACCTTATTTTATTTTATAATATAGTAGTTTTATTAATAAAGGTTTCGATTTATACGGTAAGTCGATTTGTTAAAATTAGCTTTTCGAAAGCTAAATTCGGGGTTTTTTTTATAAACGCGTTTAATGGATTATTTTTACTATTTATTTATTTAATTTTTAATATTTTTTATCGTTTATATAATTTTCGAAATAATATTATATTAATTATTAGCCTTTTTTTTAATATTATTCCTAACTTAATTAGGTATTTATATAGTAATTTCGAATTTATATAAACGATTATAAGTATTTATAGTAATTTAAAAATATCGGTAATTTAATTAATTATTATATTAAATATAATAATATTATCGAAATTTAAAATTATCCTATATAATTTATTTATTAATATATTTTTGGTAATTTTTTTATATTTAATTAAATTTTAATAAATTATATTATTATAAATCGTAAAATTTATATTTAATCGAATTTTAATTATTAATATAATAATAAATCTTAATTAAAAGCTAAAGTTTTTATTATTTATAAACGATCTATTTATAAAGATAAATAATTTAATATTATTAAGGTTTAAAGGTATATATTTTAATCCTTTTTTTAAATTATTTATGCCAGACCTTTAAGACAGTACGTCTTGAAGATACCGTATCCTTAGGATATATAACTTAGTCTTTAAGATAGATAGTAGATCTCTTCCCATTTTTAAGATGGAGGGATTTTGGAAAATTAACTATTTTTATATTAAATGACCTTATATTTGGTAATACTTTATTTGTATTGTTTCTATTTTTATTTTTATTTTTATTTATTTTTAAAATACTGCCTAACGGTAGTTCTTAAAGTTTTATTAAGCGTTTACCCGTTTATAGCGTTTATTATAGCAGTTAAGGCGTTTTAGCCCTTTAATAGTCCTAAAATACTATTTATCCCGCATTTTACGATTTTATAATCTGTCGTATTAACTAAAATAATTTATTAATTTTCTATTAATAATATTAGTTTTTATTTTATAATTATTAGGATTATTTTTTTTATTTTTGTTTTATTAAAAGGATATCCTTTTAGTATTCCTATTACCGAAACCCGGTTTTTTTATAGGTTTTTTTAATTGTTATAAAATAAGTAATTGCTATTAAATAGCTATATTTTTTTAAGAAAATAGTCGATTTTTTTAAATCTAAAAGCTTAACGGTAGTACCTATTTTAAAATTATTTCTTTTATTACTTTATTAAATTAAAATATTTAGGATTAATTTTCTAATATATTTATATCGTTATAGCTAACTTTATAGTTATAAAGCTAAAAGCTTAAGGTTTATTTTTAAAAATAGATTATTAATTAATAGCGAGCTAAATAATAAATCCGTTAAATTAATATTTTTATCTTTAAGTTTTAATAATTAAACCGATAGTTACTTATTTCCCTATTCCGATTACCCTAAAAACCTTAACTACCCGGAACGCTTAAACTACCTTACTATAAACTTAAAAAAGCTAAATAAGTTATATTATTAAAACCTAAATAGGGGCTAATTAATCCGTTAATACTACTATTAATTAAAAAATATCCCAATATATAATTTTCGGAACTAAAACCCGCTAAAAAAACCTCAGAATTATTACCTATTAATTAACGGGTTATTATATTATTTCCGAACTATAATACCGGTAGTAGTACCTTTTAAAATTTATCCTAAAAATAGAAATAGGATTGTAAAAATTAAATTTCGTTTCTATTTTACTTAAATCCGGATTAAACTTAAAATATACCTCTATCTTAATCGGTTTAAAACCGTACTATAAAGATTAATACTACTATTAAAGCGGTTTTTAAAAATGCTAATATTATTAATATAATTAAAAAAATTACCGAAACAACCGATTCGGTTATAAAAAATAATACTAATAAAAAAACTATTTATAGTTAAAAACTTTACTATATCGGATATTTTAATCTTAACCTTAATACCTCGTTCGGTATAAAAAATTATATTATTATTAAATCGGACGTCTATTAATATAATTATTATCTTTTTATAAAATCTATCCGTTATATTATAAAATATAATATAAAAAAAGAGATTCTTTATAAAAATTTCCCTTAATTTTTTCGCGGGAATATATAGATTTAATATATTAATTAATTAAATAATTTAATAAAAAATATAATATATAATAGTTTTAATTTTATTTTATATTATATAATTAATAAATTTAAAATTAACTTTATTTAAATTTTAAAAGCAATATTAGGCTCGCTTTATAATTAAAAGTCTATTTTTTAAAATATTTTAATTTATATTTAAATAATAGAAATAATTCGTAATATAAAAATATATAACTTTATTATTTATATATAATTTATAGGTTAGATTTATAATTTTTTTTATTCCGCTTTAAAAAAACTAATCGATAAATTTAATACTATAGTTTTTTTCGATAATTTTTTTATTTATATTAAGGAAAAATAGAAAGTTTATTATATAAAATTATTAAATATTAAAGTATTCCTTAACCCGAACCCCCTATAAACGTTAGCTTTAATTTTTTATAATTAAATACTCCGTATTATTAATATACCTTTAATTCCTTTTTAGCGTTTATTTCCGGGTATAGGTTATTTTATAAATAAAACCCCTAATATAAACGCCTTATAAGGTAAAAAAGACGCTAACTAGAATTAATACGGCAATTATAGTAAGGGAAATTTCCGAAATAGGGGTTATGGTAATTAACGCCTATTTAATGGTTAAAATTAGGGCTTTTATAGTTATAGCGGGTATAATAATTAAAAACGATAGCCTTTTAAAGGATAAAATAGAGGTTTTAATCGAAGCGGTTAGAATTAATAATTTTAATAACTTTATAAATAAATTTATTACCGATAGGTTTATTTTTATTAGGTAACTATTAAAGGTTATTCCGGGATAAAAAATAAAGTATTTATAAATATTAAAAATCCTAATATTAAAATATAAAAATAACGTATAATATAAAAAGGTTATATTATAATAAAAAAGTTAATTAAAGAAGGCTAAAAAAAGCTATATTTCGATTTTAACGGTAATAAAATAAACGCTAATTAAACTAATTATATTTATTTCGTTCCTTTTAATAAAAATATTATTAAAGCCGAATTAATTAATTTTATTAAAACGTTAATATATTAATCCTATAATAAATTATTCGATAAACGGTTAGAATTTTTTTTTTATAAGATAACCTATTAATACGAAAAAAAACTAATATATAAAATCCTCTATAATAACGTACCGGAACTTAATTAAGCGCTTTTTTATAACGCCGAAACCTTTATAATAAATAATATATTTAATATTATTATTATCGAATTTAAAAATATAATATTAAATAAAACTTTTAGGCTTTCCTTATATATTTATTTTTAAATCGAGGTTATTTTTAAAAATAATATATACCTTATAACGGTTTACTTTAATATAGGAAATATTAATATATTAATTAGCTATTAATAGTTTTATAATTTTACGCCTAACGTATAGATTATTAAAATTCTACCCATTTTTGTAAAAAGCGTTAGAAGCCGAATCAGTTTTACCGAAAAAGCTATATTCCTTTTTAAAATAAAAGGCATTTTCGGTAATAATACCAAATATACTATTTTTCAAATCGAAACTTAAATTATTAGGGACCTAAACCCGAACCTTTTTTTCGGTATAAAGTTTTTTAATAGCTATTTAATTATTATTAACTATTTATAGGTTAAAGTAAAATTCGGATCTTATTAAAGCCTATAAATACCGGTAATATTTATCCGTAAAATAAATATTATTTACCGTTATACTTTAATATAATATAATATAATAGTATTATTTAATATTATAATTTAAATCCCGGTCTTATATATAGACTTATTTATCTATAATAAGAACGGTTTATAATAGGACTATATTTTTATAACGGAATATAATAGCGTAATAGGAATTATCTTTAAAAATAAAAACCCTAAAACCGTATTATTTTTAAATTCGATAAATAAACCGCTATATATTTGCTATAAAATAAGATTTAAATATATTAAAAATTATTAGGCCGACGGGTACATTAATATTACCTAAAAAAAGGCTTTTTTTATAGTTATAGCTACCGTTATTCCCGATAACGAAAATAATAAACGTCGTAATTTCTAAATATTAAATAAAATTGAAATTATAAACGACCTTTTTAAGGCTTTTATATTCTTAAATAAAATTACGGATAATATTTAATCCGCAATTTGTAATAATAAATTTAATCCCGAAAAAAGGCCGCTATTTTTAAAAACTTAATACCCCGAAAATTTCCCCTATATTAAAATTAATAAAAGCGCTTTTATCTATAACTATAATAAGAACGCTAACTTTACGGAATAAGCTAAAAAAATTATAAAGCGATATAATATATAAAATAAATACGGTATAGTTAAAATAAACGAAAATAAAATAATGCGAATCCTTTTAATCGAAAGTTAATAATATTAAGTTAAGCTAATACGGCATTATAATTTTAATAAAAAAAACGGCGATATAGTAAATAAGGTTTTTAACGGTATATATCGAAATAATAAAATAAGCTTTATTAAATAACTTATCCCGTTCGTTTATCCCGTTTTTATAGCTTAATAAATAATCCGTAATATCTATAAAGGTTATATTATTATAAATATATATTCTATTAACCGATTCGCCGTTTTTAACTACTATCTATTATTTATTTAAAAATTTATTATCGCTAAAATTAAAAGATATTCGTATATTACGGTCGTTAATAGTTTTAAATTTTTTTACTAATTATCTATTTAACTAAAATATTACAACTATATAATTATTATTTCCCTGTATAGTTTAAAGATTTCCTATATTGCCTTTATAGGTTTTTATAATAATTCGGAATACGTTTAACGCTTTATAGATTAAAAGTTTATTAAATTTTCTTAATTTATAGCCGCCTATATCGATAATATCGTTATTTATTTCTATATTACCGAAGATTATTTCCTATATTTAGACGTAATTTTTTCTTTATTTTATAAATTTAACCTTTTTTTTAAATTAATTAAATTATTTATTAGGTATTTTTACGTAATACTTTTAGACTTTATAGTTAATAATTTTAGAATAGGTATTACCGATAATAAACTATTTGCTATTAAGAAAATCCATATATTTATTTCGCTTATCGAATTTAAAATATATATTAGGTTTACCGGCTTTTTATATAAATTCGTTATATAGTATTAATAAAAAATCTTTCCCCTATAAATATATAAAATAGCCTTTTTAATAAAAGGCTATAAAGATAAAAAAATACCTACTATAGTTTCCGGATATAAAGGTTAAACCGTATAAATAACGTTCGACCCTATAAATAAAAAGTAATTAAACTTTTAAATTCTCTAAAAATAATTAACCTAACCTAATTATTTTATTTATTAGGACTATATAAAAACGACATTTGTTAAAATAAACGTATTTTATAAACGGGGCTATAGCGTTATAGTATTTTATATAAATAATAATTAAAATAATTACCGTATATATATTAATATTATCCGGTTAATAATATTTTTAAATAAGGTAATTATAAAAATAAAGGCCCGCTATAGTACTATAAAATTTAAAGTCTCCTATTTGGTTTAGATTTACCGTAATTTATATATTTAGATTTAATTTTATAAATACCCGATTATAGTCCTTATAGACCATAAAATAACTCGAAATATTATTAATTAAACCAACTTATATTTAATTAACCTTATAAAATTTAATATTCGGTTTATAATAGTTTCTATATATCTATTCTAATTTTATTTTAATATTAAATATATCCCCGGACGGATTAATTTAATTCCTAATACTTTATTTAAACTCCTTACCGAACTATCCTTAAAAAATTCAATTAAAGTTATAAAAAAATATTATAATAAACTAAATAATATAATTAATAAATTCGGTTATTAAACCATAATAGATAACGACTTTTCCTATACTATAAAAATAAGTATTATTTTAAACGATACCTTTAAAGCGAGGCTATTTAAAGGCTATATAATTAATAAGTAATACTATAAAATTATCGAAAAAATTCGGCAATAAATAGTTAAAAATAAATCCATTAAATATTTTTATTACCAACTTAACAATAATAGCCTTTTATATATTGCCAGCCGAAATAAGCGTTATAAGCTCTACATTCCTAACAACTGTTATAAGGATATCTTTAAAATAATATATAATAATAAATATTACTTCGGGCTATCCCATATATTCTATAACCTAAAAAGCTTTTCCATTAAAAGGCTTACAGCTAAGTTTATTAACTATATATCCTATTATTTATAATACCTTATTTATTAAACTAATAAACGTAAATTTTTAAAAAAATTCCAACCTATAATTAACCCCGCTTTACTGTTTTATATATTTACTATCGACTTTATCATTAATCTCCCTAAAATTTCATCCTAAAATACATTCTAATATATTCTAAAATTCGATATCTACAATATTTTTATATTTATAACGTATAAATTTAATAAAAAATCTCTAATTATACCTAACAATATAGAATATATAGCCAAATATTAAGCCCTAATATTCTTTAAAATTCTTTTACTATATAATTAAGGAATTCCCTAAAAATTAATATTAAATAAAAATCCTAAATTTATATCCGAATTCTAGCAAACGCTTTAAAACCATAACGGCACT
>JAJJKD010000280.1:0-26516 GCA_022376535.1 Xylariaceae sp. FL0662B | reverse complement strand
AAATAGCTTAATTAAATCTTTTATCTTTTTTAATTTATATTATTTATTTCGGAATTAGGTTTAATTTTACCGAATTTCTTTAGTTAGTAATAGGCTTTTAACTTTATATAATAACTTTTTAAAATATATTTATAAAGGTATTAAAAGCAATATTAAATAATTCCATTACTACTTTATTATTTTTTAATAATTATTTAGGTAAGAAATATAATCGAATATATTTTTACCGTTTTATTATAACCTTTTATTATTTAATAGTTTTCTTTAAATTATAGTATAAAATACCGTTTTTTTATAAAATCCTTAAAAATAGGGTATTAAAAAAACCTATAACCTTTTTTACTATATATAAAATACGTATTAGCATTATAATTATAGCTAGCAATTAGGCCATTTAATAATTTTTAGTTTTAATAGCTAAAACCGCTATTTAAGGATCTTTACTTATTTTAAATAAAGGTATTAAATTAATTTTAAAATTCTAATCCTTTTAAGTCTATTAACTTTTCTAAAATTCGTTACTATTTAGCTAATATATAGTAGTTAAATTTTAAATTAGAAATATTCCTATTTTCGTTCCCTAAAAAGTGAAATTTCATATTACTTATAGCTTTTATAAAGTCTATAATTTTTATATTTTATTTTTAAATCTTTCGATTAGTTTTAATTTCTTTAAATCGAGCTTTATTTTTTTTATTTTTAAAGATTATAACAAACTTATTACGGTATATATTATCTGGCTTACATTTTAAACTATTATTATTTAATAGTTTATTTTTAGCATTATTATTAGATTCGGATTTTAATAAAAATAGAAACCTAATATAGGTTTTTTTTTTAAGTTTATTAAATTTCTTTTTTTTATCTATTAATCGCATTATATTCCGTTTAATATAACGTTTATTATATTAACTTAAACCGATAAACCTTTTAGCCTATTATTATATAATTTTTTAAATTAAGTTATATTTAGTATTAAAAATATTACTATACGGAATACTATATATTTATAAGATCTTTTTTAAAACTTATTAATTAATCCTATATAATAAATTACTAATAAAAATAATATTATTACTAAAGTTATTATTTATATCGTTTTTAATAACCTTTTTAATACGTATTTAATAAATATAAGTAAAATCGAAAATCTTAATAAAATCATTTAATAAACGACCAATTTCGAAATTTAATAGGCATTTTATAGCCGAACGGTTTTAATATAAATCTTTAAATTTAAAAACCTTTTTTAAAATTTTTTTAACCTTTTTTTAATTATATATATCTTTAACTTTAACTTTAACCCGTTTTTTTAAATCTTTATCCTTTATTTAATAAAAAATCTTAGCTATTTTTATAGCTTTTAAAATAATATATTAATTAAAAATATAATCTATACCCTTTAGCTATTTTATAACATTTTCGCCTTTAAATAGGTTACTTTTATAATTTCGAAAATTAGGTAAAATAGGTATAATAATATATATAATTTACCCCTAAAAAGCTTTAAATAAAAATATAATAGCGGCTTTAATAATATTATTATTACTATCTTTATTAAACTTTACTATATTACCTTATAGTAATCGAGTTATCTTTAATTTAAAGGCGTATACGTTACTACTTTTAATAGTTTACCGCTATTTAGGCTATTTTTTTAAGTTTTAAAAATAGGGATTATTTATTTTTTATATAGCTAAACTAGCCGATATTTAAAGCGGATAAATTTAATTTATTTATTTTTAAATAATTAAATTATCCGGTAATAACGTTTTTTTATTTATAATAATAATTATAAATATAATAGTAATTAAAAAAAAACTAGTTTAATCGGAATAAATATAATACCTAATATTACGCTACTTTAATTATTATTCTATTATATTTTATTTATTAATACTTAACCTTAAATCGGCAATATAAGATCTAAAAAATTATATTTACCTATATAATATAATTCGATATAAATAAAAATAAAACTATTAGTATTTTCTGATAATTTTATAAGGGTAAAACTTTAAAGTAAAACAATAGGGTAAATTCTTATTTCTTTTTTATCTCTTTTATTTTTTTTATTTAAATCTTTCAAATAGTTAACTATAAGCTTTAAATTAACTTCGTATTAACCTAATACCTATTTTTATTATATAAAAAGACTTAATAATAATATTACCTAATAATAACTATAATTACTATTAAAATGCCGAAATTAATACCGATAATCTTCCTATAGCTAAATTAGGTAAAAAGGGAATTTATTAATTTAATAATCGTAATAATACGCAATACTAATAACCCTAATAGGTTTAACGATACGCGTTTTCTATTAATATTTATTACGCCGTTTATAATAAACTAAATAACGTAGTTTTATCCTTTTAACTAAATTATTAACTTTCTTTATCTATAGCCTTTAATTTCGATATTTCGGGCTATATTAAATAAATAAACTCTTTATTTAATTGCTTTTAACTAAATCGGTTTCAATTTTTACTAATTAACTAACTGGTTTATTTCTTATTTATTTATTTATTTACTGGGATTTTATTTATTAAATTAACCTATTATAGCCTTTTAATTATAATTATATATAATTCGTAATTTGTATTAATTTAACTAGTTATATTATAAAAATAATAATAAAATAAATATCGTTATTAAAGCCGAAATTAATATATATAACTATATATAAATATACCCCTAAATTATTTAAGGTCTTTCGTTATCCCCGTAGCTTTTAATAATACCGGTTCTTTTAAACTTTCGTAATTCGACATTAATCTCGATTAATACGTACTATTATAATAATCTAACTATTAATTAAAAAAGAGATAAAAAAGTCGAGCCGTTTCGGGAAAAGCTAAATAAAATAAGATCGGGTGTTATAAATATAAGTATATATAAAAGCCACTTATATATAATAATAACTATAAACCTATAGGGCTTACTAACTTAAAAACTATTACAATAAGGCTTAAATTTAGCGATTAACGTAAAAAAAAATGAGTATATATTCAGCAATTGAGTGGTGTTCTTTTTCTGGCTAAAGAAAAAGGAAGTGCTCCTTTTAGCTGACTATATATAAAAGGCGATTGAAAATTCACTGCTAACTAATAACAACTGACCTCATTAGGTAATACCACTTTAATATTTTATTAATTAATAGTTATTTTTTTTTATAAATAAAGCATTTTTTTTAAAATCGTTATTAATTATTATCCGGGTAAGGTTTAAATCTATTTTATTATTTTCTTTAAAATAAGGGTTTATAATTATTATTATTATATTTTTTATCGGTAAAATTTATATTATTTAGTTTTTAATTTTATAGGTATTATTAATTTATTTTACGGTTTATCGAAATTTATATATTAAATTAAAGGTTTATAAATAGGGCTTTAAACGTTAATTTTATATTAATAAACGCGTATTTAAGTTTAAAAACGCTAATATAAATACGTATTACATTATTATAAAGGTTGATTTTTTTTTCGTAACTTTTTTTAAATATATATTAAATAAGGATTATTTTATCGAATAGTTTTTTTAAAGCTTCTATTTTTGATTTATTTAGGTTTAAATTTCGAACTTTAATATATATTATAATAATCTAATCGGTTTAATAATAAATATAATTAAAGTTTATATTAAAGTAGATATAGATTTAGTTATATATTTTATTCTAATAATAATCTGGACCAATTTTATTAATAAAATAAACTTCGGTACGGTTTATAAGAATATTTAAGAAAATAATATAATATTAGTTTTTAATAATATTAAATTTCCGGTATATATTAATAAAAACTTTTATTTTATTTTTTAATATATTATATAGTTTATTTATATAGTTATAGGTTAATTTCTATACCTTTTAAAAGGCGATATACGCGTTAGGTTTAATTGTACTATTATATATAATATATTAAAAAGGAAGTTTATATATTTAGCTATTATAAATAAATAAGGCCTGGTTTTTTAATATAATCAATAAGGTACGGAGGCTTTATAGATTAAGGACGGGTACGGGTTTTTAGTTATTAATAAATAGGGTATTTATTATTTGGGGGTTAAATATTAAGGTACCTATTACGCTTTTATTAAAGGTTATAATTTATATATCCGGTACGTTTATAATATAGGGAAATTAATATATAAATATAAAGGTAAAAGATAACGGCGTTATAGTTAATTAGGTAATTATTAATATAGGATTTAAGGTATTTAAGGCATTTAGGTTATTAATTATAAATAATTTTAGGAGTTTATATATATTTTTTTCGTTTTTTAATAAAGAGATTTTATATTCCGTAAAAGTCCCTAATAGCTATATTTTAAAATAACGGTTTACTTTATCGAAATTACGGTTTTTTTATTTTTAAAAGTTTCCTTAAAATTGCTTAAATATTTATTAACCTTTATATAGGAAATTATTATAAATCCGAATAGTATTATTTATAAAGGTTATATAATATTTAGGGTTTTATAGGGGGTTATTAGGATCGATATTTTTATTAAAAAAATCCGGGTATATATATTTTATTTATAGATATAATAAAAGTGGTAATTTTTATTATATTTTTTTAAAAGTAAAGGTTTTTTAGGTATTAGAGTTTAATAGTAACGGGATTTTAACTGGATTAATTATTTTAATAATATAGTTAATATAATATAGCTAGGTAGTATTAAAATTAATTAAGGTATTGGGAAATGTTAGATTTCGTTAAAAAACGTTAAAATCCGATAGAATTTTAAATTTATCGATAATTAAGGTACGGGGGTATTTATTATAGTTACTATTTAGGATATACGGTATTTTTTTTTCGGTAAAAAGGCTTATTATTTTATTTTTTTATTAATTAAAGTATTTTTTATAGAGTTAAATATATAAATATCCTCTTTTCGTTAATAAAATAAGGTTTTTAATCCTTTTATTATATAGCCGGCTAAATATTTAATTAAGATTATAGGATTAGATCGGATTAAATATAAAAGCCTATTTTAAAAGCTAGCTATAGTCCGTCTTTTTACTTTTACTTATTTATAATTACCTTTATAACTATTAATTAGTATTAAATAGCTTCTATTATATATACGTATAGTTTATAATAGAATTGCGATTTTATAGTAATAATTTATTGTTATTTTATTAAAAGGTAAAAGTTATAGGCTATAGTAATAAGGATTTAATTACTACCATTAAGGTCCCGTAAGTTATATAACGTAGTTACATAACTACACTAAACCTAATCTAAACTAGCCTATTATAGATTTAACTATAGTAGTTTAACTATAGTGGTTTAATAATAGTGGTTTAATAATTATTTATATATAATTTTTTATATTATATTAATTATAATTAATATTATATTTATTTATAATATTTTATATTATATTAATTATAATTAATATTATAATAAAAAATAAACTAAATATAATATTTTTTTAATAATAAAAAATAAAAACCAATTTTTATTTTTATAATTATTAAAAAAATTTAATATATATATAATATATAATAAAATTATAAAGCCGAAAATTTTATATTTTATAAATTATTATATTTAATTTATTTATAATTTTTTATAATATTTTAATATTAATTTTAATATAATATATATATTTAATAATTTTTAAAAAATAAAATAATAATAAAATAATTTTTAATTATAATATTTTATATTATATTAATTATAATTAATATTATATTTATTTTTTAAAAAAATTAAAAATAATTTTAAATATATAAATTTTTAATTAAAATTAAAAAATCCTAACTGGAATCCCGCGGGATCTTATAGGATAAAAAAAAATAAACGGGATCCTATAGGATCCCGTTTTAAAAAAAAAAAACTCCCGCGGGATCCCGCGGGGAAAAAAAATAAAAAAAATATCCCATGGGATCCCGCGGGACGTAAATTACGTCCCACGGGATCCCATGGGACGTCGGGAATTTTTTGTCGGGACGGGATTGTATACGTCTAGCATAGGGTGCCAGACTTTACATCTTGACATGCTTTCAGCGTTACAAACTTAAGTATTCATAGCTGACGTTTAGTCTATGCAATTAGTAGTGCTCTTCAAAGTTTCCTCAAGCTCCTCCGCTGATGCCTCTCCCATTCCCGCGCTGCCGGTGATGCTGCCGTCAATTTGGTCCACTGGCTGGCCTGCTCATGAAGCTCGTTGAATCTCTCTCGGGTCCAATCGAAGACGTTGTCGTTATTGAAGCCCTCGGATTTGAAGCGTCGACGAAAAAGATTACGAAGATACCTGTAGTCCGGTTTCTTGCCAAAACCCAACGATCTCGTGTAGTCGATAAAGTCGGCGAACTCATCGGGAAGGATGCCGCGGCAAAGTTCTTTGCCCGACAAGTTTATCTTCTGTTCTTTGACTAGGTCTCGCTCCATACCCTCCCATAGTAGATAGCCACGCGCAAAGTAGACGAACATGTACCCCACACATTCGAGGTCGTCGCCCCACGATTGCTCTGTTGGCCGTGCCAGTGACTACTTAAGTATTCAGCAAGAGAAGAGGAAAATGCCTTGCTTACCCTGACCGTTATGGTTATTTATACTGGCAAAATTGCCTGTGCCACCAAAAGGGAGGCCTTCATCGGTCTCTTCATCGGAGAAGGTTCTTGCCAGGCCAAAATCAATTGTGTATAATGTATTTCCCATTTTTCCGGTGCCCAGTAGGAAATTCTCTGGTTTGATGTCGTGGTGGAGAAAGTGTCGATGTATACGCTTTACCCTTAAGATGATCTGGTCGGCAAGGAGAAGGATAGTTTTGAGTGAAAACCGTCTACCGCAGTAATTGAAGAGATCTTCTAACGAAGGACCTAAGAGTTCCAATATAAGGATCTTATAATTACTCTGTCCGCCAATCCAGTAAATCTTAGGTACTCCGACCTCTCCGGCTAGCTGTTTATAAGTTGTTTCCTCATTCTCCAGTTGTCTTGTGTCGTCGTTGCTGTACTCGGTAAGCTTGATTGCAACTTCGTCGCCGGTGTGCATATCGGTTCCTTTGTTGTGAGCGTCAATGTTATATGCTGATCAGCGGAAATCGGATGCAACAGACCGGAATACACCATCCCGAACCCTCCTTGGCCAATCTTGCGATCAACGCGGTATCTTTCGTCAATGAGGATGTCCTAGATATGTTCAACATAAGCAGGTTTTGTAGCAGGCTGAAAAATACTGTTGCTTACCTTCATCTTGACCAATTGAATTTGGCAGAAATTCAAAATAATAGCAGAAATCCCTATAGTCCTCAGATCCGAAAATACATTTGTATTGCCGGCATCGTATTCAAATGTGTAGGTATTGGCCGGGGGGGGGGGGGGGGGGGGGGGGGGGAGAACATATGGAACTCAGACGACGCATACGGTCACAACTAATCTAAGCGTGCAACTTACCTAAATCTTTATACCGAGCCTCTAAAGGAATTTTTTCAAATAAATTCATTTCTTTATTGATAATAAATAAGTATACTGAACAAAGCGGCTAGGCATGCTTAGAATACACCGCTAATACAAGGTCTCCGCCTACGCTCCTGTTCTTGGTTGAAACTCATGATCTTAAAGCTTGCTCCCTAAGTGTTTAGCTTTATTGGCACATTGATTACTATATATCCAACTGGAAAGTTCCGGGCAGCTGTACTGAGTATTCCTCCTCGTGTTTCTGTTTCATAATATCTTATTAACTACAACACAACTTGACTCATCAAAGACGAACCTCCGTTTCGGAAGCTATATATCTTCTAACCAATCTACTAACCAAAGGTCCAAAATCATATAAGAATGACTGGGGCGCGGGATCAAGGCACACGGCAACCAGATGATCCCCAGCAGGATATAAATCTAAGCATGGAAAGCGGGTTGGAAAAACGCTACTGTCCAAATTTTCCGCCAGAGTTCTGGGACTCGTTGCCTGAGATCGAGATCTCGCCCCGCGCACTGCGAGAACTGGACCGGAGGAACAGCATTAAGCTTCCCTCGAAACTCACCGTACCGAGAGAATCTTGCACAACTGACCTCATCCGCTTTGCGAGACACGGAGGCCCAGATCTTCGCAACCTTAGAGGGGTAAGTAGAGATTGTTGAGCTACGAACCTCTAACGACTAAGAATACGAGCCGAGTAGTACCCAGACCCGAGACAGGATAGGATGGGCCCGAAAAGACGCCGCGGACCCTTCGATACCGATGAAGACACGTGTGATCCCAAGAGGCCAAAGTATTCTGTCAAAGGGTTGTCGGCTTACGATCCTAATTTTTTGTGATATCTCGCGGAAAACCACATCTATCCAGACAACCACGAATATCCAGAGGGCTGCCAGATTCCACGACCGGATAACTTTGACGAGATTCGCCGGGAGTTACTCGCCCCTAAGCCCGACCTGTCACCTTTGCTCTTTTCCGAACAGGCGTTTTCTCGTTTTACACGAAGACACCGTACTGCGCAGGGTGAGAGTTCCGTGATGACACACATCATTCCGTTGATTGCCGGTGATTTCGATATTCACAGCGAGTGTAATCAGGTGCTGGCCAACTACGAATTGCTTACGGACAACCTGACAGTCGCTTCGCAGCCCAATTACTTCGACGGGACTGGAAGCAACAACATCCATAAGCAAGTCCTGGCGGATCTCGATAAGGTGATCGTAGGCAAAAACACCGCTTGTCCACTGGCTTGCAACTTCTTCCTCGAGGTTAAAGGAGATGCTTTAGTGGCGTTTGCGCAGGCCACCTACGACGGAGCATACGGCGCCCGCGCCATGCACAGCCTGCAGAATTACGGCATAGAAACACCATTCTATGACAACATGGCATACACGATAAGCGCGACGTACCATACAGGCACGGCTACGCTTGAACTATACACACACCACATCACGGCGCCCGGGGCTCCTGGGGGGAAGCCGGCGTATCATATGTTCAAGCTGATGGGCTTTAACATGACGAGTGACCTGGATACATTCGTTCGTGGAGCCAGCGCCTTGCAAAACGCGAGGAATCTAGCAAAGCAGCATCGAGGCCATTTTATAAAAGTCGCCAACACTCGGTGTGAGGAAGAAGCGGGCGTCACCAGAGTCAAGGAATAGCCATTGGGTAACAGGATACTTTGCGAAAAAGTCGAAAACTGGCCTGTGCCGTGCATGAACAGGTGCTCCTCCGTTAACGACCTCGGACTGGAATTATAAGTAAGTACTTAACTCGTGACGAATAATCTCCGTAATGAAAAATTCTGGATGAATAACCATTTCTTACGGTATATGTTACGGAGAGAGGATTTACACGATATATTGTGAGAAGGTACCTGAATTGAGCGTGGGGTACGTGGATTTTCTGCCCCGCCTACTGTATTTACATAGGTGTATTTGGTAATCTGCCATTCCGTGCACTAGTTTTTTAACCTTATAATTACAGAATTAATCAGATCTCATCTCACTGTAAATGCCCACACATATATTTATTTTATGGAATGATTAGTTAAGGGCAGAAATTAGGCCAGGCTCGGGCTTAAAGCGGCGTGGCTCAAGCCCGCGTTAAGCACCTAGGTAGTCAACTTATTGCATTCTATCATATAGGTAACCGGTAGCAAGTCTCGTGTCAACGATACCGTAGGTTGCCTCAAGGCTGCCTTTGCGGGTGTATAGTGGGTACGTCCTACCTAGGTATAATCAGTCAAATTGTAGGCAAATCGACTAGGTTAGATTCCTTCGCGAACCAACATACATAACATAGTGCATGCTGCTAGCCGATTGATAATGATGTGACATTTCAATTCAATTCGTGAACACAGGCGCATTCGGTTACCAAGGTCCACCACCTCGTATGTATGCAGATAAATTAATTGTGTAGGTTAGGCTAGCCCAGCTAACCCCAATACATATGGATGTAAGTTGGACTGGAGGCTTGAGGTGATGGTTGAGTTTCTACACTTCCCCCAGGGTCCACAATTGAGGCACAGCCCCTTGTAAGCCACACTGCAACCTTTACTTCTGATCTCTTTTGATCATTAGCCATGATATTTTACAGGCACACAGCCACACAGACACATATGTACTGCAATGGAAGTAATTCATGTACCTATTGTGCAACTTGGACAAACCAAACAGAACCATGAATGACGCCAGACTCGATCAGACTGGTCCAGAATCGACCAGCCTAGCAGTCAACCTAGCAGGGAGATGTTCAAGGTAACCCATAAATGACCTTATACATAAACATCTTATGTCATTGTTTACCTTCGTTCCTTCAAGTCAAGTACTCTATACACATCTCGAGCAAGTCCATCTCTTTCTAACAACTCAAGTAAAAGACTGCCCCAAACTATACTACATCGATTCTATATTTTCAACGTTAGACGGAATTATCTAGGTTAGAATTAAGCTCAAGATTAATGCATTTTGGGTTGTTGCCGTTTGACTCATTGGATCTACTCCGACGCATATACTTCGTACCACGCGATTAAACAAGAACTTAAAGAGTACCTGGGTATCTAACCCCGATCCAATGATGCATCCATGTATGTAAGGTCTACATTAGGTACCTAGGTACTGCTAGCACCAACAACCTTGGAACATTTCATGGTTCGCACTTACCTACGCGAAGACTTATGATAGTGTGGAGTCGCTGTGCCCCCTGTGTGCCCCGCCTCTCTTCTCATCCGTCCAGCGCCATCCCACCTGGGCTCCCTGTCACTTGCAAGATGCAACCCCTCCAATCCAAGCCCCCTCCCCTCGCTGCTCGCTCCCTCTTCTCCCCCTGGGCCTCCATGGATTCTTCGCTTCAAACAACTTGAACAACGTTCCCAGCCGAACAGGCTATCCATCAGGTACAAAATCCCACCAGTCCCTTCAGCCGCAAGTCTTTTGCGCGATGACTCGCTTCTCTCTTAATCAAGCAACACCCCCTTCGGGAGGGACCAGCTCGTTCTTCTTTTCTTCACATTGTTCACGCAACCTCGGCACAGGCAGGGCATCGGGTGCCAACACTGCCTCTCTCAACTTGCCGCTATGAAGTCGGCTTCACCCACTACCAGCAATTCGACGGGCAGAGGCGGTCGTCCCAAGGACTGGACCGACCATCGAGCTCGCAAGCTGGTGCGACTATACGTCTATACACGACTTCCCTTCGACCTCATCCTCCAGCTACTAGAGGATGGTGTGTGGAAACCCGGGTATGCCTCTTGTTTCAACTGTCTTGCTCGAGCACGTGGCTTATGTTCTTGCCTCTTAGGAAGGATGCTGCGAACAAGGTCAAGAATTCCTTGCTAGGAAATGATCCTCGATGGATGAGACCAAAAGACGAAGCCGACGAGCGGCGGCGTATCGCCGGACTCGAGGAAAGCCGACGTGCATCTATGCTCCGTCGTAGATCGTCCACATCACATTCAACCAAGAACCAGGGACATGACGATGATAGCATGACTCTAGCTCACTCGCATCAGCCTTCTTTTGAGAAGGCCGACACGCCGGCAATTTTTCAATTGACCCATCCATCAATTAACCCCGGCTTTCCTGTAGAGACAGGCCTCTTCTCAGACTTCGGTGACGATGACGACAGAACACCTAGATTCACACCCGGGACCCCCAACGCAGAAGACAGATTTCGCCAAAACACTGGCCTAACAGACTCTACCGAAACTAGTATAAGCAATAGTTTTCGAGAGAAGCTCTGTACTGTACCACGAGATCAAGTCAAGCGTATCAAGCGTGTTTGTATGCAGCATTCCAAATCATTTATTACCCTTTTCTCCTAGTTCATTTGCACCAATTTTTTTGTTGAATATCCGGAGACTTTAGTACTTCCTTCGCAGGTTCCTGACTTCTATTTATTTACCTCGCTGTCTAGACAGGCGGTTGCTAACTCCGCACGCCGTAGTCAAAGCATTCACTTTCCCCAAGAATCTTGACCCGCCGCGAGCGTCCTCCTTTTCCCCAGAGCTATTATCTAGCCCACAGTTCCCACTGGATGCTGAAGATTCCGGCGACCTTGATAAACCAGTTCTTCACGATGCATTTAGCGCGAGCTATGCTGTACCCGGTGACTTTTTGGGCACGGATTTATCCAAGAAAAGAGGCAAATGC
Source organism: Xylariaceae sp. FL0662B (assembly GCA_022376535.1). Lineage (NCBI taxonomy): Eukaryota > Fungi > Ascomycota > Sordariomycetes > Xylariales > Xylariaceae > Xylariaceae sp. FL0662B. Next base: position 14,425 of record JAJJKD010000280.1, on the reverse strand, counting down.
GAGATTGGGTCTGCATCGCATAAGTCGAAAATCTGCTGGTGCCGAATTGCCGACCAAATAATGCACATCCAAGACGAATGGGCGAATTTCTGTGGCTATCTTGCTACATCCATCAATTCTCCAGAGGATTTTAGTCGCCATTTTACAGAGATAGACCCCTTTGGAAATACGGCATTCCACTTCCTCGCTGCCACAGACGGAGATCATAGGATTCTTCTCAATATTATTTCAAACGGATTGAGCAATCCCCTTCTGCCAGTGCGTGCGACGAACACGGCGGGACAAACGCTACTTCACGTGCTCCATCGATCTTGGTACGATGACGAATCCGGTCTGGTCCAACTTCTCAACATGCTCAAGGGTGCCAACTTTGACATCCTGGCAACTGATGTATATGGACGCAGTTTCTTTCATTTATTCCAAACTAGGAAACAGGAGTTTATTCGCATCCCCCCTTCCTTAGTAGACTGGAACTTGCTGCGACGGCGGGACGCCTTCGGAGTTAAGCCTGCGGATTCTTGTACTTCAAGACATGTTGATTATACTGCGACTTTATTATCGCCCAATGATATCACTAGAAACACAGTCAACCCAAATATGACGGCGCTTCCTCTTACCAGAATTAGTATACCATCGGATGATGGGGAGGAGGCTTGGATTCGACCGCAAACAGAGCTTTTGAAAACGGTTGTCAATGCTGTTTCAGTTGACCCTGTCAACTCAACGATACCTGATCCCCGAATAGAAGATTCGTATGGGCGCAATGCACTTCATTGTCTTGCGGAGGTCGAGCTAGACGTCGAGCGTCTTCAAACCCTAAATCGTGAATCCAGACGACAGAAGAGACCGAGAATCAGTGATACGAGCGGTGTTGATAGCCGATTGGAATATCTCGAAGGACTTCTTCACGCGAATGTCGATGTCAACCACTATGACAACAAAGGACAGACTCCCCTGATGGCATTTGTCAGGCATCGGCAAGAGGATTCCAAAGGGGATATGAGAGAGCTGGAGAATATCATTAAGATGCTTCACAACGCTGGGGCTGAGCTTGAGAAGCGCAATCGCTATGGAGAAACAGCTCTCCATATTGCCGCAAGATCAGGGCAAAAGTACACGATGAAGGTGCTCCTTGGCCTGGGAGCCAACCCATATACCCGCAACGCTCACGGCATGAGTCTCTTGGATATGATCGATCAGGAATTCCTCAATTCTGAAGGGGATGCATACACTGTTTCGCGACTAGAAGCATGCCGTGCCTGGATTTCTAGTAAAGTCTTGTATGGCTCGTCCCAGAAGCCCACTGTCCTTGACGAATGGGGAGTAAAGCGCGAATTTGATTCAATGGAGCAAGATCGGATGGCAATAGATTGATTTTCGGTCGCAAAGTATGACGTAAGATTTTTTTCTTCTTTTTTCTTTTTAACACATTTTGGGCGTTTTGGTGTATATATATACCCTCGTGACCATGGCAATGGTCGGCAACGGATGGATACGGATACCCGGGTGGAGTTCAGGTTATCAATCAGAATGCACGCACATGCGGCTCCATCTTAGAGCCTCGCAAACGAATGCTAGTTACGCTTTGAATTGAGCAATGAGAACACGTGAGCTTAACCTTTTTCCAACTCCCATCGAGTTGTCGTGAACGAGAGAGAACATAGGTAATGCGTCTATACGGGTCATACATACCTCATCCCCTGATGGAACAAATGGGCATTCGCTTATCTACTAAGTAAATAGTTATTTAGGCTTCAGGAGATATGACGCCTCTGTCTTTCCTTCATAAGGATGGCTGGGTAATATGCGAGCAAGCTGCTGCGAGTGATATGACATGCCAGGGCAACCAATAGGTACATGTAGGTAGATCAGTCCGTGGTAGAATGACGCATTGACGCTGCGTGCGAGATCCCAGAAGTAATCCGAGTGCGAATCTTAAGCAAAACGCCGGCTCAACTCCGGTATGTATGTACGAAGTACGCGCTGTATTCTTTCTGTCTCAACGGATGGACAATCACCCCCTTACCTTATGTGCCATGGGCTCGTCACGTACACCCTATTAGATTACCTAGTAGTAGCAGCCCTCTCCACCACATCGAGGGCTTCTGGGTGTAACGAGTCTAGTTCACATTTATTGTTGCCGAGATGTCAAATGCTACAGACGAATGCCGTCACGTATGGGTATATTACACATATGATTGCTGGCGACAAGAGTACCTGCTATTAGGGTAAGGCTGGGGTTATGCGGGTAGTTGGTACCATGGATAGGGGGGCTGCTATACAACGACAAGCCTTATGCCAGTATTAGCTAAGAAGTGGTGGCTTAAGGAAATCCGCTTGAAATAAAGTTATTCTTATCATGAAGACTAGAATCGGCGAATTCGGCCAATCTAATAGCTCTAAGTAAGTAATAAGTGTTGCTATTGAAGGCTGAAAAACTTGAGGTCTTGAAATGATGCAAGCGTTTGCTTAATGTGACTTGTGCTAATGGAGAGGTATATTCATTTTCATTAGGTGGAGCCTAGCCCCTTTGATCGTTCCGGCTATATAACTATCTCCTAACCATCAGTTCATCGGATATCGTACAGGAGGTGATGACTGGTGTGGGGCACATATCTATGTCGTCTTGAGCTGGCCAGGGTGGACAGATTGGATTGCTTGATTCTGTTCTTGGGTCCCGCTGACGAAATGCCGTAATCCGATCAATAGAGGTCGCAGACAGTATGTCGTGACTTGACGGTCGTGCGGTCTCCCAGGTCCCCTGTTGCCAAGGTGTGTTGCCCTTGTTGCCCAGGTGTGTTACCCCTGTTTGCCCAGGTGTGTTACCCCTGTTTGCCCAGGTGTTGCCCGTTTGGGCATGTGGGTCCAGATAAGAATACCGATCATTGGTGGGGCGTGGCCGTGGGGATGGGGATGTTGAACGGTCCCTGACGGCACATATACAAACCTTGGCAGTAAGTAGTCGTAGAAAAATTTCGGTCTGTCTGGCACGGAGGGAGTCGTCTCTGGCTTTCCGAGGGATTTCAGGGGTCTGCCCCGGTAGTATCTCGCCTTGTCCCAAGGTTACACTCTATCCATGCTCTCAGATGTCGAAGGCCTCCGGCGGAGATCGCGTGTGCTGTGCCGCTGAGTGTGTTGGCAGGTGGGCAAGGGAGGGAGACGAGGTGGCTGATTGGCAAGCAGGTGGGGTCAATCCAGCTCAGTATGGAAGCCCATCTTGAGGGCTACATACATGGTAGACAGATCCGCGTAACCATTCCGGGGATGGGTGGAATGGTTTGGGAGAAGCTGGGATTAGCCAAGAAAATGGCATGATTGTAGGTAAGAACTTTTCGGCCACGACATTGCGGTCTATGTATGTGTGTATGAGTATAGATGCATTTCCTGAAAATTTTCAATTCTCCCTTGAAAGCAGGGTTTACATAATTACGTAGTACGCCCTTGCTCTAATGTGCATATATGTATGGCGAATATTACAAGGTTGATCTTCGCGCCTCGGCGGGGGGGGAGCGCGTTCTGAACCCTCGGAGGACGACCGACGCCATTCGGATGACAGCCTACACCTCGGTAGCTCGGTATCTTTAAGCATTGGCTGGGGTGAGTGATTATTCCCCCACAGCCCGAAATCAAATGGAGAACCCCCTGCGCGCCTGGCATTTTGCGGCCGGCATTTTGCGTAGCAGCCCACAGGGATTGTAGTACGGCCCAGACTTTTGAAAGGCAGCTGAGCACCTCCGGTCAGTATCTGAGCATGTACACTACGCCCCTTGTTTTAATGTTATTCAGTGGCTCTTGTAGTGAATTTATGCGTTTATTAAATAATCCCTATGACGATTAAGCACGACTTTATAGAACTGTACTTTTCTTAGAATAATGCCTTTTGAAATAACTTATCGATGTTGCCAATATTGAAACAATACCTTGTAGTATATCTTGTAGCGGTGGTTTTCCGTTGTATCTCTCCACCGCGGAATTGAGCATTAATACAGGGGCCGACCTGTACCTAAGAACATCGTAGGAACACCAGGGGTCAACCGGGAGACTGGTGCGCGAGAAGGCATGGTGAACTCTGACTTCCTCGGAGCCTTACGTTTTCCAAGCATTATGACAGGTCGGAAGTTCTATCCGCGGGTGAGTCTGTCCGCGACCCTAGTACGTGACCCCTAAGCATCTTAACGGAGGGTCTCATGGTGTTTCTTTGCATCGTTTTACATACTACCGACATAAGGGGATCGCTTGACTATTCCCCTTCGTAGGATCCAGGCTGTCGGGGCGCTTTGCATGTGGCCTCTGTGTGACGTAAGAACGGGCCCTATTGGGTTCTCTACATGTCGATAGTGGATCTAGGAGAATTTGACAATGCCGTCCGTATTTGGCACATACATCAAAGCGTACATAGTCCAGATCCTAAGGTTGTAATCGTCGCTTGAACATTTGGTAGGTTGGGTGGTTTTTCGGTCTCCCACATCTTCCTAGCGGTGACTCGTCCCCCTGCAGTCTCTTACAACTGTAGCACGATTCTCTTATGAGCGGTCAAAAACATTAGTGGTCAATGCGAGGTTCTGGCAGGGTATCCAATTTCGCGTTGTATTTTGATTGCTTTGTTGTCTTTTCAATTCCCTTGTGCACCAGAACAATCACCGTCGAGCGCTAGGTACAGTACATGCCAGCCCTGAGTTGAATTGATTGCTATGATGTACCAAGTTCCCTAACCTACTGTGTATTACTTCGTACGCACTTTGGACTGAGATCATTCAAGTCGATCTTTAACTGAATTATGTATGAATCAGCGGCAGCTCCGACGAAGTAGGTAATTATAGTTCACACTCCCCTACAGTAGTGTATATGTACATAATCAAGACGTTAAAATTACCTACATTTAAGTTACTCCACAACGGACACTAAGAGGTACAGTACATACCCCAGCGGCCCCATCAACAAGGTACATGTACACTAGGTATTGATGGGGCAATTCAAGAGAGTTAGTGGAAGGGATAGGTACTATTAGTAATACAAGTTGAGACGAAGCTTAGGTAATTCCAGGTATCTTAACCTATTTTTCCCACGGTTCCGCAATGAATTGTGCGCGCCGCTAGACTTAATTCCTTGTCGGCAGCCATGGAATTATCTAGTTAAACCCGGATGCCAATACAATGGAACCTCCAGGCCTAATTCCCGTGAAGGTTGAAACGGAATAGTTGTAGTTAAGCATTGCACTATTATAAGACACTGGAGACTAAGACATGTCCTTTGCCCATCACGCTAAACACTTCATTCGAACGTTTAAAGTCACAATACCAATCGTTTAAATGCCCATTAGTATATGTAATGTCATATCCTAAGGAACCCCCCTAATTCCATTACGCAGGCTGGAGCTGAACCCACCGGCCCCGCAGCGGAGTTACAGAAGATAGGCGGGTTTACGATAATAAATAGTGGGTAGTATGTAGGTCAGCTACTGCCAAGTATAAGAATTCAGCTATGGCACCGACACCCTGCGTCTCGACAGAATAGTCAGGGCATCATATGTAGGTACAGTTAGTAAAAGTTTGGTGGTAATGCACGGCACTTAAAGATAAGATGGCACATATAGGCAGCGTATGCAGCAAGTCAAGGCTGTTTTTTGGTTTCTTGACATCCTTGACACATATATCACCTATGTATAATGCTGTCGCGCCAGGGGCCGGTATCTTCGGATTTTCGGTGGTTAAGCCTAGTTAGCGTCAGCCACCTAATACCCCGTCACCCTCGTCCTACATACGCAGTATGTCGGGTCTCTTCTCCGACGAGCTTTTCTTTCCTCTTTATGTTCTTTCTCCACATAACTTAGGGTCACCTAGTTAGGGCTCCATGGCCCTCGCAACTCTCCTCCTCTTCATCACACACTTGCATACGCATTATAGCCTCAGATAGCTGTCTAGGAGAGTATAGGCCCCTGTAGGGATTCATTTATACGCAGCCGGAAGCACCGCGTGTCTGTTCGTAATGTTTCATTATGTTTCCATCCTCTTTTGTCTCTTCTTCTTCTTCTTTTTCTAGGCCATTTGTAGAAGTATCAAAAGCAACGACAGATTCTGAGGTAGGTAAACTCAAGGATACAAGATTTGTACTAATCAAGTTAAAGTTCTAATAGCTTCAAGTCAGGGCGAATAACGGATGCCTCGACTTGACTTGACTTGTTGCGTACGCTGCACGTAGGTAGGTAGCGAGAGAAGACAAAGGTAGATCCATAACTACTACTAGGATGGGTGTACTAGCTGCACGTCAGAACCCACCGGAATACCACATACGAAGCTACCTAGGTAGCAGTCAGTTCCAATATAATAATACGTACATCACAAAAACGTACTCCAATTAGATTACAAATAGGAATATTAAGGAAACAAGAGTGTATCCAGTCTCATGGACCACAATTCGCTTCTGGGCCAGCATATCTTTGATCTCAGGAAAGGGCCATGGTTCGGATCCTTGAGCCATGCTAAATAAGTCATATTAGGGGGGACATACGTAGATACGTAGTGCAAGGGAAGAAAAGGGGGAAAGGGGCGAAGGGGGGAAGGGGGCGAGTATTGTATGTTACGCGCCGACGTAGTTTCATGGATAGCCCCCCCCCTTCTTTCCCCCCCCCCTGCCCCCCGGCCAGAAACAGTGTAAATCAATGTTTCAAGAGTCTATGCAGTCAGCATGAAAAGTACCCATTTCGGTAGAAGCAGTACAATTCAACATCCCTAACCCAGTGAGGTGTGAGGGGTAAACCATCATCGCCTACCACAACATACTCTACTCCGATTTGCTGGGTCCTGGATCTAATCTATGCTTACGTACACATAGGATGGAGTCTAGGACAGACCGAAATTTACACCTGTAACTACTAATACAATAATATCGGGTTGTTTAAGAAATGTTGATTCATGCCTATATCCCTGGAAAATACGTAAACGTATCGTTTAACATACTGCACTTGGGCTGCAGATGTGAACAGCTTTATATTTAGTAACGTCGTTTATACTCAGAAGGATTCAGAATAAGTTAGAAATAAGTTCTTAATAGTGCACACGAGTATGAGACGTATTGTAATGTGATGTTAACAAAGTATTCACAGTAGCTTTATTTCTACTGGTTGGGCAACTTTCCGGCCGAAACGTTCATCGACGGTCCGGAATAACGACGGTGTGTTAAAGCTCCTTTCCTATTTATAGGAAAAATAATGGATATACTGCCGCGCTAGTAAACTTACTAGTTCATTTGATATTTTACTAGTTCGTTGATAATTTACCAGCCCATTGATGCATATCTCCTACATAACGGGTTTCTTACATACATGTATCTTCGACCATAATAATTGCGAAAGCCCGCTTCAAATTTACAATTAATCCTACCTCGCTACCTCCCCGACCTGCCTGCCTGATAGCCTCAAACAACAAGTGTTGTTCAACATTTATTACATAGGCAGTCGGCTTACTAAAAAAAGTACTTACGTCTTATTCACTATTACTTTAACGTCCGTCATAAAATAATTCTGGACCGTCAATGTAAACGTTTCGCTTTGCGACGGTGTGATCTCACAGCGTTTAGCTAATATTAGGTGAGCCAAGCAAGAAAACTCGGGTTGAAAGATAACTGTGTAAGCGTATAACCCGTAGCTGATCTGAAAGGGGATATACTTAAGCGTGTGTCAAACGAAACCCGTCTTATCTAACCCTAGTAGTTCTACCTGGGCCGGGCCTGAGCCGGGCCGGATTCTCTAGTGCAACCTTTTCAGGGGTGCAGGCGATCTTAGGAGATCTCGTCTTTGCGGCATTAGTTAGGTACTTGAGAATGAGGAAAAGCTACATTCTCCACGCATTCATTATACTTCACAAGCTTGTATCCATTAGTACATTTTTGTACACATGGTGAAGATCGGCTGATGATGTTTTTAGCGGCGGTGAGCCTTAGTATCGAGGTTGACGAAACGCAGCCGGGGTTGGGCTCTTGCATGTAGGTAGCCTAGATGGGACGCGGGCACTGAAATGAGAAGTTTGCGATGAAGCAACGCTTTCATAGTGTTCGATCTTTCTACAAAATATTTAAGAGCATGAATTCGCCGCTTTCTGTTCTCAATTATGAAGCAACAAGTTCACAGGGTAGGCCCATACTTCCGCCACCCCGGTATAAGTGAGTCAACCCGTCTGCAACCCTTCTCCCGAGTTGTCTTTTGTCACCTTGTTAAAGCTCATAGCCGTGAGTGTGCCGCCGTACATACCAATCTATGAATACCACGAGTTTAACAGCTGTTCTAGCATCAAGTCTCTATCGAAGTCCCAACAGAACGATGCCACAGCCTATTCATGATGGCAAGGCCTCACAGGCTAGACCTGATCACTACGAGCGAACAAGCGGCAAGGTGGCTTCCCCGCCGCTGCACAGCTACCTTATGCAGACACCGTCAGACGATGCGCCGATATACAGTCGGCTAACATTGAGTGCCGACTCGAAAACTTCTCGCACGATAGAATATCAACCCCGTGCCCAGAATGTGATCGTCGATTTCGAGAATAAATTTCAGATGAACAAGCGGGACGCTAAACAGAGATGAACGTAATGTGTACATGGCACGGGAGGGGGAAATTTATCATGATAGATTTAGTCCTGTCAGTCGGCTTCTGATGCGAATATGGCTCAATCGAGTGGTGTTGGTGGGACGTGGTTTGGTTCGTTTCGATGGGGCGAATGAGACTTGGTTCTTGCGCCTAGCTGCTTGTTAGTGGGGTGTCAGTGTCAATATGTGGAAAAGTAATGAGAAGTATAATAACTTGACTAGTGCGAGGTGAAGCTATAGGGAGGTGGCAAAGCTTCTTTCATATACATTATATAGGCGGCGGCCATACGTAGGCCCGTACCACCCTCAGCCCTATAGGGCGTATCTTAACAGCCAGATTGTGTATTACTTACGAATTGATGTGTCAAGTGAAAGCTTGGTACACTCGACATACTTCGAAGTCTCGAATAGTAATTCCTGCTAGGATCTCGAGTGTGCATGAAAATACGTGTTACTGCCAGGCGTAGAAACGATTTACCTAATGATGCTTATGAATTTGAAAGAGGAAAAGGGAAGGGGGGAAGCTCCCAAGCTAGACTCATACGTTGCTTTGATGTTAAACCAGTCGCACCTCTCCCTGTGACTTCTTCGGAATATGAGCCGTGCGACAGCTTGAACATAGACTTGCTAATCTAGCAGGAGACGTCGCCTACCAGGACCTTTATTGACCCATGATGACGACTTTGAGTCTTCTTAAACGAAGAACAAAGTAATAAAGCGAGCGTAGGTAGACGCGTAGGAATCCTACCAGCAACATCGTTTCCCTACAATGAATAGGGGTTAGCAACTATGAAAGATATGAGCCTTGTCAACTCAATTTGCCACCTCATACTTCCTCTGAATATCATTTTAATTGGCCAAAAATGATAAAAGTCTTTAAATACCTAAAACCTGGCCCGATTTTGAGTCTCTAAGCTTCATGAGCACCTACATATGAGACAGGCAGTATAGGCCTTCAGATATATCATATTGCTCAAATGCAATAGTCTCACCCTTGCCTTCTTTCTTCTTTAGTGGGTTAATATCAGAATATTCAACGCATGCATCCAGAACTCTATTTCTTAAGAATACAGAATGGCCTTTCTCATTATGATGATGTTGGGTAATGCCTCCATTCATGTTTGTCGCTGCAGACCTTGCCAGATAACAAGACGTTATGTCAGCAACAAGTTTGATCAGGTACAATACCTCCTAGTCCAGAATAACTTCCACCTAGTCTTACTTCTTAACAAAATCGATGCCCTGTTTGTCCTACGACATGCACATCTATTTCTCTTCAACCCATGCCATATTTATTCCCACGTAGGAAAAAAACCTCACACGCCTAATAACTACTACACATACTTGAAAGCACCGAGGAGATACATTCAACACCTCGTAGCGTCGAATCAACTTCAGCGCAGAGACCATATAGCTTATTAATTAATTTGCATGCCACAGCAAGTGACCAAGCGTCTAGATTGTTGATGCATCACTTCATAAGTGTTCAGTTATCCAAATTAGTACTGCTTAACCCAGTGACAATCATTACATAGGTAGTGAGTCACGTTTCTAGGATATAATTAAACAACTAAGATATTTTGTTGTGCCAACCTTGAATCTCGATTTCCTAAAAGGGCGAGCCTTTGACTGCTTGACATCATTATACACGCTTATCGGAAAAACATGACCTGCAAGGAGACCTGAGGCTAGAGACTCAGCCAGCTCATCCAACTCCCGTATATGACGTCCTATGATAGGACATGGAACTTCTCCTCCTACTACTTAGCCTAGGCTAAGCTCTCTGTGTTTAGTCTGCAACTATTCACACCGGAAAACATGCATCTTTGTAATGGAACCATACCCAACTGTTCCCGGCACCACACTGTGAAATAGTAAGCCCTTGTCCTTCCCGTGTAACGTATTCATTCGAATGCTCCTTTAGGAAAGCGTAGAACTTCCTTATCGAAGCATATGGTCAAGAAAGGGAAAACAAATGTATGCGATGATACCTACATCAATTTGTGGCTTAGTACTGCCAGAACACTTAGCCCATACTTTGTCGCCATTCATAATCTTTGGGTCTCCCGAAGACGGCACCCGGAGAGTTAGCCCGTTGGTTGTCCCAAGAGTGAATTGCTTGGGAGGCGTTGCATTCACGGTCTCGCTTGTGTTGCATGGGTTGCCTCCATTTGCAACAATGAAGAAGGTATCTTTCGAGTAATCGTTATAAAGGATCTCCCAAGCTTTTGTGTCGGGAGATCCGATTGCCGCCACAGCCGGAATGAGGAGGGCTAAAGATAAGAAATTGGATGAAGGATACATTGTGGACTGACAGCGGTGGTCTTTCTTGTACGGAACGATAAAGATGAGGAATGTGATGAAGAGAGAATGATATGCTGGGAATGTCGAATATATAAGTATCAAAATGGCGGAGCTATTTATCAGAAGCTACATTCACACAAGGTAACTGAAGTTGTTGTCTAGCTATGGGTCCTTGACACATACAGGGACATATTGAGGCAGTGAGGTAAAATGTCTGAGTAAGATCTAGCTAGGTAGAGAGATCATCATCATGATCAGGGGTTGCCATTCACGGCATTTGGGTGCGCGGAGAGATTACGTAAAAAAATGGTATAATCCTAGTGTTTCTATGCATTAAAAGTATACTCATAGTTTTCAGCCCATTGCTTATTATTTGTCTATTACCGCAAATGACTTTGTAATGCGAAACGGATTGCATAGCCTAGCCGGTAGGGCGGGCTGAGCCGTACAGATCGGGGAACATGTTGCGTGAGGTAACATAGATGAGGCTACCAATGAGATTACTCACTTTAAGTCTTGAGTGTTCAGCCTCTTTATTTGTGCTATCATTCCCGAAATAGGAAATTCAAAGCTGAAATGCGGTAAGTTAGATCGATGTATAGCCACGTGAAGTCGAAGCCCCCATTCTCGTTTCATTTGACTAATCAGGTCTGACAGTCCGATGTGGTTGACCTTTTCAAACGTAATTAGAATCATATTGGGAAACATCATGCGGACCGCATACTTCACAAGCGTGGTGACACACTTCTAGCTGATTTAACATGTGGAATAATGGAGCATTTATTTCATTGATGAGTAAGTGTCAGCTTCATCGGGGAATAAAGCGTAGCAAGTGCCTATAAATACCTAATGAAAGTGCCGTATCTTTCATTGTCGAGAACACCATCCTCTTCAATTCCTATATGAACCGCAGGCACAACTCAGATCAGCTTGTTAACTTCAATTGACTAAAATGAAGCCCCAGAACATCATTGCTCTATTGGGGGCGTCGGGTGTTGCAGTTTCCGCTGTGCCGTCCGATGTTCTACAACCAAGGGAAATCGGCTGGGTCCCAACTGGCGAGACTTATTGTGGTAAGCTGTGTTTGTCGACACCAGCGGTGTTAAATGAGTCTTACCAATTATTAGCTTCGGGCACCGCGGATCGAAAAACCTTTTACCCGACCAACCTTAGAAATGCCGCATTGGAAGGCATCAGGCGGGCGGAAACCCCCAACAGCCTTCAAGGTAGATTACTAGACCTTCAAGCACGTTGTAATGGCTTACTCATTTTGCAGATGGTTACCCTAAGCTCTTTTACAACGATGAAGAATTCAAGCTACGATCTAATAGCTGTACCAGAGGATACACCTACGAGTATCCGCTCATGAAAAATGGCCAACCGTATGGAGGCGGCAACGCTGGTGCTTTCAGGGTCTTATTTGTTCCATGGGGTGTTGGCAATGGCATCTATTGTGGAACAATCTGGCATGGGGTGAGTTTTATAGTGACCTTGACTAGATTCTTACATTCGAGGCTAATCAACCCGTTATAGAGTGAGGTAAGAGGAGATAACTCCTTTGAGCGTTGTACTGATATTTCAGCCTAAGCGTTGAAAGGTTTTGTTGAAATTGGTCCTGTATGACCCTTATATATTCTGATACTACCTGTATATATACTAGCTACTTCCTATACGCATTCTTAACTTACTCCTACATTCACTATACATTACACCATATCTTCCTACATCTAGTCTCACATTAACAGACGCCAAAAGGACACCATAGGAATGAGAACTCTAGCGTATAATACATATAATACGCTAGAGGATAACAATTTAGCCCTGATGGGATATAATCGTAAACACTATCAATAGGGGTAGTTGTTAGTTACTCCTGAACTCTGTATTTAAATACGATCTTCTCTTACACTAGAAGGAGATCACTTAGTGACAATACTCAATTTCCTAGTAATGACCATGGCAGTACTTCAATGACCATTACCAATAAAAAATTGCCATAAAAATTTAATATAGCGATATTACAATCTACCGTTAATTTGAGGCTAATCGAATGACTAATCCATGCTGCTAACACAAGTTCATGTTTGGTTGAGACATTAAAATGTATTCAAGTTGGTCTATTTTTCGTAGTAATGGAGAAAATCAGATAAAATATACACAGTAATAGTATTGTATGACATGGTATAAATATATGCCAATAGGCGGCCTAGCTAAAATCGGGCGAACAAATTCGGCCCCAAGATCCACGTCCTCATCAACAATTCCTTTAAGTAGATGCTGTGTGAGTGCTTGACGCAGATCACTCTCTGAAATTTCGAGAGCGCCTCGCGTAGCACCATCTTGTAGATGTCTGCTCTTACCAAGTTCGCACTTGTGCATATGGATAGACGCTTCGGCCGGAAGTCACAGTTGAGGCGTTTCGGACAGCCAAGCAACATTATGTCCAGCTTAGGTAGTGTTTCTAGCGTCGATGATGCGGAATTGCAACGTGAACAGACATTGCATGCGTATACCCGCTGGGGTGACTGGTTGGTTCTAAATGGAAAAGGGGAAAAGGGGGAAAGGGGGGGGGAGAATGGGGGCGACCAGGACGAGGAAGAACGTGAGCAGAAGGTATCAGGATATAATAGATACTTATGTCAATAGGCGATTCTTGCCTACGTATTATCTCCCCTAGCTATTAGCCTTGTACACACTAAGTCTGGCACTGCCACCACACCACTCTGTAAGATCGCCCTTGCAAGTCATGCTACAGTCTCCCTCGCTCGCTTTAGCCGCACCGTTGATCAATCCGTCGTTGTTGCAATAACACTCTTGTGAGTATTCAATGCCCATATACTTATAGCTCTTGGTCCCACAATAGCTTGCACATTTCTCAACCGTCATCTTAGCATCGCTGGTTGAGTCGCTCTTGCTTGATGAACTCGCCTTATCAAGTGCTCTCCCCTTAGTCCCTTCGGTGTAGCATCCGAGATATGCGTATTGCCCGTTGTTGGCCGTGACTAAGTTGTGCGTCGGCACGTACATAGTATTGTTCCAGATGGAAATCCTGGAGCCTCCACCGCATACTTGCGTCGAGTTTCCTTTACAGGTCATGGCACAGTCATTCTCCGAAGAGAGGACCGCCGATGTCTTGGGAGAATTACCGCAATAACACTCCCGGCCGTACTCGACACCGAACAGGGCATAGTTCTTGCCCTGGCAGTACGAGGCGCATGAATCGACCGTCATCGTGTCGCTGGAATACGAATCTTTGCTCAACGTACGCCCGTCAGATCCGCCGTCGGTGTAGCAGCCAACGTATCTGGCCGTCCCGTTCGCCGCTGCCCGAGATGTACTCCAGACACTCATCTTCCCGCTCCCGCCGCAGTACTCTCGCATGTTGCCCTTACACTTCGCATCGCACTGGCTAATATCGGTGATCACGGTGCCGGTGTTGGCATTGCCGCAATAGCACTCTTGCGAGTATTCTGTCCCGGCAAAGGAATAGCCGCCGTCTTTGCAGAACGATGCACACATCTCGTTAGTCATGGCCACGGT
>JAJJKD010000028.1:0-320872 GCA_022376535.1 Xylariaceae sp. FL0662B | reverse complement strand
TTTATAATTACCTTTATAACTATTAATTAGTATTAAATAGGCTTTATTATATATATATATATAAATTATAATAAAATCGCGATTTATAATAATAATTTATTATTATTATATTAAAAGGTAAAAGTTATAAGCTATAGTAATAAGGATTTAATTATTATTATTAATGATACGCGTAGCTAGAAGGGGTATATATATAATCACCAGATAGATTAAATAAGCAGGGATTTACATAAATAGTGTACAGATCCTATTAAAGGATTCCTTCTTTTTTTCGATCTTTATCTTTTAATAATATATTTATTTTTACCCTAAATATACGTATTAAATTAGTAGTTAATATCGGTTCTTATTATAGTACTATATTAAATTAAACTAAACTAAACTAAACCAACCATACTATTATAATTTTCGAACTTAAATAAATCATTATAATAACCATTATATAATTATTTACGCTTTCTTTTAGGTAAATAAATTCCTATTATTCCGTAGCGATATTAATAAGCCGAATTTAAATAGGCCGAACTTAAACTATAATTATAACCCCGGATTTTAGCTAAACTATTATCGAATTTAAGTAGACGAAATACTTAGCGTAAACGTTAAAGGAACCTTAATTATACCGAATTTAGGTACGTATAGGTATACGTTACCGAATTAGTATATTTATTAAACTTAAATAAATAAATATATTAATAAAGGTTTATTTAATATTTTACGCGCTATTTTATTTTTATTTTACCTTATTTTATATTTTCCTATTAATTAAGCTATTTATATATAGATAATATATTAAACGCTTTAAATTAACCCTTACCTTTAAATAAAGAAAATAAACCTAATAAGTCCTTATAAGTTTAGATTTATATTATAAGTATATTAGGTAAAATAAATCCCCTAAAAAAGTTTAATAATAATATTAAAACTATATAGTACCTATATATTAAAACGGGCGAATTTAATAAACGTTTTAATAATATTTATAATAAAATATTAAATATAGAATTAGGCATAAATAAAATTTCTAATAATATAGTAAACGCGTAAAACCTAAACTAATAATTAGGCGCTTTTTTTATTTATTAACGTAATAAAGAAGAACTACCTATATAGGCTAATTTATATATAGTATCCGATTAAAAAATATATATAAATACTTTTTTATTTTTTTCCTAAATATAATAACCCCTATTTAATTTTTTATTTTTTAACTTTTCCTTTCCGTATTGCCTTTTATTATTTTTTTAAAATCCCTAAACGGTAATATTAGTAATTACCTTAAAAATTATAGTATTATAAAGCTCTAGTATTAAAATTAAATATAAAGATATAAGTTAGTTTAATTTTTATTATAATAACCTAAATAATTTCGGTATTATTATAAACGGTTATAATATTATTTATATCGATATATATATATTTAAAAAAATAATCGGTACGTATTTTAAAAACCTTAATATAAGTGCCGATATTAAAAATTAAATTCTAAGCTTTTTTCCTACCCTATTTACCGATACGGCTATATTATAATAAACTATAGAATTAATATTTAAAAATAAAATAGATTATAAAATTAAAAGTTTTAATATAATTTTAAAAAAGTTTATTAAGCGATTTACTTTTAAACCTATAGCGGTTATTAAACGCTTTACTATAAATATATTAAACCTTAAAAATATTATATAAAATAATATTATATTTATATAATTTATATTAGAAAAACTTCGCTATATATAGACTATAGGTACCCTATTAGAAAATAATACTAATTAATATAGTATTATAATTTAGATTTAATCCAATATATTTTTAGATATAAGATAATTTTTCCGGATTCCGAAAAAAGCGGAAACCTTCGTAATATATATAATAATAATTAAAAAAGCTAAGCCTTTATTATTTATACTATATATTAATATATTTTTTAATATTAAAAAAACGTATATATTTAACTTACCGATTAAAAGTAATTAAAATATATTAAATATTAAAGGAAAAAGTCGCAAACGCGATTTTTTATATAATCGTAATTATAATTAAAATCGAGTATTTTTTTTAATAAACGTAATTATAGTTTATACCGGTTATTAGGCAATTATAATACGTATAAATGCTGTTATAATAATTATTATAAAAACTATAAATATAGCTTTTTTTATTATAATTTATTTCGTATAAATTATTACCGTCTTAATTTTTTTTATTAAAATAACCGTAGCCGTAACCGAAATTATTAATATAATAATAATAAATGCAATAGGAATAATAAGCGTAATAAAGATAATAGGCGTAACTATAATAATAGGTATAATTATAATAATAAATATAACCGTAATAATAAACGTAATTATAATAATAGGTATAACTATAATAATAAACGTAACCGTAATAAAAACTGCGAAAGAAACCGTAATAGGCGCGGAAATAATCGTAAGCATAATTAGGTACATTTTACTAATAAAATAAACGCCCCGAATTTTGGCGTATTATTAGTAAAGCTAAATTTTAATAATATAAACTTTAACTATAAATAAATATATATTATCTTTAACGTAAATATTATATATTATAGATATAATAAAGCCTTTAATACGGAAAAATAACTAAAAAAATACTTTAAAAGGTACGTATTAAACCTGGTTCGGGAAATTATTAAAATACTATTCCTAACCGATCTTAATCGATATATATATAATTTTTACTACAAAATATTTTATTTTTATAATTAGCTTTTTAAATATATTAAGGTTTATTAAAATATAAAGGTCGGAAATATTTAACTTAAACCAATTTTATTTAATATTTTAATATAATTAAAGAATTCTTTATTAATAAAATTGCCCGTAAAAAAAGTTAATAACGGCCCGATTATTTAAATAGCTTTTAATTTAAAATTGCTAAACGGGTATTTATAATTAAGCTATATTTACCTAAAAATTAAGGCCTATATAGTTTTAAATAACCTAATAACAAAGGTTTATATAAATTATAGTTTAAGGCGGACTATAATTAATAAAAAATTTTTAAATATTTTTAAATATATATTTAAGCCGGTTTTAATAATATTTTAAGGCATTTATAAAGATTTTATATATTATAAATATTAAATAACCTTTATTTTTTATTTAATTAAAATTAATATTAAAAAATAAATAAAATATATAAGCTTTAAAAAGTAAAAATAGGTTATAAACGGAAACCTTAAACCTAACCTTTTAATCGGAAACGATCTATTAAATATTTATATAACGGATATTTTCTATATAAAAGGAATTACTTAATTCCGTAAAATAGATAATTTTATAATAAACTTTAAATATATTTAAATAGGTTACCTTTATAAAAAATAAATTATTAATAAATAAAAAGTAATATTATAATTAAAAAAATCGGTTTATATTTAAATAAACTATAAACCTTTATTAATAAACCGGAATTTTATTTTCTATATATTTAATTCTATAGCTATAAATATAATATTAAACGTAAAAATACTATACGCCGTAATTATAAAAAATACTTTTTTAAATAATATTATTATTTTTAAAAATTTTTAAATAAAATCGATTAAGGAAAATAATAATAGAAAATATTTTACTATAATATAAATAAAAAGTTTTAAAACCTTTACTATAGCTATAAAAATAGCTATAGAGATAGTAATAATACCTATTATTATAGTAACCTTTATTATTACCGATATATTTAATTTCATTAATATATTATTATTAGTTATTCCTATTAGCATTATATTAATTAAAGTATTAACGTTTAGAAAATCTTTAATACCTATATATAATATTATTATAATATTAGCTATTATATATAAACTTACGTTTATACTATTAAACTTTATACTTATAAATGCGGAATTTACCTTAATACTTAAATTAACCCATTTAGTTTCTTAAAATATAAATATTTCCTTTAATAGTAATACGTTATAAAATAAAACGCCCCTATTAAACGCGATTTATAATGCGATTTAGGAATTTAGCCTAAACTATAATAAGCTATTTAAGCCTTATATTTCTAAGGTATACGCTATATTAAGCATTAAAAAACCCCCTAACCTCTTTAAGTAAATTATTTTTAAAAAAGTATATATCTATATAAAAAACGCAAATTATATAAGTCAATTAGTCGAGCTTATTAAGCGATATTTAATTCTATAAAAAAATTAAGGCATTATAAATATACCTTTAAAAGATTAAATAAAGATTCCTTTTATAAACGGATAATAGAATATTAAGCTTAATATATATAAATATCTATTAAATAAAAGGAATTAAAAGGTTATTAATACGATATTTAATTAACTATATAGTTAAAATTAAATAAAATAAATAAATAAACCGACGCTATTTATATATTTTTTATTCGTAATATAAAAAATAGTTTATAAAAAGTAAAAAGCCTATATTATAATTAATTTATATAGTTTTAATAAGGTAGCTATATTAAATAATTATCTTTTTTTATTTTAATTAAAAGTTATCGTTTTATTAAAAGGAAAAAAATACATTTTTATTATAAACGTTATTATATTTTTTTATTAATTTTCTATATATAAGGATTATTGCGATAGGTTTATTATTATAAGTTATTGCGGATTAAAAAGATTTACTATTATATTAATGGGATTTTATAATTTGCTAATTTATATATAAAGGTATATAAATAAACTTTTTTAATATTATTTTCATTTTTTTTAAACCTTTATAAATAATATTGTTATTTATTTAAATACGGCCGAAAATTACTTTAAATACTTTAATTTGATATTTTTATTATTTATATAAAAAGGACTATTTATATTTTTTAAAAAATCCTTTATTAAATATTTATTAATAAAACTATTCGGCTTTTATATCGATATTTTCGGGATAGCTATAACGGAAAACCGATTTGTAGTTTTAAAAAATATCGCTTTTTTTAGTTAATTAAAGGCATTCGAAAATTATATTAAAACTACGGGCTTTTTATAGTATTTTTTATTTTATTATATATAGCTAATAAAGTTATTATAAAAAAGAAAAATTACGCTTTTTATAACGGGATAAACTATAAGAAAAATTAGTAATAATAATCCTAATAAACGAATTATATATATTTATAGTATATATTATAACCCTATTTTGTTAAAGTAAAAATCTTTTTAAGTTATTTAAAAATTAATAGTTAAAAAAATTACGGTTTATTATTAGGATTTAGATTAATTATTATTTTTATAGGTAAACGGTTTTATTAAATGAAAATTCGGCGTTATAATATTTTAATTAAAAAAGGGTTTTAAATAATACCTAAAAATAGTAATCCTTTTTATAAAAATTCTCCCTATTATATATTTAAATAAATGCTTATTAGGAATTAAAACCTAATATAGATTTTTAAAACTAAAAGTAGTATATTTTATATAAATTATTAAAAAGATTTATATAATTATTTAGTTAGCTTAAAAAGAAGTTATTATATTTATAAATTATATTATAATAAAGGGTATTATTAATTAAATAATTTTAAATATATTATTTTTCGATTATATAAATAAACGATTTATTAATTCTTTTATTTATTTATTTTAATATAGCCTTTATATTTATTATTTAATAAGAAAACTTAATTTTATATTTAACGCATTAAATCGCTTATATATAATTTAAAATAAAAAAGATCTTAACGGTAAACTTAAATAATTTAACGATAAGTTTATATTTAATAAGGTATAAATAAATAAAAAAATCTCCGAAATAATTATAAATAATAATATAAAAAAAAGATTTTATAACGTATATAAAATCGATACGAAATACTTTAAAATTATTAAGGATATATATAGAAAAGAAATAAATAACCCGTTTAATTTTTTATAATTAAAATACCTATTCGAAATATCCGATAAATTAATATATAATATAAATATATAAAATAAGTATTGGCTTTATATCCCTTTTAAATTTTTAAGCGAAATATTAGCTATAGTTTATAATAATAAATACTATTTTAGAAAAACCCGAATATTATAAAACTTTAAGGGCTTTATAATATTTAATAAAGTACGCTATATTAAAAAATATATTAAATACTATTCTATATACGAATTAAATTAAATTAATAAAAGTAAAACCTTTAAGGATTATTAATTAATTCGCTTTTAAAACCTATTATTTATACGTATTATTGCGATCGATTTTATTATAAATCTACTTAAAATAAAATTAAAAGGCTTTATATAATAAATAATAAATAAAAATAAAAACTATTTTAACTATATTATATTAATTTTTTATTAAATTTCGAAACGGATATTTTTAATCCCCGGTAATATTAAATATTTAGCTATTAATTAGGCTAAAATTCTTATTTAATAACTATTATTTTTTAATTAAGGTATTTTTAAAAGTATTATTTTTAACCGAAATAGGAAATTTATTTTAAATTTTTAAAAAGGAATATAAAAAATATTAAGCGTTAGACTTTTAATAATTATAGCTTATTATTTTTAAAGAGACGGTTTTTCTGAAAAAAAAGTTTAAATTGTAAAAATTAAAATTAAATATTACAATTTTATATATTTAAATAATAATTGGTTAAAATTATTTCCTACACTATAATAAAATTTTAATAATTTATATTTTATATTAGTTTAAATAATCCTATATAAATTGCTTTTCGGTTTTAAGCTTTTAAATTTTAAGGAAATAATTACCGATATAAACTATAATATTTTTAATAAGGTTAAAATAATTCGTAAATATATATAAAAAAATACCGAATTTATAATAAATTTTATAGTAATAAAGGCTAAACGAATTTATAATAATAGGTATCGCATTATCGAATTTGTAATCGGAAATGAGGTATTTTTTAAACTATATAATAGATACTATTTATTCGGCCGACCGTTTAAAAAATATACCTAATAGAAAATAAATCTTTAAAAGGTCTTTAAATAAATAAGTAGATTAGCTTATAAGCTAAATTTTAAAAATATATTTATTTATTCCGTTATATTTATTACCTATTTATTAATTTAAGAAAAAGGAAACGACCCTTTTTATAAATATATTCCGCTTTCCGAATTTATCGAAGCGGAATAAAATTTTAATAATAATAACGGAAAGTTATATAAAATAAAAATAATTTTTTAATACTATATTATATAAAATAAAAAGGGTTTTAATTACTTTATAAAATGGAAAAAATACGGATATAAGGATAACGATTAAATAAATAAAAAACGGCTACATTATTCCCTAAAATTAATATAAAAGTATTAAGACCGATAAAGAGGATAATAGCTATTAAAAGAAGCTATTAAAGCGAAAAAAAGAAAATCGCGGGCTCCACTTAAGCCTTAACCTATACCTAAACCTTAGCCGGCACCTAAACCTCAGCTAATACCTAAACCTTAACTAATAAGACGACCTTATGGTTGCTTATAAAAAACCTGAGTAGTATACTAAGGGCAGTACTGAGCTTTTTTCTGCCCCGGCAATCTGATACGTGTAGTTAAGAGGGGTATATATATAATTACTAAATAGATTAAATAAATAGGGATCTATATAAATAGTATGCAGATCCCATTAAAGGATTCCTTTTCTTTCTCGATTTTCATCTTTTAGCAATACATTTATTCTCATTTTAAACACACGTATTAATTAAAGTCCCGTAAATTATATAATGTAGTTATATAATTATATTAAACCTAATTTAAACTAGCTTATTATAAATTTAATTATAATGGTTTAATAGCAGTAGTTTAATAATATAAGCGATTATTTATAAGCTATATACGGTTATTTATAAAATATAAACGATAATTTAACCATTAATCTCTATTTTATCTTAAACTATTTTAACTTTAAAACTCCTTTATCAGCTATTCTTTATAACCGATATATAGGAAATCTAATAATAAAAGTACCTCATTAAATAGGGATTTAATACATATATAAAGAAATATATAAACACTACTTAACCATAGCCTTATTATGACTATATTAAAATTATTTAGGATTATAGCTAAAGTCTTAAGGCTACGTGATATCTACCCCTGCCTTATCTATGCTAACGCGGTCGGCGTCGACCTCTACCTCGGCCTCGGGACCTTTGTTCAAAGGCCTCCGTTTGCGGCTGCAACGGCCCGCGGCCCCTTGACGAGGACTCGGGATAATCAAAGCTATAGGGATCTCTGTCGGTCCCGCGTGTGGGATTGCTAGGTCGGTAGCTATCGTGCAGTCTTGTAGTACGCCCACGCGATGCCCGAGGATCTCTACCCTGCGTTTGCGGCAGGCCATTTAGTATTGATTGAAACAGTTCCGTACTTGAGCCTGCTGGTTGTTGCTGCTCCGGATCGTTATCATCGACATGCGTCTCCTCTTCTGCTGTAGCTGTGTCCGTAACAGGCCGTAGTCCTGGAACGAAGGCACGCGAGCTAGAAGTTACTAGCCTCTTATCCTCCTGGATCCCGGCCAAACTTTCCAGCTCGAATTTCTTGTCTGGGTTTTCTGGCAGCACCTCGGGCCATGATCTATCCACTTCCGTATAGCGTTTCACGAACAGCAAGAACTGCGGTCCTAGGCCGTCGCCGACGCGCCTTTTGGAGCGCGGCTTAAACAACTTATCGGCCGCTTTTGGGAAACCGTCTGGGATAATGAGCTTGCCCGCCGCGGTATACAATCTGACCTCGTCGGTCTCCACGCCGGGGCCGCCGTCGCTTTCAAATACGACGGCAAATATACTATATACCTGGACGATTCGCTTCAGCACGGTCCTAGAGTTGGCATGATCTATGGACCACCCCGGCGCCCTCAGGGTAAACGAACGAACATCGTCGAAACCCTTCGCAGTGCCAGCGTTTGGCGCCTGTGGGGTGTACCTCAATTTGATAACCACCGGAAAGTTGCAGGCGACCTGAACATCTTTCTGGCCTCGTTTAGTGGGTAAGAATTCCGAGTTTATAAACTCCTCGATACTCTGTCGCCCATCCCAGTCAAGAGTTAAGCGCAGCCGCTCTTGTTCCACTGGTGAAACCTTTTCCTTTTCCCAGGGATCTTGCGAGTCATGCCGGCGCGTCATGACAGTCGAGCTGCATAGGCGAGTATCCCGCATGCTCCACAGCGGCTGCACTGCGGCGTGCTCGACCAGAGATCGAAAGGTCGGGCCGTCCGGCTCGCCGGTCAGGTCGTTGAACTCACGAGTCATGAGCTGGTTTATTCGGTGTTGGATGCCTGGGCAACCCCCGAAGTCGAGCCAGGCCAGAGCCAGAGTTCGATTCTGGCTGTCGACGTCTTGGTGTACATCTATTTGCACTAATTCGCTGTACACGTGGCGGATCACCACGAGGAGGGCGCAGATACCCCAGCATTCCCCGTCGCGATCCTTTGCCCGGTCCCCGTCGGGGCTCCGTACTAGCCAGCCCAAAGCGTTTGGCCATGAGCGTTGGAGAATGTATTCCAACTTATCGTAGTCTTTGATGCGATTTCGAAGATCTTCATCCGGTCGAATGAAATTATCGCCGCTTAACGAGTCCATCTTGATAATCTTGATGCGGAATATAAGATATTTGGTATTGGGTTTTTGGTGTTTTTATCTTTCTTCCTTTGTTTATTTTGTTGTGTTGTAATTTAGGAATTGAGAGATGGAGTGGACAGGAAGAGAGGTAGGTACAGGTTACAGTTGATTATGCTTATTTGGTATGGGGGAAGTCGCGGGGGACGGGGGGAGTCTTGTTGCTGGAGAAACCTGTGCTCTTAACCTATTACATGTGGCGTGATCCTTTCTCTCTCTCTCTGTGTGTGTGTCTCTCTCTGTATGTATCTCTCTCTCTCTATGTATCTCTCTCTCTATATGTATCTCTCTCTCTTCCCCCCCCCTTTTGTGTGTGTGTGTGTGTGTGTGTGTATCTGAGCGAGAGACAACGGCCCATCTGGCCTCGTGGCATTGCCACTATCCTAGCTCTATCATTCCTCTTAATACTTTATCTGTTTAGCATTCTACGTGGGCAACGCACTACTTAAGCATTCACTGTGATTATCTCTTGTCTGCGAGGTGTTTAATGCCTGTCAGCTTGTATTTTAGAAGGTAAATATAGCTAGATACATAGGTTTATACTGTTGTGAATACTTAAATTCGTATACTAATACCTTATCTACCACTAGCCCCACTAGCCCACGTACAGTACCTACCTTAGGTATAGGTAGGTAGGTACCTAAACCTCTAGAGTTCAGCCCTACCCGAGGACCCCCGATTTTGAAAACAGATCTATGTACTTCGTACCCAGGTACCGTACCTAGGTATCTTCTAACCCACCATCTACACGAACACCCCATTCTCTTACATACCTAGGTACCTACTCAACAAACACATACTCTCACACACTCACCTCACTCACACATATCCACACGCCCGCGCGCACATAAAAAGCAAACCGCGAACCCACGAAAAAAAATCAAAACAAATAAAAAATCAATTCTTCTCATTTATTGAAAGAATTTCAATTATCAGAAACCTCCCAAGATGTCTGGAAAAGACCGCCAGGAGAGCAGAAAGAGACAGAGAGAGGAATCCCCAGGTCGGGATGACAGACGCATCCAGCGCCGACCTCGACATGGGCCAAACCCCATGCAAGACATCGCTATAACTCCCGGCGTTAGTAGAGAGGTCTCTCAGATACAAGGAACGTTTCAACTGCCAACTAACGGTGGTATGCGGACCGTTTTGCGTGATGTCCCCACATCCGTCCATGATGGAAACTCACTCAGACAATTGGGTGAATATGAGAGGCTAACGGGCGATCAGTCCGTCTTCCTTGTCAGCAGATGGACACCGGGCAACTTGAGACCCACGCAGTCCTCCAGACCTAGAATCATGGCCGACCAAGAGCCTCCTAAGATTCAGAATCCGCCGAAGAGCACCCGGCCCGTGCGCTGTTCCGTATGCCGAGGCGACCACGAGTCGAAGTTCTGCATGGTCCTAAACGGTAAATTCGAAAAGAATGACCGGAGACAAGGCTTCAAGTGGTCGTGCCCGTTTCACAAGAAGGCGAGCCACATCCTAGACGAATGCTGGGACCTCGCCAGGTATGCGAACAATCCGACGTTGCTTACTGAATACCTGATCCAAGACTGTGTTGGGCCCGCCTACGCAACCCAGCTGATTCACTGGCCGGACCTCGCACAAAGGACCCTCCACCGCGTTAACATAACCAACCATCCGTGGACGCCCGAGTATTCCATCGAACAGTGGGAGAAAAACCCCGACAAGCTCGAAAAGTGCATGAAAGGGGCCACGGTCACCATCGAGATGGACCCTAATACCTCGGGCCGTGCAGTCCTAAGATTAGGCTACCAGACCACCGATGGCAAGGCGCCGCGTTGCACTCTTGACGAGCTGCCCGAGTTCGTTCGCAAGAGGGACGAAGAGCGCGAACAGAAAGCCAAGGCGGGCTCTGAAAGCGACAAACAGCGACTAAAGCAGCTAAAGGACTCGGTCAGAGAACTTGAGGCAGCTATGGCCGCTAACAACAAACTGATTTCGAAGAAGGGACAGAACCTCAAATCAGACGGCCGGCGTGAAAAGCGCAAGCAGGAGAAGGCCACCGCGTCAAAGCACGCGAGCACCGAGCGTGTAGCTCCACCTGTGCACCTGTCCAGAACTTCGAGCATGTCCGTTGCTGACAGAAGCGAAGATGTGCGGATGACGGGCACTTCTGGCAATGTCGGAAGTCCTGGCCAGCATACTCAACCTCCGCGTCGAAACCCTCCGCCGTCAGCCGAGGCATCAAAGGACAAAGATGTGCGGATGACGGGCACTTCTGGCAATGTCGGAAGTCCTGCCCAGCATCCTCAACCTCCGCGTCGAAACCCTCCGCAGTCGGACGAGGCACTCGTCGACAGCGATGAGGAGTTTATGAGTAAGTTCGAGGTAATATCGGGGTCACTAACGTCTGAGACGTATCGCGAGATCATCCATGGGTCTCCGAAATCTAATACGTAGCTAGTAGTCCGTAAAACGGCTGCTAAGTTAACGTTTTCTTGCTAATTAAGTCACCTTTTGAGGTCTCACGAAAAATGTGAGCCGTAGTCAGTCGGACAGCATCGTTACAATGGCACCACAGAATATGTGAGCCGTAACTGAAAAAGTTTTTTTTTTGTCACAAATGGCACCGACCATGGCAGAACGAGACGTCAGGGTATGAAGCTGTCTACTGTGCGGCTAATGCCTCGCTCGGAGAGACGTGGGAATAGTCTAGTTGCCGCATGATGAGAATTGACTTTTCTGTCCCTGCATATCTGTGTATGATATGTGGTATTTATTTGATTCCTCGTGGTCTTGCCGTGAATCTACCAAACTGTGCTTTTTAGTAGTATGTTGGTCTTGCCCTTTGTAGTCACATCTATATCAGTGTCTGGCTTGCGGTCTCCAACTCGTTGTCTATATCTCGTATTGATGTGCAGCCGGTAGCCCTGGTTGAATTTATACATAGAATTTATGAATATAAACTATATATTGCTTGTATAAGATTCACAGCTGATAAAATGCTCAAGTACAGTACTGTTGTGCTGCATTAAGAATTAGGACATTAAGGGCCGAAGATGTTGTATTGGTTAGGAATCTAGCTAGCTATCTAATCTGTGAGAGAATAGGCAACGTTGCAAAGCCACAATACAATGTAAATAGACACGCTATTCACTCGCTTAGAGCTAATACTTTATATTAATCTAAATATGTAAGAGCCTTTACTCGTCACATCCCTTGCCACCTGGAGGCAGTCGCCTATGTCGCACACCGACTCGCTCTCCGGCCCAGTTGTGTCTGCTGACGGGTTGCTCATTTTCCGAAGGCATTCCCATCTTTGTGGCGTACTCTCGCTTTGGAGTCGCTCAAGCCTCTCAGACGCGTGAGGGCGGATTAGGATTGTCCATAGCACCTCGCTCAACTTGTACTTGTCTACGTTCTGAGGAAGCTCGCCCCGCACCAGGGGTGCCAGTCTTCTGGATACGTCACGAAGCACCAGCTCCCATTCGGACAGCTTCGACTCTCGTCTCTGAACTGGCGGATTGGGATCCAGGTTCATGTCCAGTTCTCGGGTCGGGTAGAACCTCTTAAGTTCCGAGTGCATGACAGTAAGCTTTATTATGGCTTGTGCCCTCCTGGCTTCGGCAAGTTCTTCATAGTAGTCACGCCAGCTTCTTTCTTCGTGGAATTGACGTTTCAGCGCCCGTATTCCCGCCTCGTGGCTGGTTAACCTGGCTGTGAACCCGTCAATCTGCTCCGACGTGCTTTGTTGCAGGTCGGCCATCCTGCTCTCAAGCTGCGCGGAATCCTGAGCGAATTTATCAGCTCTTTCAAGCTGACGACGGCAGCGGTCCTCCAGCTGGGCTATCAACGCATCCTTCTCCTCGAGACGCTTTTCGAGGCTGCTAATCTGGACGTGCGCACTCTGTGCCCCGCTCAATTGCTCTTGGATATTCTCCATGCCTCTCTTGATCTCGTCCAGAGCGTCTGTTTTGCCAGACTGTATTTGCATACTGGCTATGCCGCCCTTGATGTCATCTAGGGCGCCTTGAAAGCCAGACTGATCTTGCAGACTGGCTACACCACTCTTGATCTCATCCAGGGCCTTTTCAGTGCTAGGCTGGGTTTGCAGGCTGGCTACGTCCCGCTTGATCTCGTTTAGGGCGTTTATGGTATTAGACTGATTCTGTAGGCTGACTATCCCACTCTTGATTTCGTCGAGAGCGTCGTTGGCGCTAGACTGATCTTGCATATTGGCTAAAACCGACTTGATCTCGTTTAGGGCGTTTATGGTATCAGACTGCTTTTCCAGGCTGGCTACGCCTCTCTTAATCTCGTTCAGTGCGCCTTTAGCGCCAAGCTGGTTTTGCACATTGGCTAAAACCGTCTTGATCTCGTTTAGGGCGTTCTTGGTGTCAGACTGCTTTTGCAGACTGGCTAGCCCACTCTTGATTTCGTCGAGGGCTGAAGTGGTGCCTGACAGTTTATTTTCTATATTGTCTATGTCATGCGACTGCAAGGCCTGCAGCTGGTTCCTAATTGGCGCCAGTTCCGTGTTCTTGAGAGAGCTGACGGACTGGTCCAACAACTGCTTCATTTTGCCGGCTATACTCTCAAGCAATTTAGGGACATGCCTCGGCATCTCCTCTAACGCTGACGTGTGCTCTCTGATAATCTTAGACTTGTCCTCGTATTTTGTTATGGACTCTCTCAGCTCCAGCTTTTCGACTTCTAGCTGTCTCTTCTTCTCTGTGGCCCCTTCAGCCGCTCGGCGGAAGGATTCCGTCACGGTATTGAATTCTTTAGTGGCGACCCTCAGCAGCATGACCATCTGCGCGACGTCTGGGTTATCATCTACCCAGACGGGGAGCAGGCCTTCTATGCGGGCAAGCGCCGAGTCAAATTCCTTGACCCGGTCGCTCAGGTGGTTCATATTGACGCTCATGATCACAAAGCCTTTTGTTTTCTCTAGCTGTTTTGCCAACGTACTGAGGAGTGAGATAGGTAAGAAGCAGGTTTGGAGGCAGGCATCGTCCAGATGCGAAATCCATGTATTACTAGGTTACACGAACCGACCAGATGCGATGGAATACACGTATTACTAGGTTACACGAATCGTCCGAGGTCGTACAAGGTCACATAAGATCACGCCATCTCCCTAGCCATTAGGTAAGAGTGAGTATACCTATGCTTGTACTTGATAGCAGCCCTCAAGATCCATGCCGCTTTCCGTGTAATACGTATTGAATAGATACGCAGGTTATGAGTGTGTACATCAGTTGTACTGACAGCATAGTAGAAATGTCTCTTTTATATGACCTATTGATTATTATTCTCGTCATAAGAAAATCGGTTATGCCCTGAGGGATACCAAGAAGAAGAAAAAGAAGGAGGAGAAGAAGGAGAAGAAGGAGAAGAAGAAAACACAGCGCACAAAATGGATTAGCAGCAGCTACGTTGGGGATTACGAAATATGTCAGTTAGTAGGTTCACAGGTAGACAGCAGCACGAATTTCATCTCCAAGAGGGTATCCCTCTAGTCAACAACAGGAATTTCTCAGGGCAGGTTGAGAGAAAAGAAGGGATAAGAGAGCCTCGGCGGAATCCTCAAGTGAGAGCGGCGAGAACGCGTATGTCTGAGGAAGAGGTTGGAAAGACCTCTTCGAATGTACAAGTCGAGAGCTGAAATCCAAGTCCCCCGCGAGGGCTATAAGCAAAGAAGTACATATCTTCGTACGCATGAAAACGTCACGCGTGTACTGAAAGGTACTAAGATAGGCAGGGCACCTGGAATCGTTGTTTCCATAACTCCCCTTCGTACAAGCCGAAAAGATTCCACAATATAATTCCATGCTAGCGCGCTCGACGGTCTATCCCATACAAAATACTTGAGTTACATCCATACCTCCATCAGCTCGTCCGCACCTAAAAAATTTATACTTTCGATCTAACAACTTAAGTATCGCCGTGCCTCTCGTTAATCCTGAGATTATCTTTAACGGGTCGCCGCGTATCGAGCTTATCACGGCACCGGCGAATTTAGCCTCGTCGATAGTGGTAAAGAGGGTAGTGCCATCACTAATCTCTGGGTAACCGATCCCCTATAGGGCATCGTGAAAAGCGGTCTTCCATACCTCGTAGTTATCTTTACGGGTAAGACTATTCTCTTTGTCGAGCTTGGAGTTAAAGTTATCCCAGTGGAAGTACGGCTTAATGTCCTTATCTTCCTGCGTTAAAGTTAAAGCTATCGTGATTCCATAACTGACTGACTAGTTATTTTTTTATTAATTTTTTTTTTTTTTGTGTTGTCCGCCGTACCGATCCTTTTGATGACGCGTAACCAGCACACTGACTCCTCTCGATAGGCCGTACGCTCGATCCTCCTTGTGGTGTGTAATCCCTCTCTTAATCACACACTTACCTCCTCGACCCCGACCTTACAGGTGGCGTCTTACCAGGTCAACAACGTTGCTAATCTCCTCATCGAGAGGACGGCCGAAACAACTACTGGCCACGGGATAATGAAAATGGATGGCTTCCAACGAGCTGCTAAATGGGTAACAGGACCTGAGAAAATAGCTGCCAAGCAACTAGAGGTGGACAATGGGAACCCATGGGAGCCCACGAAATGAAATATTATTAAAATAGTTATCATTAAAATTATTATTATTATTATTATTATAAATAACTTTTATTACCATTATTACATTATTATCGCCGATTTACTCATCTAAACATTCGTGGGAAATTCGTGGGAAGTGTCGTGGGAACCCATTGGAAGTAGGATATTTTCCATAGGTTCTAATGGGACCGTGAGAAATGGCTTGTGTGAAGGGAATGTTCACGCCTACAAGCAACGAGCGGGTGCTATCATGTAAGAAAATCGGAGGTAGAATCGGCCGTATATGTTCACTACTAGCTTCGTGCAGAGCATCGTAGCGATTATAAACAAATCACACATAAGAAGCACTGGGTCTGAGTTCTCCAGCAGTATCGAGCAGTATCATGGCAGTGGAAGCTGACTAAGCACACAGCGCATCTTAGATAGTACCTCCTACAGCACCTCCTGCAGCACATCTCATCCATCCATCTACACCAACACACACCACTCAAGATAGCTTAAATTACACGGATTGCGCCCTAGAGCCATTCCATTCTACCGGTGGTCTGAGCCAATGGTGGTCCCTAGTCGTTATTGTTGCCGTGATAAGCACGTTTCCTTAGCTCCTTTCGGGATATCTGCAGCAGTCTTTCAGACACGTGACTCTTGACATGATCTTTATGGCTCTCAACTGCTCATAAATAGATAACAATACACTAGTTCCGAGCGCTCGTCGTCGCGAGCTTTATTCGGGGGAGTTAGCCATATGTATAGGCAGCCTATACAAATCAGATTCCACATTGTACATTAGCACAGTAACATCCTTACCATCTATAACCTCTTCAGGTTACACATAAGTATAACTTCATAGATGGCCTCTTGGCATATTCCCCTCTTGGAAAGTTGCCCGTCTTTAATTGGACGATGTGCTCAGCCCCAGCCCTGTAGAGAGGAGTAAGTGGGGGTTAGCAGCAACTATCCTATTATGTAGATCTATATGTGTATATGTACGGGGGATAGGTACCTCCGAGTCCACCTTTGCAATCCACCTCATCAATTCATCGTGCGTTTCGCAATAAGTCTTATTACTAAAAAGAGAGAATTAAATCCCCCGCTGGACTACGTGCGTGGTATTGGTACAAAATACCTTTCCCCTAGACATAAGACAATTGAAGTGGCAAAGAACTTCATTACTGCGAAGAAAAAATGAGAACGTGAGAGGCGATGTGAGTTGGTTGTGAGATGGCGGCTATACCCAGGTACTACTTAGGTACTTAATTTATTTCCTTCCATATCTACAAAGGTTCGGGCCATTTGGATTACACATCCGCCATAAGTTTCATAGTAATAACTCGATACCATACGGACTGTAAAAAGTAGTGCTTATGGATAAGAGTCCTGTAATTATAGTGGAATTAGTGGATAGCAGCCCTATAGACATAGGAGCATTAATAGGTAGACGCCCTAATAGCGTTAGTGGGTAAGGCCAAAACACAGTGGCTTTCCAGATGGCCCGAACCTTCGTACCTAGGCAATTATGTTTTTCTCAATATGGATTGATGCACGTGCGGTACATCCAACGGGCCTTAGTTATACCAGACTGGAGGCGGCGCTTACGCTTGCAACAAAAGCCTTCCGTTAGGATTGTGGCTGGTAACAGATTGTGGCTAGGTACACTAAGCCTATTTTAGTAACATAGATCTCTTCCTAATCCAGTAATCTTAAATCAGGTCCTCAACCCTCTCCCCCAGACCCCCACCCAAAAGCCCCTTCCTAACGGAAGGCATAGATATTAAAGCCTTGCAGCTGCCCAGCGCAACCACTCTACAGTATTATCGTATTTTGCCCTTTGTATTCTCCTCGTCCTCCGCATAACACTAAGGCACCACAAGGATTGAGTTGCCATACCAACACTTCAGATGAGAATCTTCTTCCTCATATCTCATCATCCTCACTATCGCCTTCTTCATTTTCACACAGAAGAAACCCGACAACCATGGCGAATTCATCGGGATTGGATGAATTCCTAGAGTTCATCAAACGATCGGACTCACCTGGCGTTCACGTCGGCTGGCTCATCGGACCTCATGGATCGGCGAAAAGTCGCAGAATCCTGCCCCTGATCCACCAACAAGAAAAGAACCAGAATGCCCCGGGAGGCGGAAGAGAAGTATTTTTCCTCCAACCGAACAGAACCATTGCCGACGTGACAAAAACCATGATCGACATCGAGAAGCCGGGAACGGAGCAACCGCTGCTGCGCGTGGCCCCGGAGTTCTTATA
Organism: Xylariaceae sp. FL0662B; assembly: GCA_022376535.1. Classification (NCBI taxonomy): domain Eukaryota; kingdom Fungi; phylum Ascomycota; class Sordariomycetes; order Xylariales; family Xylariaceae; species Xylariaceae sp. FL0662B. The sequence goes on along the minus strand of JAJJKD010000028.1, from coordinate 302,466 downwards.
CGAAAACTTGGCGGCCCGGGGCTCCAGAGACTTGAGCCGTCCCCACAAGACGCTTATAGTGATCGACAACATGGTACCGGCTCGGACAGAGTGGGACTATGCGTGTGCGATGACACTACGCCGATGGGTCGGCTCTCTGCGTCGCGAGCGTCACCCAGAGACAACGTTGACCATCGTCTTCTTGGCTTCGGAGAAAGACCCGGCATGGGACATGATGGGAGAGCAAGACATGGTCTTTCGCAACCCTGGTCCCACTGCGCCCAATCTCGAGCTGAGGCACGCGCATTCGCGCTCAGCCGAGCCGTTGTCACTAGAGCACGAGGCGAAATATATGGCCTTGAAGATATTCCACATGTTTAAAGAGCATCCCCGAGGTGCCGTGATGTGCGTTGCGGATAGTGATATGCAGCTAGATGTCGAAAGGCACATTTATGGCATGTGGGCTGTAGAAGCTTCACAGCCCGGCGTTCCCCAACCCACCCGGACGGAGACACTGTGGATCGACCGCGACACTACCGACGAAGAGTTGGCTCAATGGCACACGACATACAGCGACCGAGGTAGACTCTACATGGTGAACCGGGTGTTCGACCTGCGAATCTCGACGCCGCCCGATGATTTGTACGGGGTGTTGCTTAGTCACAACGCGACACGATGCGTTTTCGATGGCGAGCTGGGCAAGATGGCCCGCGCGACATCGGGGATCACGCACGCCGAGAGCGAACAGTGCAAGCGGTGGCTGGCAACAAGCAAGCGAGCCCACGAGGCTTCACGTCGGACGCTCTGGTACATCCAGGACGAGACACGGAGGGGAAAGGAAGGACGCTTCCCGAGAGGCGGGGAATGTGATCCCATGGTCCTCTGGTTCCTCATCGCGGGACTCAACCCGGGTGCGTCACCTTCCGAGTTCACCAGGCCAGGACTGACGCTGTCGAGTGCGCATGTTGAAGACTGCGTCCGGCTGCTCAAAGTGACCCGAGCGCTCATGCCCGGCAACAGCCATACGCCGCGCCTGTACGCGCCTCTTCGCATACAACCGGGACATGCCGCTTCTGTCTTCACAAAGATGCTGCTCAGCGGCTCCACTAGCTATGCCACCTGCTGGCTTCGAAGCGCGGTGGATAGTAACAAGGACGCCTGGGACCAAGTCACCAAGCTGATCGTGGCTCGCATGTCCGTGCTCCTCCGCTTTGACCCGACAGAACTGCTCATTCTGGCGGGAAATACTGAATGGAGCCCGGAAGAACGTCGCGGCTTTGTGGCATCCGTCTGCGAGAAGTGCCCGGTCGCACTGCGACTTTTGTGCAAGATGGGGGCTCCATGGCTGATGTTAGCCGTTTTCGAGCTCCTCGACACCGATGAGCAGTTCGCCGAGCTCGCGGCCGCCAGGGAGTCGGCCTATACCTTGACGGGGCAGATCACCGTTCCCGGTAATTATATAGGGAGTTCAAGACGTGCGATCGCAGATACAGACCGCGACGCGGATCTAGTGGGCCCTCCTCGTCCACCGGACAGAGATCTCGAAAAAGTCTACTTAAACGTGACAAGAGAACTCCTAAAAGCCTGGTTGCATAACCTTGTATGGCTGCCGGGAAACTATGCCAAAGACGACGTACTATACTGCGCATATGATACAGTAACTGGTCGCAAGCTCCACATCCATGTTCGCTGGACCGACGACATTCGCCTGTCCGAAGGAAGATATGGCGGCGGTGCAAGTCCGGATCCGCCTGGCAGGTTCGCGATCTACATGCAACTCACACGTGAGGGAGGCGACTATTTCATTAGCAACGTCGTTCCAGTCCCTAGTCAGCTCGTCTATGAAGTCAGAAGTGAATATGGGATAAATATCCCCGGGGACCTGAGAAACGAGCACGTCCTATAGGATGTGCTCTAGCTATGCACGTCTTAGAGATACTACCTAGGTTTAGGGATATATCTAGATGCGGTACCTTAAATACAAATTCACGTATAAAGCCGTCCCTTTTTATCACTCATTAAACTTATAGTTATGTGTATTAATTTCTTGTGAGCTAATATTAGCCAATTGTACAGACCTTATTTGTTCCCATAAATTAATATATCCAAGGTTATTTGCTAGGAAAAAAGTTAAGATTGTCAAATTCAGCTCTATTGTCATAACCTTAAGTAACAGCTATTGTTACCTATAAAGACAACGAAAACACAGTCTTTACTAGTATAAACAATGTATCATAGAAGAGACAATCACCTTGTCAAACTACATAAGGCCTATTGTGTGTGCATTATTGTTACTTCAAGTATAAGCGCCTTTAAATACTTCGCTTTCACATTGTCAACCCTCGCTTCCTCAAGCCATCTGTATACTCAGCAAAATTTCTCCAAATAAGCGCAACAAGCGTCGACATTGGTGTCAGTGATATATTGATCTTGGAAAACAAAACCCAATTTTCCTCTCCTTTTCTAAACAACACGTAAAGGAGCAAGAAAAATTCACACCGCAATACAACATGGCCGACTTCTACCCCGAAGCCCATCTTTGTGGCCTCCCAACAGAGCTTATCCAAATGGTCTCGTCCCATTTGAGCGAGCGTCAGATGTGGAACTCATTACAGACCTGTAGACATGTGTATCGGGTCGTCCGCCCACGCTTGTTGCTGTGCAATGCAGGCCGCAGCGCATCAGCACTCCGATGGGCGTGCGTATACGGAGATCTGAGCCTGGTAAAAGAGGTCCTCGGCCTTTCAGTATCGCCAAATATCACATTCAGCCCGAGCACATGCCAGCACATCAGCAGCCGACCCTGTCTTCAGAGGGGACTCGACCTCGCCCGGACTCCATTAATCACCGCTATATGCTACCGCCAGGTCGACGTTGTTCGCCATCTCGTCGAAAACGGCGCCGAGGTAGACTTTTTGCCGCAGTATAATACATCTGACCCCAGTATGACCTATGCGGGCATGACAGGCAGAAATAATGAATATTATAGACCTCTTCATTGGGCGGTCAATCCCGCGGACGTCCCAATCTCAGAGGCTTGCCAGGCCAACATTCACGAGATCGTCGAGATCCTGCTGGACTTTGGCGCTGACGTCCGAGCCTATACTGGCGAGGGCGTGCTGTCATGCCCACCGTTGACTGTCGCAATGATGAACAGGCGGGTGCCAGCGAGCGTCGTGAGGATGCTACTTGAGCGCGGTGCTGACCCGCTCAAGGGTCCTATAGGTAGCACCAGTCTGCTTAAATTTTTTCTGAACTACCGCCGTAAGTCCTACGGCTCTATCGAGCAGTATGATGTGACAACAGCGGATAAGGAGAAGCTGCACTGGCTTGTGCAACACGGTGCCCTCGAGAACAGCTCTGACCACTCATTGCACCATGTCGTACGGGCTATTCTAACACCTGCCTAGATCTGCCCGCACACGCGATCGACCGGACGGATCGCCAGGGCCGTACCGCCCTGGCCCACGCAGCCTCTCGATGCTCGTATTGGTTTTGGGGATTACAAGCCTGACCAGCTTGATTACAATTGTCCGATCACATACAGCTAATTGAGGTGGGGAGCCAGGAAGATCTTCGAGATGTTGCTGGACGCCGGAGAAGACCCTAACGGAGCCGGGGATTGCTGTCCCATCCAGCTGTTCTGCTCCATGTATGGTACCGTGACTCCCCACGCCGAGTTTGTAGATTTACTTCTACGGTGTGGCGCAAGTCCCGTCGGGGTGAACGACGGCTACGGCGGGCCGCTCCTTCTTGCCGCCGAGAGCCTAATGGTGGACATAGCCGTCAAGCTGCTCGAGGCCGATGCTAATGCCGCCGACAGGGTCAACGAGAGAATGTCCGCAAGCGGGGAGACGCCGGTGATGATCGCCGCAGGCGATCATTATTCCCCATTAAGATCCACAGCTGAATCTCATAGGGTTCATAGATCTGCTGCACGTCTGCGTCGAGAAATATCGGTGGTCTGAAAGCTAGATGAAGATACCGGGGAAATTTCTAGGTTTGATAGCATAACAGAGAAAGAGACGAGAAGGAGACGACCACGATACTTGAGACTATCACTATACTGAGAAAGGCTGGCGCTGACGTTAGTCGTAGAAGTATCGATGGATATACCGCTTCTGAACTTGCCAGCAAGAACAGATTCCCGGACGATATCATCCAGGCCCTACGAGTAAAGCCGACATGAGGTTGGCCCGTCAACCTTCTCGCTCTATCTACATGGATTTAGTATTCTGAAAGATGAAGAGGCAAGCCACCCGCCCCGTCAGGTTATGGGTAGCATTGTATAGACGCTGGTAAACCAAATAGATTATTTACACGACTCACTTGGGATGACTCGACTCAACGGAATGTTGGAACTGTAATTGATTGTATTTATCTATGATTTTTCCCTATGAATGATGTTACCCATCTATCCAGATATGTGAACATCGATTAGCAGTAGATACTGTAGACAGATGGTCCTCTCTTCTATACTCGTCCGTATTGTCTTACATACTTCCACATTGACTGCTTTATCGATGGATACCGGCCTGGTAGCTATGGCAGCGTTCGCGTTGATTGAAGTGACGAAGAGAAGCAACACTTTTGCCTTGACTCGAGGCTGTTCACGCCATGACATGATTCGCTCACCTTATAGGGACATTCAATCAGTGGACTTTCACTCAGGATGGAATAGGAGGAGGAACGGAGAGGATATACACGCGGGTTTTTAGGGAGGAGGCGGGGGGTTTCCTAAACCGGCAATATACTAACTACTTCACTACACTGATTACACTACATGCGTGCCATAGAACGTATATGATAGCAGTGTTCCGTTCGACCTACGTTACCTAGGTAAATTTTCAAGCCCTAGGTACATGCCTCCTGCACGGTACGTACATCTAAAATGTTGTTCTAGACGAGTGATTTTAGAAAACAGAGGTACCTAGGTACCGTATCTTTTCGAGTACCTTCTCATTTCAAACCCATCCACCACCTGCACTCTTCCCTCCCACTCTCTCTCATCTACACAACTCGCCCACACCAATGCACGCATGCGCGCACGCACATTAAGGAACAGCCTTGAGAAAATCACGATTTTCCTGATTTCAACAAAAATAACAAGTCCCTTTCATTCCCCAAGAACCTCATCACCCACCAGAGAACCTCTCATGATGTCTGAAAGAGACGGCCAAGGCAACAAGAAGAGGCAGAGAGAGGAATCCCCAGGTCGGGATGATAGACGCGCATACCGACCTCAGCATGAGCCCAACCACACCCAGGCCTTCGGTAGCATCCTGGGCGTTATGGCTAGAATCCCTGACCTGCGTGGAACATTCGAACTACCATCGGACCATGGCCGAGACATAGTGGTTCAGAATATGCCCACAACCATCCATAACATAGACTCACTCCAGCGGTTGGTAGAAGACAAGGCAAAGTCGGGCCCTCGATCCGTTTACTTGCTTACCGAGTGGACACCAGGTAACGAGGAACCTGTCTCGACACCGGGTAACATGGAACCTGTTCGGTCCGTACGCTGCTCCATCTGCGGAGGCGAACACCAAACGAAGTTATGTATTGTCCTGAACGGAACATTCGAAAAGAACGACCGGAGACAAGGCTTCAAGTGGTCTTGCCCATTCCACAAAAATGCGAACCACATCCTAGATGACTGCCAGGACTTGGGCAAATACGTGAATAGTCCGAAGCTGCTTGTCGAAGCGCTGATTCAGAATTGCTTTGGACCCCCCTACGCGACTCAGTTGATTCACTGGCCAGACCTCTTGGCGACCAACCACGGTATTCGCATAACTCGCTACCCGTGGACGCCCGAGTTCTCTATTCAACAGTGGGAGCAAAAGCCTGAGGTGCTCCGCCAGTGGATGAAAGGGAAACCCATCGTCCTCGAGAATGATCCTAGTACGGATGATGACATCAAGCTCTGGGATTTGGCCCCGCAGACTATCGATGGCAGCATGCCGCCGTATTATCCATACGAACTGCCAGATTTCCTCCGACAGAAGGCTCAAGACCAGGAATTACAAGACATAAAGAAATCGTGCGACGACCTTGCAGCTAAATCGGCTACTCTTTCCCAACGGCTTTTGCGGCTCACCGAGCCCTAGATGTGTCTATGACGGGCACTTCTGATGCTATCAGACCTACTATCGAGACTCCTGGACTTCCATCATAAGACCCTCGGGCACCCAGTGAGACACTCGAAACCCATGAGGAGTTTATGTAAAACATCAACAGATTTGGGCGTTAATATGTGGACAGCAGCTTTATGGAACCTAGTCCCCTAGGTCTGACTGAGGCGTTGGGGTATCAGGCTGTGTATCCATACCTAATACGGGGAGACATGGTAATGGCCTAGTCGGATAAAATGAATTGACTTTGTCTGTTTCTGCGTTACTGGTCGTCATACCTAGCATTGATTTGAATTAGCCTTCGGTGGCTTGTAGAATATGCACCTACTTTATCTTTGTACTTTCTCAGTGTATGCGAGGACTGTCATTCCATCACGTATTAACGCTTATAAGAGAAGTCCACAGTCTATTGCTACGTAAGGCAACCTACAAAGTCGGTTCGCTATTTGCCTCATTAGTCATATCTATTCAGTCGCTTCTTAGTGCTCAGGACGCTAGAGTGAAACTTACGATGGATAGGCTAACCCTTTTTTGAAGATCTCAATACTAATGAAGACATTAAACACAGTTGGAATTTTCCTCGACCTCATTTACATGACCCGTCAAGAACTTGCATAGTTACCATATCCGGCTACTACCAACAAAGAGACACGAAGAACTAGAACAGACTCCGTCAATTACAATCTGTTGAATTACAGGGTTAATGAAACTCAACTGACTTGAGGTTCAGCCATCGACACATGGAGGGAAACCTGTCATTATATACACAACGCCATGAGAGTCCCTGTACTGTACCAGTCCTTGACACTCAAATCAACACAATCTACTACAGCTTGACACATATCCAGAGATGTTATTAATATAAACACAACGAATTACACAAATATATACAACACATTCGAAGATATCCTCGCTATAACCCAGCCTTCACCTATAGCCTCTCGAATCCAGTCGTTAGATCGTGAAAGGTCTGGCTGGTCTATTATCTGTTGTATTACCTGCCGCATTCGCTGTCAAATTCGCTGGCGCACTCATTACCGCATTCTCTCCCACATCTCCGAGCGCAATGCCATCCAAATTCGCAGGCGCACTCGCTGCCGCCCCCTCCGCTGCATTCACTGCCACATTCCCCGCTGCATCCGCCGCCACATTCGCCGGCTCACTCGCTGCCTTATTCCTCAACAGATTGGGTGGTACGAAGCCCGCCGCGACAGCTGCAGGGTTCGTTGCGATGTCCGGCATCGGTACGTCCTGCGGCGCGTCCTGCGGCGCGTTCTCCGGTTCCTTTCCTTTCCCCTCAGTAGTTTCCTCCTGGGCCGTGGCCGGCGCGCCGAACACATGATCTTGCAGCCACTTCCTGATCGCGTCGTCGTCTTCGCCAGGTCCGGGCGGCTTCCTGAGGGCGGCCTCGGCGGTATCCAACAGCTCACGCAAGAGGGGCCGTTCGGCGGGAACGCGGCACAGACACCTCGCCACCATGACCCGAAGGTCCCGGTCGACAGACTCCCACCCCGGCATCGTGAGGTGAGCGCCGTACGAAATAATGTTGCCGCCGCTTTCCAGGAGGACATAGCCCGCTAACGGCGGCTGCACCGGCCAGCAGCGGGTTATGATCATGTGCATCGTCTGCGCGGCGTCAGCTGCCTGCGCCCACGTGTTAATAGGGTTAAGAGGTGCTCACCTGACCGATCGCCCAGACGTTCGTCGGCGGCCCGAAGTTGCCCGCGATCGGCTGCTCGCAAATATTGGCGCCGCAACGTTCCGCGGGGAGAAATTCCCAGTCTTCGTCGAAAAATTCCTACGCGGCTGGTTAGCTGGCTTGCCGAGCACGTAGTTTTGTTTTCTGCGGACTGGAGATCTAGCGTACAGGAGCGAAGAACCTCGGTTTGCCAAAACCCCGCTTGTTCACGTAGTATTCGCTGTTGTTCCGCTTAGCATACCGGTAGACAGCGCACACGCCGGGTCGGGGACTTACTCTCGCTTCTGCGTCTTCATTTCCGCGGCTAGACCGAAGTCGCCTAGCTGTTCCCGTGTCAGAATATCCCTTATTGGGTATGGGTGTTACTTAGTGTGGGTGAGGGCAGCTATACCTTGAGCCTCGGCGCAAAGCCATGTTCGGGTGCCCCGGGATCGAGGTCGCCCACAAGAACTGTTTATGCTAGTTAGAACTCGCTCCGATCAGTACACGGGATTTCATACCATTTAGCGGGTCGATATCAAAGTGTACCATGCGCTTCATTCTCAGATATTGTGGGTGGGCTGGTATGATTTCATCGAGCTCGCCATCGGGGGTGTCACGTCTGTTAGGGTGAAACTTTCTAAACCGCGGTCAGGAGTTAGCGATTGCTTTCTCTGGGTGTTCCTGTGTGTCTTCGAGAGCAAAGGGCATATGCTATCACTCCCGGTCTATGCCTCGGTGAATCACTCATGAGGCTGCGTAAACGGGGAGATATAAGCCTCCAGATACTCACTTGGGAGGGAAGGCCATAGCAATACATGCTTTGATTACTGGGAGATTCGTTCATTAGCGACTGTGTCCGACTCGGCAGGAGGCGGAGCTTACGGCATAACCAAAAAGACCATAGAACCCTGTTCGGTATGTATGTCCCCTGGCTGGAGAGCCGCAGGAGCAAGTTGTATAGATCTCCGCTCTCAAACAGCTCAGTAATTAAATAATCTTTCTCGTTCGGATTTCGGAATGTCCTAGCCGATACAGCTGGACCTTTAGGCGGAGGTGGGACGTTCCACCTCGCCTTTTTCCTGGCCAGCTCTTGTTTTGATAATTCTCTCCTCCTCTTTCTTGGGTTTACCTCTTCGACATCCATGTCCTCTTCCTCGCTGCTTTCGCCCTCGTCGCTTGAATCATCAGCGTGTGGAACTCTCGGTATCCGCGTCCTGTTAGGGACATTAATCGCATCGCGCGATAACACTTGCACGATGTGTGCTGCACGGGTGAATTTCTAGAGATATGAGTCAGTTCCTTACGCCAAGGTCTAGACGTTCAACATCAGCATACGTTCATCGCCCTGATCTCATCCCGTATACCCGGATCCTGCCAGGTTCTATTAGGGAATTTCACTGCGATATTCGGGGGCCTTCCTGGCTCGTCGCCGTCGTACTTGTAGTGGATGCATATGCCGTTTCCGCCATATCCCATAGTCTTCTGATACCTATAGTCAAAGCCTTTGAAGGCATCCTTCACTTTCTGTAGCTTCGACCAAGCAGCGGCTGAGCTACTATCTCTTAACTCTTGGACGTTCGCTACCTGATCCAGATCTGGGCGGACCGTTCTAGCAATAGGATCCCGCACCCATTCTGTAGGGTACCGCTGGATGACGTTCACTCTGTCTCCAGACTGTTTGGATCGTAACGGGAACTTCCTGTACCTATAGTTAGCGCTGACTTTCTTCTGGATGGTCCGACTAGTATGTAGGAGCGAAAGTCCTATCCCAGATATTTCAACCGAAACGATTAAAGAGACCGGGCAAACGCCCCGGAGATAGAATCATGGCTCCTAAACCCCAACGATATGTGACTTTAATTGCTACGTACACCTGGTCCCACATGGGATACATTTCGATGTCGAATGGCAGCTGATTAGTATTGTGGGTGCGAAAATGAGCGAAGTTCACGGCGTGGGCCTGCATCTTGCGAAGGTATTGGGCGTCTCGCGACAGCCCGGCAATATAATCGTCACTCATACTGGCGGTATTATGTCAATATACCGGTCTGATACTTGGTAATTGTGTACTACTCGATAGATAGTCATTGTCGGTTATATATTTCGTTTATGTTAGCATTTGAATAAAGGACCTCGCCTGGCATGCCGGTTTCGATTAGTCCCAGTACTATACAATAAAGGACCTTTATACAAATATCAGCCTATCTTGTACAAAGACATATAAAACGGTACATAAAGTTATTTATAACGAGCCGAGTTTAAAGTTCAGCAATCGGCTATCAGTAAGGATAGACGCGTCGTTAGTACCTATATCTCTCTCTGTCTGTCTATCTCTCTATATATGGGCGTGTCTGTATGTGTTAGTTATTTCCTTTCGTCATTTATTCCCGGGATATGAGTACGAGAGACCGGTAATGGGCTTATAAATGTAATATAGATGTTATGTTACATCAGACGTTAACTCGACCATCCTCAGAGCGTTGCGGCATATTATCATGCTAGGGTTACAATCTTCTGTTTAGTGCTGACTCACCAACCTACAGCACCTTGAAACTTTGTTTTTTGTATAAACATCACTTCACGCGTCTTTTGATGCCACTGAATTCCATTGACTAGTTTCAAGCTTTCTTGGAAGGACTTTGGAAAGATCAATTGTGAATCGACAATCTGCTTTTCGGGCTCTCTTGACAATGAAGTGGCAATCGTATATCCTGCTTCTATTTGGACTTGGTACAGTAGTTGTGTCTAGATCCTTCGAGTACTATGATGCTGTCGTCGTAGGTGGAGGCCCGGCGGGTTTGGTTATGGCTTCTCGGCTTTCGGAAAACCCAGACGTCAAGGTCTTACTCTTAGAAAATGGGCCGGAAACATATTTAAATGAGGACATTATGACACCGCGCTACGCTAGTCGTCTACAAGGATCCGCGTTCTCCTGGAACTTTACATCTATCCCTCAACCCACCCTCGAGTACGTGTTCTAGGCGCTTAATCCCTACATCAACTTGTATTGAGAAGTACATAGTTGTCGTGTCTGATAAAGTTGAGACCTGAGACGAGACACGGCCTATAATTTAACAATCTGAAAGACTACCTGCTAACATTGGCCTGCCTCTAGCGGCGCTGCCCCATCGTTGGCACAGGGAAACGGACTTGGAGGCGGTACTGCTATTAATATAATGGCGTACTGCCGGGGATCTGCTTCCGTCTTCGATGAATGGGCCAACATCTCAGGGATCGACGAACTACGGTGGGAAAACCTGGTCGACTACTTCGAGATGAGCACTAACCTGTTTGTGCCCTCTGATCGCAACTACCAGCAAATCATCGACACGACGTATTATGGCCGCGATCACGTCAACGTCAGTTACGAGTCTTCCGGGCAACGGGTCGCAGTCGATGCTGCATTTGTCGATACCTGGGTGGCGAATGGCGCGCAGGACGCTGACCTGACGTCGGGCGAGGGCATCGGAATGATCGTCGGTGGTCCGCATAGTGTCACTCACCCCGAATCGACGCGATCCTACGCTTACCCCGCCTACGGCTTACAACTAGCCGCACGCTCTAACGTCGAGCTGTTGCATAGTTCAAGGGTAACCAAGATCAACTTCGACGGAAAGAAAGCAGTCGGCGTAGACTTTGTGGACCTGTTAAATAACGAGACCCATTCTATTTTGTCGAAGGAAACCATAATCAGCGCTGGTGCTATCAACTCGCCGCGCCTGCTGCTCCTCTCGGGTATCGGCCCCAAGGACCATCTTACGGAGGTGGGCATTCGCACGGTCGTCGACAGCCCCGAAGTTGGCAGCAACTTCTTCGATCACCATTACACCGTCATGATGTTCAATGCAACACCGGATATTATCACATCACTTCAGTTGGGAGATCCGGCCACGCTCGCGGAATTCTTGGCAGAATACAAAGCGAATGGCACGGGGCCGCTATCAACTCCCGGCGGTTCGTCCTTCTTTGCCGAACGGCTTTCCGACGACCTACTGGACAGTCTCGGTGTGAATGTCTCGTTCCCCAAGAGTCTTCCGGCAGACCGACCTCATCTGCTATACCAGTACACCTCCGCAGCCATGCTTCCAGCCCCCGACGATGCGAACGCCGTCTCAGTGTTCGCGGCCTTAGTACAGCCCGAGGCCCCCGGTACGGTGCGCCTCAATTCTTCGGACTGGCGGGATGATCCGCTGCTCGATACTAACTACTTCGGGTCGGAGTCCGACATGGCCATTGCTCTGTACGGGTACAAGAGGTTGTTGACGATGATGCGTTCTGACACTATGAAATCGGTTCGCGTCAACGAGATTTATCCCGGTATGAATGTGTCGAGTGATGAAGATATCAAAGCGGCCTTGAACCAGGCTGCTCGCTCGTTTCACCATCCTGCCGGCGCCTGTTCGCTAGGAAGAGTGCTCGACCAAAGCTTCAGAGTGAAGGGCGTAGAAAATCTGAGGGTTGTTGATTCTAGTGCCATTCCTAGCCTGCCAACCTGCCACTTACAGTCATCGACGTATGCCGTTGCAGAGGTAGCGGCAGCGATCTTGAAAAAGGAGATGAATATCTAAGCCAAGTAAAGCAATACCAAGCTCTATTTACGGAGACTCTTGGAGTTCTCTAGATTATCTTGTTCAGATCATCCTTGTTTCTCACATAGTAATGTGCTGGTAGTGCTATCAACGCTTGGATAATAGCAACATGCATATATGGGCATGGATGTCTACTGTCAGCTGAGCTCATCATAGGTTCGATTCCTAACGAAGTTATTAGTAGCCACTCATCTATATCAAATTCACTAAGCTTAAGGAAAATCGAACTTAGACGAAATGTGTAATATTTATTCATTAAACGATCGGATTACCACCTAGATCTCATTTGCTGGCACGTCTACATCGAAAGACAAAAAAATCCGGGTGTTTGTAACTGCACAATGTACGACGGAGAATCCATTGGCCCCGATAGCTTCGCCGAAAGAGATCGAACCCCATTTAGAGACTAGCGGCCTCGAGAACGAATTCAAACTGGTCGTTCTCGACCTTGACTCGAAGGTCGTCTCGAACGGCAGGCCCACATGCACCGGTACCGACGCCGGCGACCTTGTGACTGAGGAAAAGAAGAGTCGCATCCTCCTCAACCAGGTCGCAGGGGTGTCGGGCCCTCTCAAGCGTCTTCGGCGAGTGACGAGTGGCTTGCCAGCTAAAGGTTCTGGAACCGCTCACCTTGCGTGCGATGAATCCAGCACCTTGAGGACTGCCAATGCGCACCCATCGGGTATCCATCCTGTTGCCGTTCTCCTGTGGCACGTCATATGGTATCTGCAAGCCTCCGACGGTGCTCTCCCATAGTCCGATTCGTTGGGCAAGCTGTTTGTCCGGGTACGACTCCCCGGGACCCCGCCCGAACCAGTTGACCGAGTCGAGCTTCTTCGGTACCCTCAGACTCAGACCCAGTCGTGGGATATGGTCAGGCTTTGGGCCGGTCGGCTCCAGGTCAACCTTGATCGATATCGAACCAGCTGGTGAGATGGTATATAGAGTACGGACGTCGTAACCCCATCCAACGATTGGTGGTGCCAAGTACGTGTGCGCTGCCACTTCCACAGCGCTTGTCATCTCGTTCCGACTCACATGAAATGTGCGAAGTTGAGATGTCATGGAATCGACGCCATGCTTCTTCCAGTGAGGCGCAGCTCCTGGGACATCGTTGTCGGTGGGGGAGCGCCAGAAGTTGGGGAAAACTGCTGCGTGTGTTCCGTTGTCGGCTGCAAAGTTGTGTTAGCACTCGGCGCTGGGGTGTAGTGAATCATCGAATGAATAGCGCACAGTTTTCTGCGATGTGGGGGTTGATAATAGGTACAAGGCCGCGAACGGTATGTACAAAGAATGAAAGAGAAAGCCAATAATACCTTCGAGGAGGTCTTCGCCGCCATTCTTCCAAGCACTAATGTAACCGCGCGCCTTTTCAAAAGTTACTGACCAGCCAGAACCCGATATCACGCACTTTGCGCGGCTTTCTTGAACGGTGACCTGTCCTGCGAGCACTAGGGGCGATACAGCTGCCTGAACCGGCTTCTCGGAGAGCTTATGTTGCCACCACGCAACCTCGTGAGATGACCTCGCCCAGCTGTTTGTGGTGCGGAGGGCGAAGGTAATCGTCAAGAATACCTCCTCGTCGCTGTCAGTGTACTTGAAGATCTCATGTGGCAATACAAGCTCCGCGCGATCCCAGGCTTTGACATCAGGAATTGATAGCTCTCCGGATTCCAGATGCTTCGAACTGCAGACTACATTTTAGTACTTTTTCCAACAGCGAAGCGGTAATACAGAATTTCGATATGTTTCTGGAGCACATGAGACATTATTGCGAAGAGGCAATAGTGGCGTCGCTTTTGCACTGGGGAGAGTAGGAACTTACCTCTGTCCGTAAGACTCAATGGAGTAGGTGGCTACCAGATGACCCAGCTCGATGAAGTCGTACTCGTTGGTTATAAATACCTTACCATTCTCCCAGGCGAACCTGACTGGCTGGATGACTCTCTTTAGTTCCAGCAGTCCGGGAGTCGGCTGGTGCTCGCTGTTACAGAGCCCATCCATGACAAAGGTTCCGTCGTTAGGCTCGTCCCCAAAGTCGCCGCCGTATCCATAGAAGCCCCCCTCTTCATTCCAGAGACCGTGGTTAGCCCATTCCCAGATCCAACCGCCCTGTAGCCTAGGATATCTCCTGAACATGTTCTGGTAGTCTTCCAACCACCCCGGACTGTTGCCCATGGCGTGTCCGTACTCACAGAGTACGACCGGCTTATCGAATGTCCCGTCATCGCGAACGCCCACCTTTTCGACCCAGTTTGTTAGCCGCTCCATGCTGGGATACATGTACGAGTACATGTCGACGGCCTCCGCTTTGATGTCTCCCTCATAATGGATGGGCCGGCCCGGATCAACCTGTTTTCCATATTCATACATGGACCAGTGGTTGCACCCAAAGAATGATTCGTTGCCGAGGGACCAGATGACGATGCTGGCGTGGTTCTTGTCCCGCTGAACCAGCTGTCGCATTCGATCCACATACGATTCTCGCCAGTCAGGGTTATCGGTAGTATATTTCGCTGCCAGTGGAAACGCGTACCTCTTCTGATCCTCGTAGTCATCCTCGGGGGGTATGACAATCGACCGTTGAACCGCATCCAGGAACCCGTGGCATTCGAGGTCGGCCTCGTCCATGACCCAAAGTCCGAGCTCGTCACACATGTCAAACATGCGTGGATGGCCGGGGTAATGGCTCGACCGGAGAGCGTTAATATTGTGGCGCTTCATGAGCAGCAGGTCCTCCTTGATGAACGACAGCGGCACGGCTCGTCCAAACCTCGGGTGATGGTCGTGTCGATTGGCCCCTCTGAAGAGCACCCTTTTTCCATTGACGGTGATGATGCCGTTCTTGATTTCGACTTTTCGGAAGCCGACGTTCTGTGCGATGGTCTGGAACGGTTTGCCATCTTCTGAAGACAGCCGTAGCTCTAATTTGTACAGAAACGGAGTCTCGGCCGTCCATTTCTTGGGATTCGAAACCGGTACCTCCAAGTTGATTGTAGAGCTTTTCGAGTCAAGGGATGTTTCGGCAGATGCAATGACGGCTTTGCCAGAGTCTGTTAGAGTTAGAGATAACTTCTGTTCCTTCGGGTTCGACACTGTTATTTCAACTTGTAGTGTAGCGTCCTCGTACTTCTCATCCAGGTCGGTTCGAACAAAGAAGTCCTCAATTCTAGTTTCCGGCGGAAACGCGAGCAGGTGCACATCACGAAAGATACCTTCAAGCCCATCAGTTCTTTGTCTTCAGTAATCCAACTCCACATTCAATCATTCGTCGGGCATGTTGACAAACAAACGTCAGACGTACCCGATAGCCACCATTGGTCTTGATCCTCGATGTAGGACGCCTCACACCATTGGTAGACCTGCACGACGAGATCATTCTCTCCATCACTATTCACAACTTCGCTTACGTCAAACTCGGCCGCATTTCGACTTCCCTGCGAGTAACCGACCAGGGAACCGTTGACGTAGACGTGAAACGCGCTGTCCACGCCGTCAAAGCGGAGCCGCAGCTGTGACGGACCCCAGCTTTTCGGCACGAAGAACTTGCGCTTATAGGTCCCGGTGGGGTTCTCTGATGGGGTGTATGGAGGGCAGACTGGGAACGGGTAGATGGTGTTTGTGTAATGAGGCCGGCCATGGCCTTGGAGCTGCCAATGGCCTGGCACGTTTATGCGTGTCCATGTGTGGCTACTTAAGTTTATTAAATCAGTGACTTCATTAGTTTGACTTCATCTTGAACACATACGTCCATTCTTGATCCTGACCTATCTCGGGAGCTTCGAGGGGACTCGTCGCGTAGTGAAAATCCCAGACGCCATTAAGGAGGAGTGCCGTCTCGGGAATCCAGTAGGCTCTAGTCGGCAACCTATTCCGTTGTATTACCTCCAAGTTATTATAATCAGGTTTGTTTTGAAGCTCTGTCATTTTGCAGACTTTCCAAGTTCAGCTCAACCTAGACACGACTTAAGTCAGTTGAGGCTTCTAGCTGTAGAGCTTTCAACTTCAGGTTCACCTTTCATATAGCTTAATCGCAGAATCTAATTGAACTAGTATTGGAGTAGACTTATATAGTAGATTAAAGGATGAGGACTAGTTTAGTCCAGGGCTATCGAGGTCTCTAGCTGCCGCGTACGCTTTCGTGCCTTACATAGACGGAACTTAACTTCTTGATCGGGAACTAGCACATTCATAGCGACCACTTTGGTCCTCGTCGGTTGACCGTTAGAAAAGCATACGCTCGCCCCGGACTTGGAAAGCTACCCCTCTATCGCCCCTCACAGCTCGTCCCACACGAATCACTTGGCAGCGGGTGCGCCAATGAAGGGGATTATACCATTTACGACGTTGGGGTTAGGCATCGTTCGAGCCCGGGGATCTCGGAACAATGTGGACTCGGGCGCGTTGCGGAGTTACAGGGGCGATTCTGCGGCGATACCTCCCCGTTGTGCCGCCCGCACGACGGAATAGTGCCGGTTGGGCTTTTCTGCTTGAAGTTACATTGCAACGTCAAGCCTACATAGCATTGTTCCGATGCAGCTATTCTCGACTAATGGTGCATATCTACCTATCTATTGAGAACTACGGGATAAGAACTCTTAGATACAGCAACCGGATGAGAGCTAGGGCACCTTGAAAGAGGCACATGGCCTTAAAACTCGACTTCACTATCAAACGACTAGGCCGTTGACAACTCGGATATCGTAAGGACGGACGCTTAGGGGCTGAGTTAAGGTTGTAAGCACAATTAATGTTCCATTATCTAAAATTAACTACACGTCTACTTTTCGGGTAGTTATAGGTCATTCTCATCAATATATCTATGTGGTATAGCGGGCGGACATTGATGACGGATCAACCGGGTCATCGTCGCATCCTCATCTGCATAGCATCTACTACATTGGCCAGGGGTCGACATATTTGCATATGCGTATTATTCCCCGCTTTCCCCACGCTTACGTCGGGACAAAATACGTAGATACCATCCTCCTCCTTGCGGTCCGTACCGGTCCGATGTGTCCTTCATCAATATGGAAGAGCCAACGCGGAAGCGCATTCGAACTTCACACGCGGTAAGCGCCTTGTCGTCTTCGAGGTGCCCACAAGCAACGTACTAATGACATCGGTGTGATAGTGCGACTTATGTAGATCTCGAAAGATTAGGTACATATCCTCCCTACACTGTAGCTATGAGGTTATTACCTCATCTAATGCCTTGACTGATCCGGTTGTATTAGATGCGATGGCGACCAACCATGTTCTTCTTGCAAGAGCGCAAAACAAGCATGCTCTTATGGATCGGAGGCGAGCACGTCAGTTCCTCTACTTTGGCTACGTTGTGTAGCTGGGAGGGC
The DNA here is from genome assembly GCA_022376535.1 of Xylariaceae sp. FL0662B. NCBI lineage: Eukaryota > Fungi > Ascomycota > Sordariomycetes > Xylariales > Xylariaceae > Xylariaceae sp. FL0662B. The sequence goes on along the minus strand of JAJJKD010000028.1, from coordinate 284,726 downwards.
GAGTCTTGTGCTGATGTCGGCCCAGTCGAGGGAAAAGCGACCTCATACTGGAGGGAATCCTTAGGGTCGAACAGCTATTACAGAACATGAGCTTGAATTCAGTACGCAGACATGACTCTTCTCGCTAGGCTGTCACTGAGTTGGTAGCAGCGCTCACCTCAGAGCCCTTCCGTTCCGAGTCCTGTGACGACTGTGCCTATAGTGCCCAAGAGCGTCTCAACCGAATCTGTACGGTCTCATCAGAATGCCAACCTGGAGAACGCAATACTGGACTCGCTTCATACGTCGACGACAGAATCAATATTGTCTTGGTCGTATTTCGATGCCTTCCCGTCTCTTCGCCAGAACTATGTCTCGATATTTCAGCTTGAACAGTCGCGCAGCCGATTACCCATACGGGCGAATTCGATGTACCCCTATCTGTCTAGCATCGACCTCGACTCCGTTCTAAGTTCTTTCCAGCAAGGCGTCAACTTTTGGTATCCGACACTATCATTGACACAATTAGATGCTGTGAGAACTGTCGTAGCTCAAGGTCTGCTTGAAGGTACAGATCCTACATCAAGCTGCTGTGCACAACTGGTGATGGCACTCGGGTGTGCAGGCAACGTTGTGAGTGGGCTTAGGGGTGGGGAGGAAATCCCGTGAGTAACATCTAGCCATTTATGAACCCCTACTATTCCAGGGGCATAAATCCTCTATTGGGTATATCAGGCGTTAGAATCTTATGAGACACGTCTTAGGACTCCAATAATTCTAAAAAGATTGAATACTGACTGCGACACTGCAGTATCAGCCAAGAAGAAATCGGGTATAAAAGCACCAGACGGACTATGGCGGACGTATATTTCGACGGTGCCTTCAAGATGATGCCGACCGTGCATACAGACATGACCTGCATAGCGGTGCAGTGTTTGTTCTTCACAGCGTGAGTTCCTGACGAGGTTTGGCTGTCCAAACGCACTCTACCTAATTGCACAGACTTTACTTTGCCTATCTGCGACGGCCGCTCCAAGCATGGAACTATATCCACGATACCGCCGCTAAGTGTCTGCTTCTCCTGTCTTATCCCCCAGTAAACGAACCAATCGAGAACCAAGAATGCCTGCGTCGAATCTTCTGGGCCTGCTACATCCTCGAGAGGTAGGTGAGGATTAGACTCGCGATCATATCGGGGTAATCCAAGCGACAGTGAACAACACACTAACCGAATCCTCAAATACCCAGTGATTATCTAGCAGAGCTTTCCGCCCTCCCGCAAAGCGGAATAGCCCGAATCGAGTCGTCTATCCCTCTCCCCGGCACCTACGTGTCGCACGAGGACTCGCAGGACAACGAACACGCGTCCCTGTACTTCCTCGCGTGCATTTCCATGCGCCGTCTTCTCAATCGGGTGCATCAGCTGCTGTACGCGCGCGATTCGGGCGCCGCGGCGGACATCGCGCGGTTCCCGGCCATCGTCACGGAGCTGGACCACCAGCTCGAGGAGTGGCGCGCCGTCCTGCCGCACGCGTTCGGTTTCAGCACGGCCGAGGACAGCGCCGAGCATCCCAGCGAGTGCGGCGGGTTCCTGCGGCAGAGGTACCTGACCTGCAAGAGCGTCATCTACCGGCCCTATCTGGCCTGGCTCCTCGCCAACGGTCCCGCCGGCGGCGGTGGGGTAGACCGGGAGGCCATCGTCGCGGGATCTAAGGTGTGTCTCGATGCGTGCACCCTTCACATCCTCGGGCTCACCGGGTTCGCGCACACCGTGCTGGTTGATACGTGGATCTGCGTCATGTCGTAAGTTCACCATCTATTCGTCCCATGGTTGAAGCGGGGTAACTCCTGGACTGATCGGAATCTTCTCAGCATGACCACCGCGATGATGATACTGCTGGCCACATGCCACTCGGTTCGACAGCTGACCCATCTTCGACACGACATCATGCACACCGGCTCCCATCTCCGCAAGGTCTTTCGCCGGTGGCAGGAAGTGCTGGCGAGTCCGGAGTCCCCGAGCGTGGAGCAGGGCATGAGAATTATTTACGAGACCGAGCGGCTCATGCAGGGGCTCGACCGGCCGGGCAACCTCACAGACGAGGAAGTCGATGTAGCAGCTTCGATGTGTTCAATGAGGGAGTAACATTGCTCCCATGCTCCACGGGGTGGCTTTTAGAGAATAAATGTTCTTGTATGATTATTGAAAAAGTTTAAGAATTTAGGAAAGTTAGAACATCTGTTTCTTCTACGTTGCACCAGCTAAACACATTTACTCGATGTCGTAGGATGTGATGAGATAGCAATTCAGTCTGCTTCAGTGGCAGAATTAGTTGCCCATGAATACTTAGACAAAGACTTAAATCGCTATATACACATACAAACGACACAAGGCCACTGGTGAAGATCCACAAGTCTACCCATCCGTCTAACAACTTCCCGAGGTAGATGCTACACTTATGATATCGAACGAAAAAGGTCCAAGGATGCATACAGTTATGGCATTTCCAAATATATCGTAGGTCACATAATGCCCAATCCCACATGGTCAATCCTAATGTTTTCACATGATATCATCATCATCGTATACCACGGTCACGTTGTCCGTGGAAAAAGGTGACTAGGTCAGCCATGCTCTAGAACTGATATTCGCTGTCAGACTCGGAGTGCGATGAAGATCGATTGCCATGAACCTCTCACCAAGCCTCCCATTTCTGTCCTCCCAAGGCCACCAGGCGATTGAAAAGCTCGTCTCTGAGCGGCAGCGCCGTGATCCGCGTGACGCGGCCGGTCCTATCGGTGATCTCGAGGCCGTCGGCGACCTCTCTGCCGAGCGACCAGCCGACGACGATCCGGGCCTTCCACCCGAACCCGCCGATCTTCTTGAGCTCGGTGATGTCGGCGACGGCGATGCTCCAGCGCGGATGCAGGTCCTCGCGCTGCTCGGCCGAGCCGCCGATCTTCTCGATCGTCGTCGTCGCGTCGGCGCTAAACGCGACGGCGGGGATCGTCGACTTGGTCGTGATGTACACGTGGCCCTTGCAGCCCTCGTGCCGCGCCTTGAAGTCCACCGGCCCGGACGCGAGGTCCGCGTTCGCGCGGGGTACGGCGCCGAGGCGGTTCTTCGCGCGGTGGGAACCCGCCTTGGCGCGCGCATGGTCCGCGCTTAGGACTGTCTTCACGGCGCCCTTCGTGGTCCCCCGGAAGAAGCCCAGGATCCTGCTGCCGTGCTTGCCGTGTTTCGAACTCTTGGCCGCGTCGATGTCCGAACCGCCGGATTCGTGCGCGGTCTGCGGATCGTGCGCCATGGCGTCTTGCAACTCATCGTCTGTCGCATTCAGTGGCGGATCGGCTCCCGTGGCTCTCAACTCCGCATCGGTGATCTGGACCGGTTTCTCCGGTGGCGGCTCGCTGAGGCGTGGGGGTGGTGGCAACGGCGCCTTGTTTGCCTCGCCGATTCGTAGTAGTGTTAGCGTCAGTTGCGCGTTAGTCGGCACGCCCTTGAGGATCGTGTTGCGAAGCTCGAGAAGCTTCTGCCAGTTAGGATAGTTTCGGTTCAGCCATGTCAAACCGCGGGTGATGACGGGATCCCCGAAGAAACCGAAACCGATTCCGAATGTGACCCCTTTCACAAACAGATATGCAGGTAAGAAGACGGAGACGATGACGAGTGGCACGACAAGAATAGCAAGCCTCAGTCTGTAGATATCCTTGGGAAATGGCGGCGTGGGTGATAGTGCGTTTGCGAACCGCTCCCACGTGTCCGACACGTCTGCGATACCGTGCATTATGGGTCGCATCTTGGTCCACATCGCGTTCTCGACCGGTATCTTGGTCTTGTCGTACTTAGACCCTGGTCGGCCGCCGGCCGCCACGTCTTTTGCCTCGGCTGCTGTCACGGTTAATCCGGTAGGGTCGGGCATACTGTCGTCAGGGGAACCATCCTCTGACGAAGGGGCAGCTTGCGGGTTCTTTCCCGTAGCGCTCGTAACTACGATCGAAGTAAACCCGTTGAAGAAGTTGCTGGCTTCCTGTTCCACCGCCTCACCCTTGTGGTGCTCCGGGGCGCCGGTAGCGCTATCGACACTGCCGAGAACGCCGGCCTTGGGCTTCTGTACTCCACCAGACTTACCGTCGACTAGCGCAACCGGTGCCGGCGGGAAAAGTGTCTGTCTAGATGGCGGATAAACGATTAGAATAATCAATGTCATAAACAGAAGTGGGACGATGAAGTTGAAGGCCCAAGCGACAAAGTAGGCCTAGATGAGAGTGTTAGTACGGACTGAACTAAGCCTATAGTACTTCGTAAGGTCATCATCATAGCTCTTACAGTACAGAAGCATGAAGTACGCCGAGTCTCGCGCCATGAACGTAATCTTGCCACGTGCTTTATCGCAGCCAATAATCCTATTGCCACGGTCATGTAAAACCTCTCGACGGTAGCCCGGAGTTTATCAGGGGAAAACTCTTCATCGTCGGCAATGTTGAGATCCAGGTTTCCAGGCACAGAAGATGGAACCTCTTTAACATGATACATTTGCTGCGACGTGTTAACTGAATTGACGCCTTAACTGCTTCTTGACGCCTTTACTGCTTCGAGCATGAAACATTCGTGCGCATACCTTATTAAATCGACGAATCAAGAGCCACAAATCCTCGTTATCTATCCCACCAACTAAAGGAGCAGCGATATCCTCCTTCTTCTCGTTCCAGCCCAGATCAACTACCTCGTCATCGCGAGGTTCCTGTACCACTCCCTTCTCGTCATGATCGTCCATCGCTAATGCATGAGAGAGTGTAGGCTCTTCCGTGAGACTATTTGCTGTTTCGTGCTTTTCTGGTTCAGTCACGGGCCGCATCGTCGTCGGGATAGGAAGTAGGTCTATTAGTGCGGTTCCTAGAGAGTTCCCATCCGAAGAAGGGGTCTTCTCTGTCTTTGTCTCTTCGTCTATCGACATTTTGTAAGCTGCGCGGGACGACGCAAAAGCTCTCAAATCTCCCGACTTATCCAGGTGAGCCAATTCTTCGGTTTAAGTATGCAGAGTAAAGGTTGACTACAGATAGAGAGTAGGAGTCATTTCAATAGACCTATGTTGCCTTGAATACGCCATATTTTCTGACTTTATCCATCACCGCTTCCAGCTGCCCTGAAAACAATGACGTCGATGGCTTGTCTTTAGGACAAAGCCTCAGCAGCTTAGTTCGCGATGGTGGTAATCAGAGACACGATCTCTCTTTAGCGTACCACGGTGACGGGCCTTTCTTTTGAAATGGCCAATGGCTAGGTAGCCCATGTTTTATTCCCGGATAGGCCATTCTTCAGGTCTGGGACATAAACGTTCGACTCAGATGACACGCGGTTACAATCCACCTGGATTTTGCCAACTTCTCTGCTAGTATAACTATACGTTGCCTACCAACAAGTAGATTCCATGAGAACCCTGTCGAATTAGGTCGATCTACCGGCCAGAACCTGATTTGCACCCGAGAAAAGGAATGATGATGATGCGGGGTACGATGAAGGTTTAGAGGCCGTTCGTTACCAGACAGTCGGGATGGAATTTTTGAACCTCGGAATAGTTATACCTAACAAATCACTAATAGCTGTAGGTAAGGCTGTGTGGATGCTCACCTATCAAGGTGCTTAAGGACCTAGGAGGCGCATATCCTACGCCCCCTATATTAATGCTATTCAGTGGCTCTTATAGGAAATTTATGCATTTCTTGAAAATCCCTAGGGCGATCAAGCACGATCCTGTAAAAGTGTACTTCGCTTAGAATTTTACCTTTAAAGTACTTTATCTGGCGTTGTTAATATTGAAACATTTAGGTACCTTGTAGCGGGCCATTCCCGCTGTACCTCTCCACCACCACAGAATTGAACATCAAAACAGGGGGCGGCCTGTACAGGACTGAGGCGACCTGTACAGGACAGAGGTCTCGTTGGCTTCATCATCTCGCGGCTGGTAAAACTCCAAATGCCAACCCCCACTAGGTAAGTATTTATGACATAACCCGTATGACATCTCAGAGCTCTGGTCCGACTATGCGTCTTCTATGACGACATGCCAATATTACGATAATGGATCTTGAAAGTACATATGTAGGTATTTCAAAGTGAGGCGGACCACAGCTACCATGGAGAATATTGTACACCCTTCAACCAACTCTCTCCAGCAAGTGAAGAGTACAATTTGCCTCGCCTGTCTCCATTTCATCTAGCTTTCCGCTTGGTAATTTAGTATCAACACTTGAAAATAGTACTACCCGCAGACATGTCGCAAGAACTGGTCTTCCAGCTGAGCGGGACTTGCAATCACTATCCCTGGGGTAAGAGGGGAAAGCAGTCGCTGGCAGCCCAGCTATGTGTCCAGACACCCGGCACGGGTTTCCAGATCAACGATGACGAGTTCTACTCTGAGATGTGGTTCGGCGACTATCCAGCCTTTCCGGCCCGGAAGCTGGACACGGGCGAGCCGCTTGCTGAGGTACTGCAGCGGAATAAGGAGCAACTTCTAGGAAAGAAGGTCATCGAAAGCTTCGACAGCCAACTACCATACTTGCCCAAGGTAAGAGAACAAAGGCTCTGCTGCGAATTGTATTCTGTAGCGATCGGTGCTGACCAAGCTTCAGATCCTGTCCATCGCGAAGGCGCTTCCCCTGCAGATTCACCCCAACAAAGATCTAGCGACGAAACTTCACAAGAAAGACCCGCTTCGATTTACCGACCCGAATCACAAGCCCGAAATCGCGGTGGCATTAGGCAAGTTCGAGGTGTTCGCTGGATTCAAGCCGTTAGACAAAATCGAGTCTCTGTTTAAGCTGCAGCCGCTTCAGCAGTTCAGCCCGGATCAACAGGGCGCATGGACGGATGATACGTTGAGGGAGGTGGTCCGAAAACTGCTGAAGGCCGATCCACAGACCGTCAAACAGGTACAGACGGAGCTCTCGAAGACCCCGAAAGACCAACTCGGCGATGCGGGCTACATCCTGGACCTTCTACCACGTCTCCAGGACCAATGCGGCCCAGAGGATGCCGGCACCTTAGTGGCGCTCCTGTGCATGAACTTCCTGGTGCTCGACGCAGGCGAGGCGGTGTGGGTCCCCACGGACGGCATCCACGCCTACTTATCGGGCGACATCGTCGAGTGCATGGCGCGGAGCAACAACGTCATGAATGTTGGTTTCTGCCCGTGTGCAGATCGTTTCGACGCCGATACGTTCGTGGACACCTTGACGTTCGAGGCCCATAGCGTGAGCGACGTGACTCTTCCCAGCCAGAAGAGCGATCTGGGGCGGAAAGGCCACACGGTGGTATACAGACCGCCGATAACCGAGTTCGACATGCTCAGGACAGATTTAGGTGCCGGTGAGAGCGAGGAGCTCGCCGCGAGCGAAGGACCGGGTGTCATGATTGTAACGTCGGGAGAGGGAGTGATGCATGCAGAGGGCCAAGCGTTCACGTTGAAAGAGGGCTTCGTCTTCTTCATCGCGCCGGGCGTGTCGGTGAAATGGGAGAGTCAGAATGGGATGCAAATCTATACGGCTGTCGTCTGAATGACATAAACTAGGACCGTAAAAGTTACTCTGCGCATTTTCGCCTCGGGGATGAGTAAAAGGTAACTTCACAAACAAGTCTCATGCAAAGGCACCTTCATGCCTTCAATGCGTAAAATATTTTGATTGCGTCGGGTTCAAGATCTGTTGTCAACCAGTGAGATCAATCGCGCAAAGATCCACCCAACTTGAGCAGGTTTCGTGTAAATATCTTCGCTCAACTCTGGTTATGTGAAGAGATAGAGCTGCCCACTGGCTGACCAAAAAATCGAGTATCCTGGACACTAGGTTAGCTCCTCGCTCACATAATCACATCCAAATCAAAGTCACCCCTTGACCCCTGGCTGGAGCGATTCGGTGGGATTCACAAAGTGACCTTTTCATGGACTTCAAAGCGCAACGACTTCGGCCATGAATCTATCCATCCCTCGACAGCAGCGTTATATCCCAGGCCATTGGTGGCAATTGGCCAAGATGCTGAATCCCACCAGTAGGACTCAGCCGACGGGACGACTGCGATGCTAGCCGTCTGCTCGTGAGCAGGACAGCTAATTCGCTTCGGTTCGGGATTCGCAGAGTAGCAATTTAGACGGAGTGTGATCCACCGGCGGCTGTCGCGTCGCATACCCCACAATCTATCCCATGCGACGCTCTATACGAGGTGTCATCGCTGCTGAGATCCGCTTGACATAGATCTGACCGCCAGCAGAGGATATCAACCATGACCGGTTAGCCCGATATGCCAGCCGTCTTTTCCTGGATGGTAAACTCCCCAGGATATGCGGCACAGAGGGATCATCGGGCCACGGGTCTAGGCCCTCAGCTGCGTGCATCGAAGGGTAAGTTAGGAGCGTGAGACTTTGTTGAATATATATTAGTCGTATATTCTATAGCAATCCGGGGTGTCCCGCTCTCTTCAAACTGAGAGGTGATCACCTGCAAACCGCCGACGTCAATTACTGTGTCCCTGTCAATCTATCATCAGTCATCCTTCCTACGCCCCGATCTAGGTACACGAACCAACCATGCTCTTAATCACGCGCAACCGCGGGCTCGTGAGCCTGCTGCCGCACGTGCTAGGCATCTCGTGCGCCGCAGCCGTGACGGTGCACCTGTGCGGGGACTCGACAATGGCGAAAGGGGGCGGCGGCGCGGGATCGAACACGGAGGGCTGGGGCGAGTACCTGGGGTACAGCCTGAGCGGGGACTACGCGGTGCGGAACGCGGCGATCGGGGGGCGGAGCGCGCGGTCGTTCACGCGCGAGGGGCGGTTCGACGAGGTGGCGGAGGTGGTCGCGCCGGGGGACTGGGTCGTCGTCGAGTTCGGCCATAACGACGGCGGCAGCCTGTCGCCGACGGACAACGGCCGCACCGACTGCGGCGGCGACGGCGACCAGACCTGCCAGACCACCTACGGCGGCGTCGCCGAGACCGTCCTCACGTACCCCGCCTACTACAAGAACGCGGCCCAGCTCATGCTCGACAAGGGCGCCAAGGTCATCCTGAGCGCTCCGACGCCGAATAATGTGTGCGAGAGCGGCACGTGCAGTTGGTCGGAATCTCGGTTTGACTATTATGCCTGGTAAGTACGCTCGCGGTGTGTCGAGTCGTAGAGAGGTTCCTGTGGATCTGTTGTTGACATCGGTTGCAAGGCTTGCGGCGTCTCAGCTGGGGGGCACGGAGAAGGGCGTCTACTATGTGCCACACGGTGCCTACGCCGCCCAGGCGATGATCAACCTGGGCGCCTCGACGGTCAACGCAAACTATCCAAACGATCATACCCACACGGGACCTTACATGGCGGATGTCATGGCCGGAAGCTTCGCACTGGGGCTCAAGTGTGGCACTTCCGAACTGGGCTCGGCAGGTATCAAGAATTCGACGGACTCGCTGACGACGACTGTTTTGGGACCTTGTATAGATTACAATAGCACGATTCCTATTTAGTACACGGGGCCGCCCTTCCAGGCGATAGATGCTCAATCAATACCCTCGTTTTTACACCTCTCTGCTATACTACGGTGTTACGTCTTGTGTGACCACACGGGACGACAGTACCTCAAGGGACTATTGAAAAGGCCTGAAGACGCTCTAACTGCGTTCTAATTTTAGACCGACATTGCGCACTCCGGAGCCCAATCCTACAGATACAATTTGTGTTAGGATATTGTAGTCATCTTAATACAGCTTAGCTAGCCAGCTGTTCCTCAGGATTGTCTGTAAAACCCCACAAAAGGATATTACGAGTAGACCTGTTAAACAACTGTTCAATGTTGTGAGTAGCAATTAGCCCTCTGATCACGAGGACGGTGTTGTCATTCAATTTGCTACATCCTGCTACTTTACTGCCACAATTTCACATCCAAGCGGAGGTTTGGTGTCCCTTTGAAACCATCACCCATGGTATAAGTCAGGTTCCAGAACTCAAAGTCACGAAGCGGTTCGTTGACGCCTCCCACTTTCCCGGCAAACGAGAGCCTGTATGCCATGTCGGCATTGCCAGACACTTGCACGTCGAGACCTTGGACGTCGTCCCACCCGGAGAGAGTCTTCATCTTCGTGAACGTCGAGACGACAAAGGTGAATGTCGAAGACGAGTCGCCATTCGGATATGTCAGGTTCAGGCGCCCGGGTGACACTTCCACCTGCAGTGCCTTCTCCGTCGGATACAGCTATGTGTCGTCAGCCTAAAGCAACACGGCGAAGCAACACGGCGAGGGGAGCCATTATTCATCCGACTTACCGATATAAAGGCAGTCTCGTCACCGGTAGCCCATTGGATAACAGCCGGGTTGAACGACTCCTGCGACACCGAAGGTCCCCCAACGACGGTCTCGTCATATGATTCGGCGCCAATAGTGAGGTTCTCCGACAGCCAAGTTGTAATGTTCCGGGGGGCCTTATCGTACGGCGGGTAATAAGCCTGTGCTTCAAACGTGTGTTCACCACTGAATTCGGTCAACTTGTCCAGGACGCCCTCTGGTAGCAACGAAGCGTGAAACTCGGCAAGCACCGCCATGAGCGGACCCCAGGGGTAGTCTGCACTATGGGACATGACTTGCGGCTATGAACAGGTCAGCCATTCGTCTAAATCCGCTGCAGATTATTTATGCAAGCTGCGGCATCCCGACCTTGGAAATGAGCGATGAGTTTTCTTTCCCAATCAACGTCCAGAACCACAGGGCCATCAGGCTCAGATACCGGTTCATATCGTAACCGTATGCCCGATCCCAGGGACCAGCCATGTTTTTCAAGCCCGGGTGCCAGAGCTGGGACACGGCCGACCAGGTCTCTCTCAGCATCTTCGGCCCATTCTGGGCCATGATCGAGTCCTCCGGCAAGTACTTGGACCATAGTACCAAGCCGAAAAGGCTGACTCCAGTGTAAGTGCCACTGTTAAACTCGGACTGTCCGTGAATGATTCAGTCGTGTCATTAAGTAGTGGTCAACAGCGATTGAGAGTGAAGGACCTACGAGTGTGTGTGTGATTTCGAACAAGTCTACGATATCCTTCGCATAAGCTTCTCCCGCCGCTGTGAAGTTTTCGTCGTTCACTCGGCGGCCAGTCCACCCGCTTACAAAAGCCCGCATGATGGCCTGCGCTCCTTGTCAGCGGCAGACTTCGACACAGTGAAGCTTGATGGTATGAGGCAAACCGGATTGCTATATGCCGGGTACAGATTGTCACCGTCTACGCCCCCATTTCTATAAGAGTCTCCGACAGCAGCCGTTGCGAGCGAGTCGAGGATAAGCTGCTGGGTATCGTCGCTTAACAGCGCCGAGAACTCTTCTATAATCATGATCAACGTGGTACCAACGAACCCACGCCAATTCGGATCCCAGCTTGAGTAAATGGACGGAGCATAGTGAGGGCTGCCGACTAGAGGCTCCTCAGGATATACCTGATAATCACCATACCTGCTCCAGTTCAGCACTAAACAAAAAGTTCAGCATCAATGCGTACCATTGATCAGACCGGTTCTGGAACTGCGCCCCAATCACATTCTTGACAATCCGTTCGGCCTCGCGGATGTCACTATCCTCGTTCCGAGCTAATAGCCCGAGGGCGTACCAAGCCGAGCTGCGCGTTTCGTGCCGGAGAGCCGCGTTTCCGGCGACATCGTACAAATAACCGGTGTTGTCATCGTAGTACGTGTCCATCCACCTTATGGACTCGTTCAATAGCTGCTGGGCGTTCGGCGGCAGCGACGACACGTAGGATCCCCGGCAGAGCCGCACAACGGCAACCAATACCAGCGCGCCGGGAACCTTCCACATGGCCAACATCTTATCTCGCAGAGGCGCGGAGAACAGTGAATGGGTTGGATTTGGCTACGGCCGCGCTTAAGCGCGCCGGGGAACTATTATACCTATCCTCCATTATCCCCGCAAAGCCGGCTTGACGTCGGTCTCTGCCACGATCGCGTAACAAGGATAGGTTTCGGGGGCCTAGCCTTCCAGGCGAGCTCGTGTTGGAGAAGATAAGGAAATGGTACGTTTATCGGGAATGACTTCGCTCAGTCGGGCGAATTATGCTGAAGTCTCCAACCAGTTGGTAAGCTTGGGTAGCTTCACAGCGGGGAATCCCTGTGGGCTATACCCATATAACCCATGCCATCGGAGTAGTGCCCTGAAAGGTCTTAGTAGGGTAGAGACATCGTGGAGGATACCGCTGAATATGCACATATGAACGTACGCAACTAACAATGGCCTTTATAGGGGTATATATTCTTGTGATGAGATTAAGATTGGTCTGGCTCGATTTTGATTATTGTTGGTAAGGTTCGTTGATACTAGCGCCGTTGGTGCTCTATACCCCCGTCTTCATGCTTGACGACATCCCAGCGTTCTTATCAAAGTCGGTGTTATGAAATTGCTGGCATTCTCGTCAGAAGCCCAGAGTTTATGACGCTCATGCTGGCTAGTGGATCGTAATTGTATCACTAATCATACATATCTACAGGAAAAGTGTTGACCGCTGGCATATTATGGGTCATAGAGCGCCAGACAACTGGAAGAAATAGGAGAGGTGATGCACGGCCCAGAAAGGAACGATGAATACGGCGTTGAGTCGGTAGTATATGTTCTATTCATATTGACGGATGAATATCCAACAACTATGGCCCACTAGCGCCCACTTAAGCGCTTTTCTATAGCCCGAAAAGGGAGGTAGAGAACCGCTGTCACGACGAATGCGAGTTCAAACCCAATGTCACCAGCCTTCTTAGCGATGGGGCCTTCGAACCAAACTTGCGACATGCTGGGTATGACGAGCGCAAAGCTGAGAGCACTCGCCGCCAAAGCCGCAACACCCCAAGGCAGCCGAGACGCCGCATTCCAGTTCTGATGGTCGTAGGCGTCGTACCGGCGCTTCTTGAAGACGTTGTGCTCGACTATGAGCACGGACACGAAAGCCGCAGTCCAGTAGCCTATGAGCGCCACGAAATTCTCGAGGCTGGCGAAGAACTCGACGGCGGCCTTGATGCTGACGGGGATGAGAATGGCGGTGATGACGATGGAGAAGGCATAGCGCGGCACCACGACAAGCTGCGGGATGAGAATCTGGAAGTTGAGGGTGATCGAGTACATCGTCGCCGAGATGTTTCCCAGCAAGGTCAGCGAGAGCACGACGACGACGAATTTTCCGAAGCCGCCCGCGCGCGACAGCATCGCGGCCAACACGCCGCCGACGCTCGTCGCGTCGTAGCCTTCTTGCCATTCAGGGACGCTGCTTATCGCGCCGCCGATGGCAGAGCCGAGAACCATCAGTAAGACCGTCGGGAGCACGAGTCCCGCATATCCATAAAGGAACAGCTTCGCCCTTGATTGACGTCAGCTTACGACAACGGGCTTCTAAAGAACAGCACAACGTACGACGGAAACTTGGGATTCAAGTATGTCGTGAAATCCGAGGCAAGGCAAGCGTATGGTATCATATACGAGGCAATGGTCATGCCAAAGCTTAGGACGCCACCGGGGGTCGCCGATTCGGCGGGTGCCTGTTCCTTGAGATGGCTACCGCCACAGCCGGTCGTGATGACGATGGCGATCAGTGCCGGAATCCACGCATAGCGTTCGTACTGGTGCAGGACCGTGTATCCGCAAAAGGAGATAAACAGCGCCAACATACCCATGATAACTATGCCGGCCGCGGGCGTCAGGGAGCCGCCGGTGACAGCCGACAGGCATTGGCCCCCGATCACGCATATAATGACGCAGAAACCCGTCATGGTAGCCAGGTTCAATACGACCGGCACGGACACGAGGTATCTGCCGAACGAGTATCTAGCCTGGATCATCTGCCGTAAACCGGTCTTCGAGCCTAGGATCCCTAGATAAGCCGGTATTGCGGAGGTCAGGAGACAGAAGAACAGGATGACCAGAGCACAATCCCTGAGACTCAGCCCGTAGGCTGGGCCGAGCATGCCGAAGGTGATACTAGTGGACGGTTACCCTCTCCCTCCTTACCAGCGGCAGGAGGCGATAACTCACGGCAAGAGATTGATATTCATGCAGATCCATATGGAGAAGAAGCTGCTGTAGTTCGTAGCAGTTCGGTCTTCCAACGACACCGGCAGTACGCCCCGTTCTTCGACAGGCCCGGCCGAGATGGCTTTGAAGAAGAGCTCTCGAGCAGTCCTCAAAATGTTCCTTTTTGTCTCGGTAACGTCATTTTGCCCGGATGCCTTCTCAACGTCGCCCAGCTTGTTATCTGGAACAGGCCTGTCCTCACCGTGTTGGGAACCTTGAGTTATCATGATTCCTAAGTGTGAACGCACCAGACAGGTAAACTTCGTAAGTCTTCGTAAGCCGAATAAGTCGATGATATCCAATCAGCTACCGCGCTCATCCACGATGCTCCCAAATGCTCATACGGAAACCTGACTGGCCCCCAACGAGTATTTACGGCCCGCGAGGTTCATGAGTCAATTATGGCGCGAAGATTCCAGAGCAGCTAGAAGTGGGACTAGATGCTGATCAGGTTACTTGGATCTAGATCCTGGCCCATAAAGCTTATCTTCGTTACACTAATTGAATGCCACGTAAGATTCAAGTTTTCGACTTTATTATATCCAAGTAACTAGCTGCTGTAGCGAGCTGTTGCTACTATGGGAATGGTCGCATGATGGGGGAAAAGTTTTATTATGTCTTAAGATCCACAGTGTTCATTCTGTGTATAAACGGTGTGTGGGCGTTCTTAGATATGAGGCATTTGCCATAGTAAACACAGAAGTCAGAAAATTCTGTCATCTATCAGCAGGTGTTTCGCACACCATGCTGTGATCGACTCACAAAGTGCTTTAGTTAAGTATATCCAAGCGCGAAAATCTACGATAATCTGCAATTTCATCATAGCCATGCCACCCTAGATCGATTCGATGCTAACTATCATGACCCGTGAAAATTTGCTCCCCGTTTTCCGCCGCCGTTTTCCCTCTGCCATTGAGATAGCAAACATAATCTATTCCCCTTGCAGTAAGGGCCTTACCCATAGTTATCAGCGCTATCAGCACATTTTCGCCGGGCCAATGCCGAGAGCATGTTAACAAAGCTTCCGACAATGAGGCTCTCATCAGGTGTTATGATAACCTAAATCTTAGTTAAGTTAGACCCAAGAGCATTGTTGGCTGAGTACGTTACATGATACGACTGAGCTGCAATCAACAAAGTTGGATCGCATAGGTTGACTTCTATCACTCGCTGTTCACGGACGTTCTGTATTATCCACCATCTTATGCTCTTAAGAGTTCATCGCTGGCATAAAGTTCTGCAGCGCTCAGTATCTAGATAATTGCAGCGTTTGGTGTCGCAGCCCCCTCTTCATATAATGTCAATTGATCCTGGACACTATGGATGCCACCAAAGTCTATGTATCACATATATCTTAACTATAGGGCCCTCCTCTCTTCCTACGTAAAAGTAAACAAGCTCGGGGTTAGCATCTCATAAAGACGATTGTGTTTAGGTTTCAAAATCATGAATAGACTACTATTTAAGCCGGAGTATGTTAGCTTGACTAGTACTTCCAGGTATTAATTTGTTATCCATGTATTGATTCTTACAAGCATCGATGGCTTTCGTATGTATCCCTCGACAATACAACCACACTACCCATGGCCCAGCTAGTAGACGATTGATTGTCGATAAAATGAAGACGCCTACGAAGCTCCCGGATATTTTAGCTCTGGTTGTCTCGACTTATTTACGATATAACAATGTACTGAAGCAGATGAGTCGCATCTAGCAGCAAGTACATTCACGACCCTCATCTAGAAGTAGCAAGGCTTGCTATCGATCGACTGAAGTACTATTTGATAGAATAAATGTCTATATCTGTATCGCTAATATCCTCTATTCTGATTAGTGTAATACCCGGGCTTTAATAACAAAGAATGAGTATTTATAGAGCTATCACAAGCTAACCGCTCACGTAACACGCAAGTCCTCACCCACAGCTGTAAAACAAAGCAGAATAAACATTCCCGCTGGTGTTCAAACCATATGGTACTAAAATCCCCCTATAGCTGAATTGTTGTACTGCGGGGTAGCCAGACCAGCGAGGCCCTTGATTGAGCGGGCAGAGCCCTCGGCAAGGAGACGGATGCGTGCGGAGACAGACCCGATGAAACATTTCGTCACCACCTAAACCGCGGGGGCGAAGATCCCGCCCGGTCATCGGATCAATGCTCGCTCGCCCCCCGGGTTGTCCCGCTGTAACACGACACCGGGCACTTCCTCGGGCAGCGCCAGCCGATGTTCCAGCACCTCTCCCCTAACCTAATCACCTACCGGGCGCATAGGCAGTCCGTACCTACCTACACGGATAATACGGCTCAACCAGGTCGTCAACAGACCCTGCGCACCCACTCAGCGATGGACTTCGACGAGACTTACGACGTGGTGGTAGTCGGGGGCGGCAACGCCGGGTTCACAGCCGCCAGCACGGCGGCGCAGGCCGGGGCGCGGGCCGTGAGTAAATTCCAGGTTTCTTTATTTCCCCTTAACTCAATCTCATAAATGCAAATTGCCGTCTTGAGAATCTGGGTGAGCACATTGCTCCCGAAACATGCTTCGAAACTATCCAAAAGCAGTAATTACTGACTCTGGATGTTACAGTGCGTGCTGGAGAAGGCGCCGCGCGACGACGCGGGCGGCAACACCTTCTACACGGCCGCCGGCTTCCGGACCTGCTTCGACGGCCTGCCGGATCTGCTGCCCCACCTGTACCGGGCGGACGGCACTCCGGGGCTGCCGCGGGAGCTCGTCGATAGGATCGAGATGGCGGCGTATACGAAGGAGGATTTCCATGCTGTGAGTTTTTTCCCCTTTTCCCCCTCCTTTCTGGTAGCGAGCGCACGACGGGCAGGCAGGCAGGCAGGCAGGCACTGTGGGATAGAGATAGTGTGTGTATGTGCGCTCCCGCTGATAACGAGAGCGAACAGGACATCCGGCGCGTGACGAAGGGGCGCGCAGACCCCGTGCTCGCCAGTCTCCTGGTCGATAACTCGCGCGCCGCCATCCAGTGGATGACGGACCACGGGGCGCGGTTCGTTCTGTCGTTCCACCGGCAGGCGTACCTGGTAGACGGGCGGCACAAGTTCTGGGGCGGCATGGTGTTGAGCATGGCGGGACAAGGAAAGGAGCTGTTCGCATGGCACGTGGAGCTAGCGCAGCGGCACGGCGTCGCCGTGCGGTTCGGGTGCGCGGCCGTCGACCTAATCGCGGACGCGAGCACGGGCGCCGTCGTCGGCGTCAAGGCGGTCCGGGCCGCCGACGGGCGGCACGTGAGGATCAGGGCGCGCGGCGGCGTCGTGCTGGCCTGCGGCGGGTTTCAGGGGTCGCCGGCGCTTCGGGCGCAGTACCTCGGGCCCGGGTGGGACCTCGCGCACGTGCGGGGGTCGCGTTACAACACGGGGGACGGGCACGGGATGGCGCAGCGGGTCGGCGCGCGGCTCGAGGGCCATTACTCGGGCTGCCACTCGGTGGCGTGGGACGGCAACTCGCCGCGCGCGGGGGGCGACCGCGCGCTGACGAACCAGTACACCAAGAGCGGGTATCCGCTGGGTGTGATGGTGAACGTGGGCGGCGCGCGGTTCGTGGACGAGGGCTTCGACATGCGCAACTTCACGTACGCGGTTTTCGGGCGCGAGATCCTGCGCCAGCCGCAGGGCGTCGCCTACCAGGTGTGGGACGCGGAGGGGTCCAAGTGGCTGCGAAAGGAGGAGTATGCCGATGATGTGACCACGAATCTCAGGGCCGAGACGCTGGACGGATTGGCGGATATACTCGTGACGAAGGGGTTGAGGGATAAGAAGCAGTTCCTTGCCACCGTTGCTGGGTTCAATGAGGCGTGCCGGAGTTTCCAGCGGGAGAACCCACACAAGAAGTTCGATCCGGCTGTCAAGGACGGCATGTCGACCCAGGGAACGGAACGATCCCTAGGGATCGGCAAGTCAAACTGGGCGATGCCCATCGAGAAGGGCCCGTTCCAGGCCGTCGAGGTGGCTTGCGGGATTACCTTTACGTTCGGCGGGTTAGCGGCCACACCAAATGCGGAGGTTATCAGCGAGGCGACAGGGAAACGCATCGTAGGCCTTTATTGCGCGGGCGAACTGCTGGGCGGACTGTTCTGGGACAATTACCCGGGGGGCAGCGGGCTGACGATGGGCACGGTGATGGGTAGGATATCGGGCAGAGAAGCTGCAAGAAGGCGAAGAGACAATAGTAGCTGAAAAGGGGATATTTTTTATGCATAATCCATGCATAGCCCACGAACTAATAGAGCTAGCGACACGGCCACTACCTGGTATAACGGATATTGTACAATAATACACCTGAGATAACCCAATTCTAGAGGGCTATATGACCTAAATTTGAAGATCGTGTTTACAGTAGATAACAACAAAGACTGGACAGAGGGCAGCGACAGCTTTTCCGGTGGCAATGCGGCGTGCTCAATAGCCAATATCTTCCTTCCTCTCTTCGAGCGATATATCCACAGCCCTATGCCAATGAGCAAGGCGGTCTCGATTGGAGCGCTCATATTCGGGCATGGACATGATACCTTTCGCAAAATTAGTCTGGGCTTCTGTAGCCAAACCCGTCACGGCCGCATGTGCTCTGTTCAAGATGGAGGCGGTCTGCTGGTCGAAATAGAGACCACACTGGCGCATCTCCTCCAACAGATCCAGCATCCCGGGTAAGTTGCCGCGACGAGTCCAGTAGATGTCCAATAGCTCGTTGTAGAAGGGTGTGGACACGCCCAGGACATAAGATTCCAGTCCGAGCTCCTTGACCCGTGGTAAAATCGAGAACACAAACGGCGACGGCGTACGGAATGCCGTGTCTAGACGGCGCAGCGCAAGGAGAAGGTACGCGGGGTATAGCGGTCCGTGTATGTAAAGGCTGAGTTTCTGAGGGGCGTCAGCATCATCAGCCGCCTCTTCTACAGGCAAGCCTTTTTTCTTATTTGCTCTTTTCCTTTGGGTCCTCTTCTCTTTGCTCTGCTTCTTCTTTTTCTTGGGCTTCTTTGCCGGAATGCTCGGCTCCGAAATACCCAACTTTGCGGGCATGGTGAAAACCTCCTCCTCCAAGACGTCCCATAGTTCGAAGTCAGTCTCCGTAGCAGCGATCAAGCCTTCAACGCGCGTTCGCTCAGGGTACCTCTTGGCCTCCAGCTCGAACGTACGCCCCATGGTATGGGCGGAGGTTTTCCAGCCTTCTTCGACGAGGTCATCCCCTCCCGTCATGCTATCTTCCAATGGGAAGTCACCTCGGGCTTGGGGGGCTCCGCTAGTGGCCGAGGACTCGATGGTATCGAGGGCTTTGCTTGCGGCGGCGCGCAGCTCGGGAGGGAATCGCAAAAGCGCTTTGTTACGGTCTTTGGATACTCCAGCACGGATGGCAGGGGAGACGATGGCTGGTGGACGGGCTTGGCCCATATCGTGGGCGGCTTGTTGCATGATAAGCATGGCCGAGCGGGAAGATTGTGTCGGCTCCACTGGCGGGCCATCTCCCTGGACGCTAGGCTTGAGACCGCGCGCCTTTATGTCGGCGAAGATGCGCTCGAAGACCTGTCTCTCGGTGGGCGTGATAGTGCTGGGGCGAGCGGGGGTCCGCTCCAGCGGGATATCCTCTTCGCCTATTTCTGATGCGAAGGGTATTTCATCACCGCGCCCGAGTCGTCTTTGCGTCACATGGAATGTGCGATAAAAGGCGATGGCGCCTCGAGGTGTTGATCGGAGGATTGTCCTCGTCTGATATAGGAAAGGGAGAAGGGAAGACATGATGATATATAAGTGTTAAGGTGGAAATGGCCGGGTAAACTGATCACGCTACCTCCATTGACAATGACAGATGTCTACTTAACAAGTCTATATCTTGGGGAATATGATGTGATACAGTAGGTAAACGACTACATGAAGGATGTTGAGGCATTGAGGATAAGTGAATTTGCCTAGAATATTTTCAGTCGTATCGATAACGACTGTGGACCCATGTATGGATATACATCGAGGTACGGATTAGTCAGGTACCTAGGTACTGTAGTGTGTTGTTAGCGTCGGCCAATCTTCACTTACCATGCCGACCTACTACGTACCTACCTACAGTACCCTTGGCTACCTGCCTACTTACTTAGATAAGATACATACATACCCCTGCTACCTCAACGCGCTATCCCATGACCTCGCGTCGACATTTTAATTGATTTCAGTCCATCATTCTACCTGTCTACCTACTTACTTACTCATATCGTTGCGGTACATATATAGGAGATTTGTTGTTCAGACCATTCTCAGCTACAGCAGAGACCTCAGCTTCACTCTACATACAAAAGAACTTTCAATTGTTTCAACACTATTTCTCAACGTACTTCCATCTTCGGCGAAGGCAAGAGGTCGTCGCGTCCCTCTGCCAACCATAGGCGTGACAGCTGAGGTGTGAGATCTGGTTCAAATTCACATCACCGGCTTCTTACCATCGTGACAGCTTGGAAAGTGCGGCTTAGAAACACATCTATGATCCTTGATGCCATTTGATCCCTGTCTATTTTCAATTGGTTTTCTAACTGCACCTACCGAAGATGGCTCCCGAGTTAAGTGCCTTCGAGGCGCGACGGCGAGCAAATGTCGCCAAGAATGCACAACTGCTCAAAGAGACGGCTGAACTCGGGGCGAAGATGCGTAAGGCTGCAGCTCCGCCTCCGAGATCAACTACTCCTAGGAAACGGAAGGCCACAGAACCCTCACCCCGCACTCGCATCATACCCACGCGCCAAAGTGCGAGACTAGCCAACGCAGGTGCCGAAACAGATGGCGTCGACTTGCAAGTTGAGAGAATCCCCTCCGAGCTGAAGTCGCGCGAACCAAAACGCATGCGCACGGGGGGCGACCTCAAGCTTGGAGAGTTGAAAGTCGAAGGGAATCGATGGTCCAATAGTGAAGCGCTCGCCTCCTTTGTCCAGGGTGCCCAGCCTGGCGTGCGAACGTTTACGGAAGATGACATTAAGGATACTAGCGACATTAAGCTTAAAGATCTTAGGAAAGGGATGAACGAGCTAAAGTTGTATGAGGGGTGGGTGCCTAATGGTAGGTTGATCTACAAACCACTGATTTGAGTTGGGGGTAAAATCGGATGAACTAACTACAGGCAGATATCAAGATTACGCCTGAACGCGTTTATGCTCTAACGTTCCATCCTATGAAGGATAAACCCATCATCCTAGCCGGTGATAAAAAGGGGACGTTGGGATTTTTCGACGCTTCACAAGAGACGCCACAATACCCCGAGGATGAGGACGACGATGTAGAAATTCCCCTCCCCACGATAGGAGCCTTCGAAGTACATAATCGCACCATCTCGTCAATTAAGGTTCCCATGCTCGATCCAAATTCTGTTCTAACGAGTTCATACGACTCCTCGATACGCTGCTTAGATCTCCAAGCACAGGTTAGTAGCCAGCTGTGGGCACCCGAGGACGATAACGAAGAGCTAGGCCTCACCTGCCTCGACATTTCGCCCGAGACCAAGGATGTCATAGTCTTCTCCACCCTGGAAGGCTCGCTAGGACGCTTCGATAGACGAGCCGATACCAAAGCGGACATCTGGAGACTCACCGACAGCAAGATCGGCGGCTTCTCCGTGCATCCGCTTGCCCCACATCTCGTAGCGACCGCTTCGCTGGATCGTACCCTCAAGATATGGGATCTGCGTATGATCAAGGGCAAGGGCGGACTCCGGCATCCCTCGCTACTAGGTGAACACCACTCGCGCCTCTCGGTGTCACACGCCTCGTGGAGTCGCAACGGGTACCTAGCCACGTCGTCGTATGACGACACGGTGAAGATCTACGACATGAGCGATGCGATGAAGTGGAAGCCCGCGCACGACCTCAGAGACGAGCAAATGACGCCAGCGCACTCCATCCCCCACAACAACCAGACGGGACGCTGGGTCACCATCCTGAAGCCGCAGTGGCAAACCAGCCCCGCAGATGGCGTCGAGAAGTTCGCCATCGCGAATATGAATCGCTTTGTCGATATCTATGATAGTCAGGGTAAGCAGCTCGGCCAGCTCGACGGCGAGGGCATCACGGCCGTTCCAGCAGTGGCGGAGTTTCACCCTACCCACAATTGGGTCGCGGGTGGCAGCGGAAGCGGCAAGCTATGCCTCTGGATGTAGAAGGCCTCATCATGTTGAGGGGAGCGTAGACACAGGAGTGTATCAGGGAGAACGAAGCGAGACGGGACGTGTATGTATGATCATAAGCCCGGCGTAGGATTTGTCTTGTGGGTATATATACTTGGTCTACGAGTAGTGTGTATGTACGGCGTCATCTTCTGGCATCGTTGGAGGCTCTGGAATGCATAGATTCGAGCACTCCCTAGCATCTAGCATGCTGTCTAAATAAAGCTAAGTTGAGATAAACATTGGTCGCATGACATGACGATGACACGCCGTTCTACAAGCAAGGATCTTGAGGTTTTACTAAGATAGGGGCTACCTAAGGTACTGTTGCAAGCTCGAAGCAGAAAATTGAGGCCATGATTTTAATATTGTACCTATCATACTCGACGAAGTTTCCGGCCCCGGCTTCCTATCAACAGCA
The DNA here is from genome assembly GCA_022376535.1 of Xylariaceae sp. FL0662B. Classification (NCBI taxonomy): domain Eukaryota; kingdom Fungi; phylum Ascomycota; class Sordariomycetes; order Xylariales; family Xylariaceae; species Xylariaceae sp. FL0662B. The sequence continues at coordinate 262,081 of JAJJKD010000028.1, read as the reverse complement.
AGTATCGTCAACTCCGTGACGATGAGCTTCAAAGGCTTGGAGTGCAATAGTGACGTAATCTCGATAGCTGCGTATCAGCGACTCCAGTCAGCAAGCACCTTTTTCACCGTCCTCCGTCCAGCTATGGACATCACGTCGACCTTGCAAATGTTTCAAAGCCGAGTTTGCCGGACACAGTAGAATCTATGGGGTCTGTCGCCGCACAGTGAGACGAATAATCCCGAGATGGCAAACTAGCCTGCTGTTACGAGGTTGCTAATCGTACGGTGTAGCTGCACCCAAACGTGGAATCTGTCTTGAGGCAGCAGGACGTCATGTTTGTTCACTTATTCACACCGAGCGAACAAGGGTCTACAGAGATACTGTGACGCACCAGCAAACACCAATACTGATGATGAGGAAGACGACTAGTTCTATGTCCCATGACCGCTACTTGCATTCTAGACCACGCTAGACAACCACACAGTACACTGTCTATTTACAACTCATATTTGTTTAAGATATGGCCCGAGGAGCTTCCCGGCCAAGCTTGTATTTTGTTAAGATCTAGAGTTAATTATTTAGTTTTCCAGTTAGTTAGATCAGTTCGTGATCAGTTAGGACAAATCATCCCGACACTCTCAACTTAGCGAAGCACTTATAAATAGATATGTCCATATAATAGTCACCATGAAGGAATCACAACGTGCAAAGGTGCCGCTATACCCTGCGTAATATCAATTTCAGCTTCTATTCACCCCTAACTTGTAGGTATTACACAGTTTTAATATTACTAGACAAATGAGGATAGACAGTGCCCAAGCCAGTGACGGGGACTATTCATGATAACCAATAGGGCCATCAAGGCTTGGTGAGATACAAAAAGGAGATTATAGACGGTGTTGCTTAGTGATGTGAATTCCCACACAAGAAATTAGGCTTCGGCATTATATATATCTACATTAGCACGCCTACGTTATCAAGCAATATTGGACCGCCGTGTAGAAATCTACATAATTCATGTAGCTACGTTTATTGAAGTCCTATAGGTGCTCTGTAAAGTAGTTTGCTAAGTACTTGATTATTGTGATGGAGAGACCTAGTGAAACTCAATATATAGTAGAACTAAGCCGTTACTACCTACTGAATGTACCGGACAAAGATACGTATTAAAAGCACAGTAAGGATTCTATACAAGAAGATAACAATATCAACATACAGTGCGGCTAACTTCAAGCAACAATAACAATGTGTCGGTTTGCTTGGCCTAGAACACGGCGGTTTGCGTTTATTTTGGCACGGCCATTATTCACTGTCATGGTCGTCATTCACTCTCACGCTCGTTCGCAAAAGTATTTATACCCCCATTGTGAACCCAAAACATTCAGAATTTCAACCTTCATTCTTCCCAGGACAACTTTCTAAACCTCTCCTACAATCCTACCTCGAACCGTAGGCCTACGACCATACCTCGAACTGTAGGCTTATGGTCCTACCTCAAACTGTAGGAGAGGTTTAGAAACTTTCTCATTTGGTCTCTATCAAACCTGTCGGCGAAATGTCCCCAACAGCACACCCAACAGCACACTCAGCTAACCATGATGTGCTCACACTTCCTTCACATACACACTCGCATCTCATATAACGAGCATCGCATTATAATCATATTGGCTGTCATCTGCGATAGCCGCATGCTGAATGTGGCGGACCTGGTGAAGACTGGCGTGACCTCACCCAGTCAGCTATCAAACAGATGTCTCGGCCCTCCATATTAACCACGGCTTAGACTACTGTTAGGCTCAGCAACTTGGGAGCCTAGCCCTGTCTTGTCAAGTTCTTTATCTTGACACTACTATCCATACCAATCTCTACGCTCTTGAGCAGCTCCCTACAGAGCTGAAGCAAGAGGCTCGGGTGCCAACATCTCCCGAGAAACTCGAAATGTAAGTTTATCAAATCGAGATTCTATGAAGCATTCGCTAATTATAACTTAAACAGCTATGGCCACACATGGAGGAAGATGGGCCTCCAACTGTCGCCATACCTAATCATAACTTACATAGGTATGGCTAACCAAAACAGAGGACCAAGTCCGATAACCACCATGTCCTCAGCAAGCGCCTTCGCCGCATGGATGCAGATAAGCTTAAAGCTTATTTTAACAACGTACTTGACGTTATCGTGAAAAGCAACGGCAAGACGATCCCAGTGGTACACAAATGGGGACACCCCTTTTTCAACGTTAGCCGTACCGAATCAGTCACCTATTTCACTGAGGCCGAACTACGTCAATTACACCGTCGATTCGGACACCCACAAACCGAAAAGTTATACAATATGCTGAAAGCAGCCGGATATGACGATATCAACACGTCGATCCTTGAGGAAATTCAGAAATTTTGTCATCACTGCCAATCCCACGATCCTGCCCCCCAGAGGTTTAGATTCTCGATCCGGGACGAATGTAATGTCAACTATGAGGTGGTGATCGACGTCGTACACCTCGACGGCCGGAACGTCCTCCACGTCATCGATACGGCCACATCCTTTCAAGCAGCAACGTTTCTAAAGTCCCTGTCAGCAAAAGATACGTGGAACGCGCTTTGCAAGTGCTGGATTTACGTATTAGACGAAATCTTGCCGAAATCGCTGTCCCACTCTGGAAACCGTCTGATGCCATGACCAGAATTCCTCGACGAACCTCCTGCTCGACGTTGGGCCATCCCAGCGCCGGGGTCGTCAGAATACGTGGAATTATGGGATATGCCTTAGGAGATCCGAGAGGCCGGCATAGACTTCCAGTTACGGTCAGCCACGGGCGAGCAGATGGAAGACCTCGAAGCAACTTATAACTTTACAAACACAACACTCGGTCGTTGCCACATGGGTTTTCTCGTGGTAGCCAGCACAAAACCATCGCTTGACGTGCCATCACCACAACGGACCAATGGAATCGGACACCCATATAACGGGATTAACAACGTCTTCTAAAGCAGTTGACCGCAGACCATTATGTCCTGGTACCGGAGAAAGACAAGATGTTCGGAAAGATGTCGCCTAAGCGACCATATAACCGACAACTTGTCCCATCTCCAACAATTACCTTTTAATAGAGATACATACATAAATTTCCCTTCCAGAGAAAGGGCAACAAGGACGACACACTGGTCGTCCGACCCGCTCTGTCACCACTTCCACTGCAGCTGGAGAAACTCAAAGCAACCCTCAAGAACAAGAGGGTAGTTCCGCACCTGCCCTCACCAACATCGTCCAGCCTATCATCCTACAGCCTCACACTGCAATCTCATCGAGGCCTGTGGATGCCGATGTTCTAGGTGGGACATATCATAGAATACAGTACAGACTTCTCATACGTGGACATATTCTGTTCCGAAGCAAATAGCATTGCTCAAGATACGGTATCCATTACCAAAAAAAAGGAACAAATCTCGCTAATCAAATGGTCGAATAACGAGCCAAAATGTCGTTTGGGAGCGCTGGCAGCTTCAAGCTTAGGTGCCAACCAGCGACAAGGTTGACGATGCCGAGGGAGGAAAAGCCAGAGAGGAGGGAACAGCGGCTTCGAGTCTGGCGAGGGGGGAGACAAGGCCATCGACGAAGAGGGCCCTTGGCGGCAGCATAAGCGGGAGTATGCTCTATACCTAGGTAACACAATCTATTACCTAGATAGCATGAGCTATTGCCTAGGCAATAGTATCTATTACCAGGCAGACGTCCACGCCTGGTTTGCCGACGGACCGGTTGGCAAACCAACCATCAGAGGGTCGGTCCGTCGGCAAAGCCAAACATCAAACGGTCCGCCACCAACCACGCCGGCCTAATAACCAGTGCCGGCACCATCACTAGCACAGCTAGAAATGCTGTGCGGGACACGATGTCACCGGTGAGGCTTTGGCCTCACCTGCTCCGACTCCGCCGAACGGTGCGGGCTGGTGAATTCAACTGGAAGGGAAGCAATGCTCCCATCATGTAGAGCAACCATTGTCGACTGTACCATTGTCGACTGTTAACCGAGCTTCTCGAAAACGACAAGAATATCGAGAAGATTAACAAAGTAGTTATCATCCGGTACTCTGCAGACGAGGTACTCTGCAGACGAGCTTTCCCGCATCCACAACAATACATACTATGCGCCCACACTATTGTTGACCCACGAATTGTATCACAGGATTACAGACTGACGATACCCTCAATATCACCACAGAGAGTTTCTCGAAGCTGGAGGAGGACAAACTCAAGGAGGCCGGATTTCGTGCAAAGCCGAAGACAATACTCACCACCATACAGGAGATCGAATTCAACGGAGGACGGATTCAACTCGTGGGAGAGGATGTAATATTCACTCAACGTGGCCAAGGCCAGCAACTACGAAAAATCGACAAATCAGCAGATGACGCACCACAGCAATACGTTGCCCAACGTGCCAGAGGGGCGTATATAGCCTCTGTTTGTCAGCCGGAGGCATCTTTCGACCTATCAACGGCAGCACAGGTCATAGAACCAACAGAGAAGGATATCGACGCCCTGAACAATCGAATCGAGTGGCAGATGAATAACCTCACGAGGGGACTGAGATACGTGCCCCTAGACCTCAACAACACCAAATTGTGAAATGGGATGACCTTCTAGGAAAGAAGGTCACCGGATGCTGGCTCGCGGCTCGTGAGCGTACGATGGACGATGCATTCGAGAAATACCTCGATAAAGTAAACGATTGGGTTATCGTTTTGGAAATTCCAAACGAACCCACCGTCACAATCGAGCTCAAGATATCGAGCTCAAGACATCTGATGCACGTGGCAACACCATCACTATCTGTCGCCCTGGTCCTCCTATCCACATTGTTGAAGGAGACCCACCAGCTGAGTTTGACTGCCTTAATGGTTACGCTGCCATAAGAAGAACATTTCCACACTGGAATACAAATTTCTCTCTAGCACGAACAATCTCCGTCTACAAATGTTACCATACAGGAGTATGGGAGGCTCATATGAGGGATACTCAGGAGGCTTTTCTCATGCACAGGATAATAGGGCTCTAGCGATGATAGTTCCCTGGGTAAAATAACTACCTACCATAACACTCATAACCGTGTTTCCTTCAATAGATATTTTTTTGAGCCGAAGCTACGTTTCACTTGATAACGAACACTTTCAGTGACATGAGTCTCATCGAGGACACGTTTGATACCCATGGATGCTACGGAATTTTCTTTGCTGTACCTGTAGTCTTCCGTAATGGCAGCACCCTCATCTATGCGCAGCGCCAACAGCACGCAGGTCAAGCGATCGCAAACATGAGATCTAAGGCTGCTAAACTTGGAAAAGAACCAATAATAGCCCTGGGAATACAGCGGTATTCAAGGGAAGCGGATTGTATCTAAAGAGTTAGTTCGGTTAGGGGTGGGTTCGCGGTTGAGAAAACTTTGGCGATAGCTATGGGCGTCTTTGGCGGATGGTTCTCTTGTTGACCGAGATGTGGTATGTATTCTTGTCAACTAGGCGGCGAAAGTTGCGCATGTATCACGATGAAGATGGGGCTGCAAATAGCATTGCCATCAATTAGGTATAGCCTCAGTTGCCCATTGTCTCTCGTACCACCCACGCACTACGGTATCATCATGCTTTCTCGTGTGTCTTCGCAAACATCAGCCCTACGGTATCACATCAACTACTACCGAAATTTTTCACATGACCTTTGTGGCTCTCCATGTATACTATAAATCATTCTATTTTCCGGTTACATACCTTTTCGGGTGCGATCATGTTACTAAAACGGCTCCATTTAGAGCCTCATCATTATATGTATTCAAAACCTTGGCGGTGAGCCTAGCCGTAGACTCCCATGTACACGCTACGATTGATATATACATGCAATCACAAGAACAAGTAGCATTCACTGCCATGATGTGTTTTATGAGTCAGCTGGGAGACAGCTCTCATTCTTTGGAACACTCGTATGTTATAGCCTACCTGTCCCATGAGTACTCTGCTTTCATTTTTTGCTACTCGGGTTTAGCCATATAGACCCTAAATAAGCCCATTTGTCATATTAGATGTCGTCGGGCATACTAGAGCAGGTCAAAACATGTGTGACGTACTGTTCCATACGAAGCATCTCACTAAACACAAGTATACACATACTTCTCTGAATTGCTAAGAACTACCTTTGGTATGGAAGATATATTATCTCTCAGGATATAAATACCGCATAATCTTCATCAAACCTCTAATGCTAAGTGCCAATACAGAACTCGCTCATTTCAATGGGGCGACTTGTGACATTAAGCCTGTGGGATAGGCACACGCGTTTGAACACGAGAACATTGGCAATTGGATACAAACAAGTCACCTAAGCCCCCTTTTGGAACGTAGCCTTCGGGTCATTGAGCTTTCGTCTCTAACCGCTGAGGGAGAAATGTAATACACCAGAGAGTGTAGTCCTATTAGAAAGCTTTCATTAGAATCATAGTGTTGCTGCCTTTCATCTCAACTCTCGAGCTTCTCATTTCATTTCCTGCTAATTTGAAACAGAATGTTACTAGCTAATTACGCATGCATTCTATTTTGTTTGGCGGCTCACCGCCAGGAGCAAACTGACATGTGCTAGTATTCATCTCCGGGAGGCTTCGCCTCGTAAGGGGTCCAGAAGTCCTATAAGTAGACCTCGATATCCGCCCCAAAACAGAGATTCTAATCACCAACTCTCAGGCTCAAAGGAAAATAGTGTCATACTTCCCTCTCTCAGACATCATATTTCCCAACATCGTCTACCAACAGTGTTCCTTAGCAGCACATTAACAACAGCCAACATGAAGTTTCTATCTCTAACCCCACTAATCCTCTCCCTAGCCTCCTCCTCGCCAGCAGGCAAGCGTGTAGACGCCACCGCCCAGCTAGACCCAGACGTGTGGAAGGCAACCATGTACCTGAGCGACACCGCGTGCGCAGGCAACGGCAACTACTACACGTTCGACGGGGCGACGTTCGGGTACTCGGACTGCCAGAACCTCGGCGCCGACGGCGTCAAGGGCGTCAAGTGCAGCTACTTCACCAACAACGGGAAGACGGGCCCGCAGGGCTGCGGCGGCCGTGGAGGGGGCCCCGCGGCCATCGGCGTCAAGTCGCTGAACGCGGCGTGCTCGGTGTACACCGAGCCCGACTGTCGGGGGCAGTCGGTCTTGTACTTGAATACTGGGGGGAACTGGCAGTGTCGCCCGAGCAATGTCAAGAGTTTCCAGTGTCGGACGCCGGGGAGGATGTAGTAGATTGGGCCAACGAGGAGGGGTGGTAAAGGCGGTGGAAAGGGGGATCTTTATAAACAGAAATAGGGGTCTTAGGGATGATCTTCGTTCGGGGACGGAATACCGCACCTCTGGCTAGCAGAGTCATGGTTTGACTATATTCAGTCAACTCTCTCTTATGACTCTAGATGTAGGCTTAGATCACCATTCGTTACTGTTTACCTACTGAATTGACACGGACATGTGAATTGCGGTACAGAAAGACCGTGAGGACTCAATCTCTTTTAAGTGACATGTACCATCTTGGCTATCCTTGGGACGAACTTGAGATAAGCATAAGTATTGGTATATTAGACTCACCAGCTTTCTTACAGGGGAAAGCTGGAGTGAGATATAGAAATAGGATGAAATAAATAGTCTAAGATTGCAGGGTAATTTTGCGTCAAGCAGCGGGTACTACACTGACTAGAGACATGATACAATACGCATTAAATGAGAGATCATGTCTTTCACAGCCAGTTGCTCATTTCTAAATAAATCGGACACGACAATGCGTCCCATTGGTGTAGTTCGTGCTCTCATGTAAGTGGTGACTAATACAACGAGAGTATACATGTGTAATGTTCCCATTCACTATGTTCTGTGCAATTCAAAGAAACTGTGATATGAAAAGAGTTAGTATTTACATCAAATATTTCAAACAAGGCCCGTCAACCTCCGCATCACGGCATTAATTCTGTCTTGTAAGGAACACCAAATTATTTATAATGTACTTGTGGGGTAGACAGACTGCCAGTGTAAGTCTTGGCGGCGAAAGAATCATGCCAAGCACGTTATCCGGCTAATAGGCGATGGCAAGCAATGCCCAGATTGGGAGCCGGCGTCTTTGTAACACTTATAAATGGATGAGAAGTACTCATGCTGTCGACGTAGTAGTTCAGTCCCGCCATCCCGATTCGCAACCAGGGACACGGAGCGTAGACGCTGACAACGATGCACCATGTGTATGGATGCAGCTGTAATTTGTAAGGGGTCCCAGGAGTTTTCACTATAATACGGGAAGAGTAGGCAGGTCGTGTACCTCCTGTGCTACTTTGTGCCTCAAATCTATCCTGCCTTACTTATATTAGCCACACGAGACGATAACGATGCGAGCCGTGACGCTTCTCGCCACGCTCCTGACACCCCTCGCGGCCCTCGCAGCCCTGATACGCACTTGGGGCTCTTCGTACGGCCTCGCAGCCATGGTGCCTCCGAGCGAGGTCATCGGCGCAAGACAGGGAGCAGTCGTGACGCCGCCTCCGTGCGTGGCCATAAACCCACCACCGGACGAGGAGGCGACCAAGGCGCGGTTCGACGAGTTCGCGGCCGAATTAACGGTCAGGAAGAACCTGACTGCGGCCTTTGAGTACATATCTGCTTCGTACAAGGTATGCACGTCGAGCCAGATTGCACAAGTAGCATGCCCGCGATGTGATACCTAGGGAATTTTCGTGAATGCTGTTGCTGTTGTTGTTGTTGACTGGGCAGTGAAGAGCAATATATCGATGAAGGACTGAGCTGAATATATTGAAATCGCAGAACCACAACCCTCTCGCCGAAGACGGGCCTAATGCCGCCCTGGATGTCCTGGGCCCCCTATGGAGCAGCACGCAGATCACCCCGCTACGCACCGCGTTCAAGAACAATCAAGGGTGGCTGAATTACGAAGCGAGCGGTATGGGCGAGGTTGTGGACCGCTTTCGGTGGGAGGCGGGGTGTATTGTCGAGCATGTAAGTATTTATAACAATACATACATAATCCCTCGATAGTGTATGTAGAGAGTCGGGGGTGTATATGCGTACTAATTATGAACGGCGACAGTGGGATCAAGGAGAGAGGTTCCCCGAGGAGCTGGGCAAGCGCGAAGAGTAAATAAGTTCCTGAGCACGATGATTACGTGCCTTACGTGTGTTGGCGCGTGGTGTGTATATACATAGGCCTTGATCACGTTAGTAGAGGAAAAAATCTCGTTCTTCGGCAGGGACAAGACGAACATTAGACACTACCTACAAAAAAGCCCATCGTGTGTACCATAATCGCACGGCGCAGTCGTTGCTATCATTAAAATGAATGCTGTGTTTCAAGAACGGGCAACGTACGAGGTCTTCTTCCCTCGAAAGAACGCGCTAAGCTTCCCCATCATCAGTCCCAACCCGCCGTTCTCGCTCCCGTCCACCAAGCCGCCTCGGATCCAGGCCGGCAGCTTGAACCTGATCCTGTCGGTCCCGAAGCGCCGGTCTATCAGCACGATCGCGGCGTAGTCGCCGCGATGGCGAATGGCGCGCCCGATGCTCTGGTTGACGGCGCGCATGCAGGCGTTCTCGTAGAAATCGCGCGCCGCCTGCTTGGCGGCCGCCGCGGCCTCGGCTCTCGGCATGGCGGCGGACGTGAGGCGCTCGAGCGTCGTCGACTCGATGTACTCGATGCGCGCCTTCCAGTCCGGCGAGTTGATGTTGGGGTACGGCAGGCCGACGATGGCGACGCAGCGCCCGAGGCGGTCCGAGAAGTTGATGCCCTCGCTCATCTTGCCGCCGACCACGCTCAGAAGCAGAGCGCCGTTGGCCGTCCCGGCTCGGTTAGCGCCGGGCTTCTGGGTCGCCGTGGTGGTTTTCTGTCCGAGAATCACCTCGCTGTACTGCTCCAGTACCTCGTCGCTCGACCCGCCCTTTGTCTCGCGGAATACCGCTTTCTTGGCTTGCAGTCTCTCCCAGACTGACTTGGGCTGGGCCGCGGTCGTCTCGCTGCTCCACGCACTTACTACCTCATCCAGGTACCCGTAGCTCGGGAAGAAGACGACAACGCCGTCGGGAACGGCCGTGCAGATGTTCAGGATCGCGATGCCCAGGTCGCGGATCATGGCCTTATCGCTGCGCTTTTGGAAGCTGAACTCGAAATCTGTACCACCGCTGCCGACGTCGCTTTTCGGTCTCGGTGAGGACAGCGTCCAGACACACAAGTTGGAAGAGGGGATGACATGACCGCAACTTAGAGTCGTGATTTTGCCGCTTGCCAAGTCGGGGAAGAGATGTGCTGTGTAGTCCTCGAAGGGCGACATGGTGCCGCCAGCGAGGATGACTGCTCGCGCGCTAGAAGCGATGGATGAGAACGCGTGTGTGGGCGAAAGCAGGAGGTATGAGAGCTTGATGTCGGATTGTTCTCGGCCTGGAACCTTATGGTAGAAGATACGGCCTTCGGAACTAAGGTTGTTCAGGGATACAAGGAAGGAAACCAGAGTGTGAAGGACGGGGGTGGACGAGATTGCACGAGACGAGCCGTCGGCCTCCTGTGATTCTGCTTGTGCTACGTAGCCTTCGACCTTGTATGCGAGCTTCGAGTCCTGTATGTACTGGATGAGCTTGTACATGTTAATTTGGTCAATTCCCTTAGACTTGAGCAGAACATTGGGGTCGACGATCCCGTGTTCATTCTACGGGCGCGATAGAAGTCAGCCAAAGTTAATGACACGGGAGGCAGGGTTCCTCACCTTGAGCTTCAGGGCGCCCTCTAGCCATTCGCTCAAGCCATCCACGACTCTCGCGACTTGCGCCACCGTGACTCGGTTTTCACCCTTGAGCCTTTTCCCGAACTTCTTCACGTACACCCCAAGCATCCCTCTCGCTCGTTTCAAGTCCCCAAGGCCTATTTCGGAAGCATAGACGTTGGCAATCGCGTCCATGATGTTGTGGGCCTCGTCGATGACGACGATGTTGCCATCAAGCTTGATACCGAGGGCATCTCTGGCCGTCTTCTGCAGAAGTAACGGGTACGGAAGCGTAATGATCTCAGCACCGGGAATTGCCGTTCTCGAGGCGTAGTATGGACACACCTGGAGCTTCTTTCCCAGCTCAAAGAGATCCTCGATGTCGGGAAGAGTTGCCAAAGTGCTGTCACGGAATTGGTGCGTGAGGCTGAGATTGTCTGCATTCGGCACAAATTGACATTTGTCCTTTGATTTCGACTGTTGAAGCTCGGTACAGCGATCGTTAATTGCGGACAAAGATCCGAGGCGGGAGACAAATGGATTGATACAGAGACGCTGACGCGACGATAGTGGTAGGTGCTTGACACCTTCGGATTCAGCGTCTGGGTCGCCACCAAGTAAGGAGTCCGGTAACGAAGTTGGGAAATTTGGTCGTCGCAATTCTGAGATGAACTGCGTCAACTGTGAATGCGTTCTAGAGGTGTAGTAGATCTATAGATATTAGAGCTAATACCATGATATTACACGGAAGCCATTAGGAAGGAAATTCCTGATTTTACATACCTTGACCTCACTCTCCCCGATGTCTTCTTCGTCTTCCTTTGTTTGGAGGGAACCCATTCCCAGCTTTTCCATGAGACTCCTCGTCTCATTGCTGTAACTGGACGGATTATCCTGGGATACGTCTCCATCTTGCTGTTCATCCAGCAGCCATTCGTCATCGTCTTGGGAAGCAATGCCGCCTTTTGTAACACTGTCGTCGTCGAGTCTCCTTCGCTTAGTGCCTCTCTCCTCTAGCGCTTTCTCTTTAGCACGCATCCTCTTCAGACGGGTCTCTCTTTCCTCCCATTGCTTGAGAATCTCCTCCCGCTTCTTTTTAAGCATCTGGTTGACGATCCATTCGGGTTCGTCTTTGAAGTCCTTGGCCGCATCAGCAACTGAACTTTCAAACCTTGCTCTTTTGTGGTTTCGTAACCATGTCAGAGCCGCACAGATCAGAGACAGCGACTTGCCCTACTAACGTTAGTAGAAGATGAGAATTGGAGTAGAGGGTCATCATACAGTTCCGGTTGGGCTTTCGAGTATGCCGACTTGGCCTTCTCCTTTCTGAAGTACATCGTATACGGTGCTCATAAACTGTCCTTGTACGTCATAGGGCGTGTACGGATGGTGGAAGTCAATCTTCTGGACTCCCTCAGTTACTTCGTCCATCTTGCCAAGGCTAGTATTCCAACTAGGCAGACTGCGAACGGCTTCTGAACAATCTTCTGAATCTCAATCTTAACTGTAGGTTGGACAACTTCATGATATGTGGTGTTGATTAGGAACAATATGTAAGTGTCTCCCTGAGACGAAAGGCTTCATGTGCTTAAGCGTAGCGATGACGTTACAAGAGCGAAAATATCAGCGCCTACGATAATTTAGATGTGAGGTTCAAATCCTTATGTCTAATACGCGAAAACCACAACGGCCCTGAGCCCTGATTGTCTCCTGATCACTTGTACTGAGTGCCATCAGGAAAGCGTCCTTGCTTGAGCAGTTGAGTGCGCCACCGGTTAAGCGGTTCATATAATGTGATAAGGAGATAAGTATCGAGATATTAGGTGTGAACTCGCAGGTTTCATACATCAAAACGACATATCTGTATGAGTGTAGTTCAAAACGCGGTAGCTAAAGTACCTCGGTACCTACGGTCAATGTTTCTTGGCATGCGCACGGACCATGAGTAGCGCTGGTACGTACACACCCAGCTGTGGCTTGACGAACCGTGCAGATGAGCTTAGAGGGCTGTGGCTTGAGTGTCAGTAGCCCTACTCCAAAAATTAAACGAAAATAATTTCACAAATTGAAGTGCAGCATTCAAAACCCGTCAGTCATCCCGCAATCCATCTCGATCGAGTAGGCAGAACAACACAACACAACAAGCCACTCAACCACCAAAATGCCTACCAGATTAACCAAGACCAGAAAGCAGTACGTTTATACCGCATATCATTCGAGTTTCCAGTCGCTTCAGCTCCATCGCGCCGGCCGCCGCTATCATGTCCTGCCAGAGAAACCGGGGTTGGTTAAACTGCGAAGATGAGGAGGGGCAGGTGTAGAAAAATAGTCGTCGACATTGTCAACAACACGAGGAAACATTGATTGAATAGGCAAGAAAAAACCGGCGACCTGGGCAAAGCAGACAAGACAGCAAGAACACTACGCTGATGGCACCGGCGCGACAACGAGTTGAACGATGATCGACTTCTCGATTTTCCCGCGTGTGTATCAATTGGAGATAGATGCTAACCGTATTCATAGCCGTGGCCACGTTTCGGCCGGTCACGGTCGTATTGGCAAGCACCGCAAGCACCCCGGTGGTCGTGGCATGGCCGGTGGTCAGCACCACCACCGAACGAACATCGACAAGTACCACCCTGGTTACTTCGGAAAGGTCGGTATGCGGTACTTCCACAAGCAACAGAACCACTTCTGGAAGCCCATCATCAACCTCGACAAGGTACGATATCTATCCATTGTCCGACAAACCCCAAGCAAGCGAAGGCGTGGTTTTAGGCCGCGGTCCAGTGGTTCGGGGTTTATATTTACGAGCATTCTTTACTGACACCATTCGTTACAGCTGTGGACCCTTGTTCCCGCCGAGGCCCGTGATGCTTACCTGGCTGGTGAGAAGAAGGACACCGTCCCCGTCATCGACCTCCTGCCCCTCGGCTACTCGAAAGTCCTCGGCAAGGGCCGAATCCCCGAAGTGCCCGTAGTTGTGCGAGCGAGATGGGTCAGCAAGCTGGCGGAGAAGAAGATCACGGAGGCTGGTGGTGTTGTCGAGCTGGTCGCATAAGAAAATTGCGCTGGCGGGGGCGTTTTCTCTTTGCGGAATACGGGAACGGATACCTGACGATTGGGATGGTTGTTACTCTCGAGGGCCTGCACCCTATACAGCAGGTACGGCCTTCGGCTTTCTGAACATTGCATGGCATGATCGGCTTCTACGAAAGGGAGTTAAGATGAATACAAAATGCATTTCACCCAAGTCAGGGTACGGTCCACGTGCGGTTAAGCTAAAGTTACATGCGAAGGACTTGACTGAGATAGATCGTGTGTAGGCATGTTTGAAGTCACGATGCATTGCGGCTGCAGAGGTGTTAATACAGGTACTCGTTGAATCTGGACAGCTACTTCTGCTGATCATTCGACAAAGACGTACCCTTGATCAATACCCTACGCATGCATACTTCAATAACTAGTGGCCTGGGAGCGAGGGGATGCCAACTACGAATCATAGTCGATTCTAGTCGGTCCAAGTGTTCAAGTTTTCAAAGGTCATTATGCCTGCCTTATTATGGGTATTTTGTGTTTTCTACTGGCCTGTGGTGAGATTAGGGAGCCATCTAACCTAGAGGCAGCGAAAGTATATAGATCTAGACCAGGTCGTCGTGGTAACGTCTTTGTCTGCCGTATAATGTTCCCGTCTTCTCGGTGGTTCGAGTACTACGTACACACAATCCTTAACCGATTACCGAGAAGCAGACTCATTCCGAGACAAGGCCGCGAAGTAAGCTGTTAGTCTGTCTTGATATATCCGTTTATTAAGTTGAGAATCATAGTTTTCTATTTACGGAATAGACATAACAAGGAGAGCTACTGCTATGCCTAGAAGTGACTAGTTAGGTAAATTCTCTCCGAAATACCGGCCCAGTACTTCTACACGCTAGTATCTTATATGAGCCCGGATGTAACTGAACGTTACGATGATAAGCTTAAGCACCCGAGCACAAATAATTAGCAGACGTATATACTGAGTAAGGGTATTTCGGAGAAAATTCTTCTAATCGACGCATTAGTATATAAATAAACTTGAATTTATACCTGGTGAATGGATCGAGGTATACGTAAAGGTGAAATGCTGAGTGGAAGGGCCCGCTGCCATGAGTCGTATCTTGCATGTGATTGTCAAGGCTAAAAAGCAGGTCTTGTGTCTTTTGTCACCAGCAGCCCTAGCAGCCTTAGGTACTGAATGTACCTAGGTAAGTGTCAGACAAGAGGCAGGCTCGACAGCTGGAGCCTGGCTGCCTGGCTGCCCGGAGGACAAAGAGTATGTAGGTAGCGGACACCACCTGAATCGCCAATCGCCAATCACCCATTCACTGCAGCACCTCTGTATCTATACTTTTCGGGTTGGAATTGTCATGTACATACGAAGTACATAGGGCGTCCACTGGGGCGAAGAGGCTTAACGTCATTCCCTTGCCATGTACAGTACATCTAAAGCTTATCGATAGCCGCCTTCCACCACGTCCTTGGCGCATTCAATCAAGGCGTCTGCTCGAGTCCCTGTATGGATGCTTGTACTGCCTAAGTTTTCAACATCTTAACCTATCCTGCCTACTTGCATTCCTTGTCTTCCTGGTGTATGTATTTTATTTTATCTACCTATTGGAACGTTCCAGACGGGACGGGCATGCACAGATGGATTCACTACTAACGCATACAATGCATCCTTATTAGATACTTATATGTCCTCTTAACCTCTCTCTGTCTCTCTCACCGTCCAATCAACTAATCTCTTATACCGATCTTGGTCATCCGCGACTCTGCTGCCGGCTGACTGCTATCCTCTCGTCGTCCCGAATCCCATGTATGTAGCATCCGTATCAATGAGATCAGCTGCCTGATTCCGATAGGCCCACTTCACTTGATACTCTAACGCCTAACCCAAACCTTCGCCCTCGAACTTTGCGAACCATAATAGGGCTGTGTCGCTTTGCTATTCGTTCCTCACTTGTGTCATCGCCCGTGCTCCCCGTGCCCATACCACTCATACCACTCGTTCGGCCGAGCTAGCCCAACACCGACAATATCTACGTGGACCAGTGTAAGCAAGCCAGCTGCCCACTGCCTAATATAACCTTTAGCCTTCCGCCCACCATGGCCACGCTAGCGGAAGACAACGCTGCGCGGCGGCATGTCAGCAGGAAACTTCAGAAAAAACGTCCGGACGAATACCCCTCAGCTATGGAGCTACCTGAACGTTTAAAAGATCACGGAGACGAAACCGACGAAGATGTATTGCCACCCCGTCAAGGTCCTCAGATGTTCATGAACATGAACCAGTCGATATTCGGTCTGATCGCCGCTGCCGGTTCTACTGTAGATTTCAACGATCGGTTCGAGGGCCAGTCCAGCGACGAGGATGAGGAAGAAACAGATCCTGGTGGAAGGCGTAGAACGGGGAAAGAACGAGAACAGGTTGCGCAGACGACGGTGCTAAAAAAGGGCTCGTCTGGAAAGGAGAAGAGCGAGAAACAGAGAAGAAGAATATCCGGGCACCTGCTGCGCTCGTTACCCCAACTCCCACGCCTCGTCGCCCGTTCGAAATCCAAGAGCGCAAAGATAACAGGCCCTCAGCCCTCCGACTCGAGCGCCGACGGCGACGCCGAAAGCTCGAGTTCCCAGACGGCCGACGACGCTGGCCTGCCCATACTCGAGGTGACTAAGGCCGATCGCGAAGGAAGACTTGCTCCTGTCATGAGCAGAATGTTGGAAGCGAGGGCCGAGGTGTCTTCAAGGCCAAGCTTCGATATGGAGAGGTTATCGGGGGATCATCGGAGAGGTGATAACGAAGACGTGGGTCCCAGCAGGCTTGCACGCCAGCTGAAACAGATATTCGAGTTCGACGAGGCCGAAGAAGTCATAGAAGGTACTGCTCTCACGCTAGCCGCCGTTGGGTTCTTACTAATCGTGCTATCTAGAATATCCATGTTGGTTACTGCAAAGCGTGCTTCTCCAAGGATATATGTACATCACCGCCAAGCACATTTGCTTCTACGCCTATCTGCCAAAGAAAGCTGTAAGGTATACCTCTGGTGTATGCAAGGACCTTGCTAACATTCAGACACAGCACGAGGTAGTCAGATCAGGATACCTATCGAAGAGCGGCAAAAGGAATCCCAAGTACAGCCGTTACTGGTTCAGACTGAAGGGAGATGTACTCGCTTACTATCGCGATGCCTCCAACCTCTATTTCCCACACGGACAGATCGACCTGAGCTATGCCATCTCGGCAAGCATCGATGAAAAGGACAAAGATGGTCAACATTTCACTGTCGTCACCCATCACCGGACTTATTATCTCAGAGCCGACAGCGCCCCCAGTGCCAAAGAATGGGTCAAGAGCTTACAGAGGGTCATATTTCGATCCCGCAACGACGGCGATAGCGTCAAGATTTCTTTGCCGATTTCGAACGTCATAGATGTCGAAGACAGCCAGATGATTGAATTTGTCGACACCTGTAAAATTCGTGTCATCGACAATGATGAGACGTATGCGATTGACGAAGTAAGACTCCCTCCATAAGCTTTATCTCCGTTGTGGAATCTTGGCATTAACGGAGACTAGTATTTCTTTTCATTCTTCAGCTTCGGCAAGGAGGCAATCAACGTCCTCAGAATCCTGGTAGACGATACCTCCAAACAGCAACAGTCCTCATCTGCGAACTCGAATCTGCCTCGACAACGAGAGCCCGAAGATGCCGCTCGCCAGCGCTCTCCGAGTGCTAGACGGCCTTCGGGAGAGCGTAAATCTCCCAAACGTCGCGATCATGTCAGAGCGACCTTGGTTCCCATGTCGCCTCATAGCCCGCGAGAACCAAGTCCGCGCCCTAGTTGTGAGGCAGCCCACAGTAGCTTTGATGCGTTCCGACAATTCGGACGGAGTCTTGATATTGATTGTGTGACACGGGACGGATCGCCACGACGCAGTTATAGCGCCAACCGGTCGTCGAGCAAGAACCGTGCTCACGAAAGTGCGGCATCGCAGAAAGAATCGACAGATTCCTACGTGCACTCGCTAGAAGACCCTAGTATGTCCGGCCTATCGAACGAGGATCCTTCAGGTAGTCAGATCCTACGAGGCAGCGAAGTCTTTCACAGGCCAACTTTGAGGCGTTCTATTTCAGCCTCGCGCGATTCTGGGCGCGGCAAGTCTTCCAGCAAGCGGGTTCCACGAGAGAAGCCAGCAGCGATGCAAACATACGATATGCATCATGCTGCTACTACGGGACATATCGATGACCCCGGCGATGGCGAGAAGGAGGGCCAAACAGCGCCAGGCCTCCAGAACTTAGCCAAGATGGGGGCTTATCCTCTACAGAGGGCTGGCTTATTCGCTAACTACCTGAATCAAACGAGTCGCCAGATGAGTAATCTCCTGGCGACGCAGTCTATGGGTTACGTAGAGAAGGTTTCGGGGATGTGGAAGGGCGGCCGCAAGCACTATCACGAGGCTGCAGCCCTCAGGGTTGACGATGAGCTGGATGAAGACGATGATGTCGACAATGACCGGTTCCGCGCGCACTTCGCACTCCCAGAGTCAGAGAAGCTCCAGGCGACCTACTACGGCTATATCGTACGCGTCTTGCCTCTCTACGGCAAGGTCTACATAAGCGATCGACATTTCTGCTTTCGCAGCTTACTGTTAGGCACTCGGACAAAATTGATCCTGCCACTCAAGGACATCGAGACGGCCGAAAAGGAGAAAGGATTCCGCTTCGGGTACTCCGGCTTGGTTGTCGTTATTCGCGGGCATGAGGAATTGTTCTTCGAGTTCAACAAGGCCGAGATAAGAGACGACTGTGCAGTTACCGTGCTGCGAAGCCTCGAGACGACACGCTATCTCCGAGAAACCGGTCTCTTGGACCAGGAAGACCAGGAGACCGCAGACGAAGCTATCGCAGAACGTGACGCGCTTAACGAAGCACGACACCAGGAGTACAGCGAGCACGACCTCAAACTACCCCGAGACGCATCTTGTCTTAGCGACTCATCACCTACAATACTCTTCGACGATCCAAAGGCGTCTATCCTTAACTTCAAGCCCTCTGAGCCGATGAAAGTCACTTGCCTGACAATCGGTTCCAGGGGTGATGTCCAACCGTATATCGCGCTATGCAAAGGTTTATTAGCCGAAGGCCATAAGCCCAGGATAGCCACGCACCGTGAGTTCAAGACTTGGGTCGAAGGGCATGGCATCGAGTTTGCACCGGTGGAGGGCGATCCCAGCGAGCTCATGCGCATCTGTATCCAGAACGGCACTTTCACCTGGGCGTTTCTAAAGGAAGCTAACTCGAAGTTCCGGGGCTGGCTGGATGAGCTTCTCGCATCGGCCTACAGCGCATGTCAAGGCTCAGACCTCCTCATCGAGAGTCCTAGCGCCATGGCCGGTATCCATATCGCAGAGGCACTAGCCATTCCTTATTTCCGCGCATTCACGATGCCATGGACCCGAACACGCGCTTATCCCCACGCGTTCGTCATGCCCGAGCACAAGATGGGGGGTGCCTACAATTACGTAACTTACGTGATGTTTGACAATGTATTTTGGAAGGCGACGGCCCACCAGGTCAACCGATGGCGTAACAACGTCCTCGGACTGCCCAATACCAACCTCGAGAAGCTTCAGCCGAACAAGGTTCCCTTCCTATACAACTTCTCTCCTGCTGTTGTGGCGCCTCCGCTCGACTATAGCGATTGGATCCGCGTGACGGGGTATTGGTTCCTAGACGAGGGTGCCAACTGGACCCCGCCGGACGACCTGCGGAATTTTATCGCTCAGGCGCGCAAAGACGATAAGAAGTTGGTCTACGTCGGGTTCGGGTCCATCATCGTACCGGATCCGGCCAAGATGACACAGGAGGTCATCGATGCAGTACTCAAGGCAGACGTCCGATGCGTGCTGAGCAAGGGCTGGTCCGACCGTCTGGGCAACAAGGATGCGGCGATACCCGAGCAGACCTTGCCTCCGGAAATCTTCCAGATCAAGAGCGCGCCGCATGACTGGCTATTTGCGCAGATGGACGCCGCGGCACACCACGGCGGGTCGGGCACCACGGGCGCGAGTCTAAGGGCGGGCATTCCGACGATTATTAGGCCCTTCTTCGGCGACCAGTTCTTCTTCGGTAGTCGGGTCGAGGATCTGGGCGTCGGCGTCTGTCTCCGGAGGTGGGGGGCTAATTCTTTCGCCCGCGCCCTCTGGGAGTGCACGCATGACGGGAGGATGATCTCGAGGGCGAGGGTGTTGGGGGAGACTATTAGGAAGGTATGATTACATTCAGTATCACTTGCTCTGGGTACTATTCTAACGCAACACCAACAGGAAAACGGCGTCGATACAGCCATCCAGTGCATCTACCGCGATCTCGAGTACGCCAAATCTCTAATCAAGTCCAAGGCAGGCAAGAATGCGGCCGCGGCTACGGCGACGATCACCACCGGGCCCGACGGCGCCGTGCCGGACGATGTCGACGTCGACTTTGATGATGAAGAGGAGAGCTGGACGTTCGTCTGCGGGGATGATATTGATCCCGAGCTCGTCGCGAGGAAGAACTCCCTTGCCCACATGGAAAGCGTAAGCGGAGGTAGGGGAGGCCCGGCGGCGTTCGGGTCGAAGCTACTGAGCGGCAGGACGGCGGCTCGTGCAGAGGCTTAGGAAGATTCCTGCACGGTCGGGTAGTGCTGCGGCCTCTGGAGGAGGGAAGCGAAGAGGATGATTATCATACCTAACGTGCGGAAGTAAAGTATACATTATTAGGAAATATCTTGTTTTCGGGCCAGGATCGCGTACGTATGGGATAGGGGATATATAGGCCAAGGGAAAGCATAAAGACTAAGAGAAAGACGGACAAGCAAGCCGGCAATAAAGAAAGAACAGAGGATGATGGTACTTCCGGGACGGAGGATTCGGGACAACCCGACGTCGTCGTCGTTGTCGTGGCTCTTAATACGCAATCATCGCAGATGGCTGGCGCGGACCGGGTAAGACAGACCTAGATATATACATCTCTTTTTCACCGGCATGGAGCGAGCGAGGGATACAGACAGACAGACAGACAGACAGAGCATTAGTTTTTTAGCGCACGCCCCTATGGATACCACACTATACGAACGGACAGACGAATGGATGGGTGGATGGGACGGATGACATTCGAGCGAGTTCTCTCCTACGGGGTTGTGATACGGCATTCATTAAGCGGCCTCGCGTTGCATTACATGGCATTGCATTGCGCCTGCGTTGTTGATACATACATACCTGGAAAGATACGGCTTATATAGTATAGTATAGACTGACTGACTGAACGGTTTTGTTCTTGTATTCTGTGTTAGAGGTTGGTTGGCTGTGTCGTCTGGGCGGAGTTCCTGGGGTAGGGTAGGTAGATTCGTCTGGTAAGGGTTTTTCCCATGCAATTATATGAGATGACCTGACCTGACTTGATCCTCTGTGATATGTAGACTAACAACTTTGGGAACTTATATGACTGACTTAAAAATGACTACAAGGGGTAAGAACCAGCGTTATATATGGTGGTATAGATTTAGTTCTCGTGAAGTACTGTTGTAGATATGAATCCGTCGAACAGATCATGCTATTTGAGATATTGAAGACTAGCAATAATATAATTGAGAGCAAGCCCAAAACGTCTATATAGTCCGAATAGCTATATAAAGAGCGATACTTGTTTATTTGGTCTTGTTGTAGCGTATATCAGGCGCTATGGCTTGTTTAGCAATAGGGGCGTTGTTTTAGTCTTGTATCCCTTGTAGATGTTACACAAGACTATATATAGGTTTAGCTATGTAATGTAGAGGCCATATGTAACATTTTCTGATGATTATACACAAGGATATGTAAGATGCTATTTACTGTTCTAATTCTATGATAGGCGTTTAAGACTTACAGGCTCAACCGCTTCAACTACCTGATCGATGACGGCACCTATTAATGTACAGACCCTGCTTATCGTGTTGCTAACTATATATAGTCTGAAAGGGGAAAGTCGAAGCTACGTATTCATATTGGTATTTGATTCTATTTTGACTGACAACCCTTCCATCTTTCGATAATATATAATATTATCTGAATCTCGACCTTGTATTTTCTGTATATGATTCAGACTTTAATAGCAACCTATTGTAAGACAAGTATTGTAAGACAAGTTTACGTGAGTGAGTCACTGATAAGTTATCAGGTACTAATTCCCGCGTGTCTCTAAGTAGAACAAGTATTCCAAAGTATTGACTGAACACCCTGCTAATCTTCGGCCGGCTATCTTCACTATCTACGGAGCAGCAACTTATTTGGTCGTAGCTCATGACATTGTTGTCGAGTCATCTCCCGTCATTGCTGCGCCACATCGAAATTTGTTCATGCACGGCAGGGCACGGGTTCTTTCAGCCATAGGCAATCGGCTAGCCACAATATAACAAGCTTCAGCCACATGCCTGCGTGCTAGCTATTACCCCCGCAAACGGCCAAGGGCCGGTACCTACGTGTACGTATGTACACTGGAGGTAGGGAGGGGGAGATATGCAGCGGCCAATGATCGCTGAGCTCCCAGGCAGGTACAAAAGGGTCCTCATCCCCGGGCGAATTTTGGAGGCCCGTCTCGCGCGTGCAGAGCAAAAAGGACCTCACATAGTCGCTTGTGCAGCTGTTCCACACGAATCCTCCTTTTGTCTTAAGTCGACCTCTCTTTTATGCTTTGTGCCATTGACCAGGCTTTACCTACCTAGAACACATAAATAGTGTATTACAACTCTATTTATTCATTCCATCAGAGGATCGGCATATTGACCAATTGACACTCACATATGTCACATTTGCATCGTTTGTTGCATTTGTTGCTTACACCAAACAAGACCCTCGGTATGTATCATTATGCATTTATTCAGGATTATCTTTCGAGCATTCGATTCTCACCCCATCATCGACATTCAACCACCCAACCATATAACCATTCAGTGCCTCGGTTAGAGTCTGGTGACCTGCCTATCTGCACTAGATTGTGGCTTGTTTTCAAGTGCCGGGGCTTATCTCATCAGCCGTGACATTACGTACCTCTCTATCGTGTTTGCCATGTTCGCCTCTTGAGGTCCATCCTTCTTCACCTTGACCCCAATTCAAGTCACCGTTTAGCACCTTTTTTATTAGTCTGTCTTGGAAATGATCCAAGCGTCCCCTGTTGTCCCCTTGTCCCATTGGTTGCACGGCAGACACAAACAGCCCACCTGCAACCAGTTAGATCAGTCCATTTTATTCATTAGGCATTCGCTAACCTCGTTTGGCCTGTTTAGATCAAAGTCAACTGCCAAAAGTATAAGAACCGTCAACAATTCCTGCTAAAACTAGCACAATAACCTATCGCCCAACTCTCCTGTCATCGCACGACTACATATACGACATACCTATAAAAAGGTACCTTATGTGCCTGACATAGTACATTAGGTACATACATACTACCTGCACACATACATACACGCGACGTTCTACGTATCACCATTATAGAACCCCCACCACCCGCAAAGCTACGCAGCTACCTAAGGCAGTATACCTCCTACGTATACTACATACTGCCCACTTAACCTACGAGTACCGACGTATACCCCTTGGGGACGATACGTACCGCGTACACATACAACGCAACCCTAGGAAAAGGGCCATGGGAAAAATTGGAGCTCTTGAGCTTGAACCGTCCTACGCATACATACCTTCATAACTTTCGTCATAGATAGAGGTGACACTCCCTGTACGTAGTAAGTACCTGAACTATTTCTTCATATATCATCTTCTATGACGGTGTGCTTCGTCCGGTTCTGATGCTTGTCCCCGAGCACCGTGTTCTCGCCCCTAGTATCACAAACCGCGCCGGCCAAGCATCCCGACTCTACCTACATGCCGACGCCTTCTGATCCTGCATGCAATCCCTACAACTTCATTCACTCATGCACCTACTGACAAGTGTATTTTCCCTTTAGGTTTACAGGCTGCATTTTGTTGTTTCGGACTGCATGAATGCCCCCGCGCCCTCCAAAGCCACCCGCAATGGCCAAGAGCAAGACGCTGCGCCTAGGAGCTCGACTCCGCTACCCCATTACTATCTCCAAACGCCTCAAAAGCCACGGAGACGATGTTGTCAAGCAAGAAACCATATTACAGTACACCTTCAAATATAAACGCAAGATTGGCGATCCGAGCAAGGATGAAGAACGTGTTGTAGAGGAGACGGGCGTTGCCGACTGGGATAGCCCGGCCGAGGGCAAGGTGAGACAATGGCTCGTCAAAGAGGGAGAAATAATCGAGCGTGATCAGGATCTCGTTGCCATCGAGGAAACCTGTGACCATCATATACAATGGGGTGGGCTTTGCGGCATCTGCGGAAAGGATATGAAGGAGATCGGCTATGCGACCGAGTCGCTCGATACCGACCGCGCCACCGTCGCCATGGTGCACGATAACGTCGCCCTCAAGATCAGTACGGAACAGGCTCAACGTGCCGAGATGCAGCTGCAGCGCCGGTTATTAAAAGAGCGCAAGCTCAGTCTCGTCGTCGATCTAGACCAAACTATCATCCATGCCTGCATAGATCCCACCATCGGCGAGTGGCAACGTGATCCTTCCAATCCCAACTACGAGGCCGTTAAAGACGTACGCAGCTTTCAACTCGACGACGGCCCGCGAGGCCTGACCAGTGGCTGCTGGTACTACATCAAGATGCGGCCGGGTTTGGCCGAGTTTCTCGAGAGAATCTCCAAGTTCTTCGAATTACACGTATACACGATGGGAACGCGCGCGTACGCCCTGAACATTGCCAAGATCGTTGACCCTACCCAGAAGCTGTTCGGCAACCGGGTTATAAGTCGGGACGAGAACGGCAGCATGACTGCCAAGAGTCTTCAACGGCTATTCCCCGTAAGCACAAACATGGTGGTGGTCATTGATGACCGAGCCGATGTGTGGCCCCATAATAGACCAAACCTGATCAAGGTTAGTCCGTATGATTTCTTCACAGGTATCGGAGATATCAACTCGAGTTTCCTACCAAAACGTGAGGACGTCATTGCGCCTTCGCCAGCGCCCGAGTCGGCCCAGACGAAGCCGGTGAAGCAGACGAACGGCAAATCCCCACAGCAACCAAACGCCAGCGGCGCCAATTCGGCAGATTCCCTACTAGAGCACGAACGGGCATTAGCTAACAGCGACGAAGAGAACGCGTTGTTGCAATTGCAAGCGGAAGAGCAGGAACGGACGTTGGAGAAGCAGCTGAAGGATCGCCCTCTGCTCCACCTGCAAGAAGAGCTTGATAAGGAAGATGAACAGGCTGAGAAGGAAGAGAGCGAGAGCCCGGAACCGGCCACCAATGGACATTCCGAAACCCCGCCCCATCACCGGCATCAAATTCTGCGCGACAACGATCAAGAGCTCACATACCTCGAGAAACACCTCGAAAACATACATCACTCCTTCTACGAACAGTACGACGCGCGGTCTGCAAATCGCCGGCTTGATGAAATCAAAGCCGATGCCGTTCCCGACGTAGGAATGACCCTGAACTTCTTGAAGTCACAAGTGCTGAAGAACACGAGGATTGTGCTGTCCGGGCTGGTTCCGCTCGGGGTGGATGTGCGCAGGTCCGAGATCGGCATGCACGCGGAAAGCTTCGGCGCCGAGGTCCGTACGCGTGTGAGCGACGACATCACGCATCTAGTTATTAGTAGTTCTCGCCCGCGGACTCAGAAGGTCCGACAGGCGGCTCGCATACCTAGCATCAAGATCGTTAACCAGAACTGGCTCGCGGAGTCGCTCGCGCAGTGGAAGAAGCTCGATGAGACGCCCTATCTCATAAGCATCCACCCCTCCGATCGAACTGCCACGACGCCTCTCGAAGAAAATTCTGCCTCGCCGCCTAGGCCCAAGATCACCATCGTCCCGGCCGGTCAACACACATTCGTAGACGAGCAGATTGAGGATGGTGGAGAGGGCGACGCGGACGATTCGGGAGAAGACGACGATGATGACGACGATGACGATGGCGAGGATGAAGATGGCGAGGTCCGCGATAGGTATAACGTGATGCCGCGCACGCTTAAGGACGGCGAGCATAGCCCCGTCGACGACCTCAAGCAGATGGAGTGGGGCGATGTCGACAAGGAGCTGGAGGAATTCATGGGTTCCGACGCCGACGAGTCCGACTTGGAAAGCATACAGGGGGGCACCGATTACGGCATGGACACGGATAGTGAAGATTCGTCCAGGGGCAAGAAACGCAAGCTAGGCGACAACGGAGAGGAGAGCGAGAGCGGTGAAGGAAGCGCACTAGCTAAGAAACAACGTATTGCAAAGGCAAGGATCACGGGCCTGCGCAACGTGAAGAATGCGGCGGAGGAAGAGACAGAGGGCAGCGGCTTGCCTACGCCCATGGGCACGGGCGATGAGGAAGATGGCCGGCGTGAGGCCAACGACGGAGCCGAGGATGGGGATGAGGACAGAAACGAGGACGAGGACGACTTTGCCGCAGACCTCGAGGCAGAACTCGAGGCCGAATTAGAGGCCGAGATCGGTGGAGGTAGCGAGAACGGTTGATCTGTCGATTCCGTTCCAATTTGTGGGCGTCTGTCCGTGCAGGGAAGGGTACCCAAGGAGCTGAGGGAGTATGTATATGTGCTGATTTGCACCGCACCGACTATACACTGTGTGATTAGGGTTAAGGTAATGAATGTATGCGAGATATTATAAATCTACGCAAGACACGAGGCGAAATCACCGGGGAGGACCATACGGGCATAGTACCTATCTACGCAAGCATGGGGAGGGGGCTCGGTGGTTTACAATGTCGTTCGGAGTTCGGTCAGCCGGCGAACGAGAGGTATGGTACCGGCAGGTCACTGTTGAATGGGATTCTTCTGACAAGGGGGGTTTTATTTATCTGCATAGCGATAGCTGGGCCTGGCAATACACAAATATATCCCCTTTGCATGAGATGATTATATATTAGCGGCTTGTGGATGCGTCCTTTGCGAATACCTGTGGTAGCCAGCCTGAACTGCTTCTGAGTTATACATATTCGCATCCACCCCTATTTACGTACCCCTCTGTACCTAACTGAATCGCGACTGTTCAATTACATAATAGCTGCATACTTTCCCTACGCGTCCAATTAATCGACAGGCACGTGATAGCTCACATAACCCACCTTAGCTTAGGTAAGCTCACCAGTCCGATCCCCACCGAGACGAGTGACGGCCCGACCTCCCACCCACCGAGCACTCAAGCTTAGAAGCTACAAGACATACATACCTACCTCATTCTGCCACTTGAAGCTCGCCGTCTCGACAACATCGAACCGAACCGAACCAATTGACTCACGGCCGACGCTACTTGCTTGGTAGACGCTCCCCTTTCATTGACTGACTTCCCGAACGACCCCGACCCCGAACCAGTGATCCCGCCCGCGCGCGCGCGAGAGAGAGAGAGAGAGAGAGAGGGAAATAAATAGAAAGAGGGAAGAAAGAAGAATTAGGTCAAGATGCCCCAGGATATGCCCCCCGTCGGGGGCTACGGCCCTGTGCAGTATAAGGTCAGTACCTAGTAAGATGGTTTCGCTCCTTGTTTGCTCTGTGTTTTCTCGTGGCTCGGGCCATGCGGGATGTGAGAATAGAGGAGGAGCGGGTATTCGGGGACGGTGGTGGTGAAAGATGCTGGGAAGTGAGGACGAGGACGAGGATAAGAGGTTAGGGATATGCTTGGTGGTAGCGTGGTGCGGTGCGGTGCGATGTTTGGAAGAGACGGGAGGCTGTGGCGGCTGCGAACCCGATTCCGGCACCCGGTGATGACGGGCTATGGCAATCGCGGATGCGATTCCTGCGGCGCCTGCAAGGGGCTCGTCTATTGCTGGGGGAGCTTCATGCTCAGCCGGTCTGAACTGGATTGGATTGGCGGCGCAACATGACATGCGAAGTACGGGCAACATGGGCCATCGCGACGATCTCGTCCGGTATCTTCTGCATCTCAACCTCGCGAGTCCGCGTCGAAGATTTCAGGCCGCGCAACCCCTGTGTCTATGCCTTATGGGGGGGGGGGGGGGGGGTTTAGGAGCGCACGGTAGTGGAGAAGGGGCACAGTCGCCTTTAACGCCTATACCACCACTGGGATGCGCGATATTGCGATAGCATAGTACTCAGCTTCGCATATGTTTCTATCGATTTAGATTGTTGGATGAGAGCTAATATACGGGTGCAACAGCGCAACCTCCCTGCGAGCGGTTTCCGTCCTACCACGTGGCTCGCCGCCATGGGCGTCGTCGTGATCTACGGGTTCTACAAATTAGGGCAAGGGAATAGAGAGCAGAAGTACGTCGAACTTTCCCCCCGTCTTTCCTTCGCTTCGGCATTTCTGTCGAATATCCCCGTCTCTGTGTATATATGTGCACAGGCTTTCACAGGACTTCATGTTCTTTAGCCCAGAATTACCGAGACCTCGACCTCGAGCATAGGGTTCATCACTGCTAACGCTCCCGCGAACAGAGAGCTTGCTCGCGAAAAGATGTGGTCCCGCATCCACCTGATCCCCCTACTGCAGGCCGAGGAGGACCGGGATCTGGTTCGGCGACATATAGCGGACCAGGCCAGGGAGAAGCAGCTCGTCGGCGAGAACTTCAAGGTCTATAACTCGGACAGGTATGTGTTCTTGTTCCTATTCATTGTGCTATTTTTGTATATGTTTGGGCATGGGTGGGTGTTTAGCGAGTATCAATGAAGAGAAGGCCCAGAACGTTACTATATGCTAACTCCTATCGACCGAACAGATACGTGAGACCGACGTATGCTGTCACCCCGAGCAATGTCACGAAGTAAGCAACGTAGCGGCAGTGGTTACATTAAGGAGATATAAGAAAGGGGGGACTAGTCGTAGTCATTTAGGACCCCGGCTAAGGAGTAGCGAAGTGACTGTACATATACACACCAACGAAGAACCAGCCAAAGTCAATTCATATGTCTTAGAGTCAACGGCATTGTGGGGGTATGATAGCAGTCTTGTTTAAGATTACTCAACAAGTCTGGTGCTCAATACTTCCGAGTCCAGCCATGCCAGATCTCGAAAAGCAGTTTTCAGGCGTCAAGTTATTGTAGAAAGCAAACTTCGTAGTAATGCAATGACCTATATAACTACGTAGCTATATATAAGACGATGTTGTAACGGGTTATTGCGAATACTGAAGAAATGTCCTTTTAGTTTATATAAGCTATCGTCATTTTGAGCGGGGATGTATGTAGCTTCGGGTTAGGGTTAGAGACTTGGATCAACAGAGTGAAGAAGTAGGTCTACCCACGGCGGTTAGTGCATTCAGAATATTGAGAGTGATCTGCCTTCCGCGAGCTAATAGATATTTTGATAATTACAACAGTAGAGCGCCATTATACATGGATGTTTGGCGTGTATATGTATACGTGCGTGTCACGCTTAGAGCATCACGGCTTTTGGCTTTGAAGTCAAAGTTGTCAGGACGTCGATTAAGAAACTGACACTTTTGGGCCGCAGAGGGTGGTCTCGGTGCCGGTACGGTTCAGCATATCTATTTTACGTCTTAGGTCTGTTCTAGCATTACACCCCGATCGGCGGATGACCTCGTACAGTTCATGCGGGTAGGCGTATATCATTGCGATGGCCAAGAATGTGTGGTGGGCGTGGTGACTAGCTTTGGGGCACCATCATGTACAACGTACGACGCCTTTCAATGGGAGCCATAGCAAGTGTCAGGACGGAGTACAGAGGTAACAACTCTGGGATTCCACCACCGTCATATCTGGAGACTTCTTCTTGGGTAATTGAACGATTGCTAGGTGAGTTGAGCACAACTCATAGGATATCCGAAGGAACATTAGGTAGGATACTCTCTCGCAGGCCTCTTCATACGGCTCTTGAAGAGAGCTCGAAGGTAGTATCTGTATTGTATCATCAGCACGGCAAGGCTAGATCGACGCCCCTCACACGACTGAAGAGCCAACCTAGCTATGTAGCTAGACCCGACAGATCCCACGGGACACCAGCTCAAAGTTCGCGTGCCTATCAGATAACGAGCGGACCAGGAGTCCGGTCGCGTTGCATTTGTGGTCCGCACCAACTCAGGCGTGCCTCGTTGCACGACAGAAAACGGTATCGCAGGCACGGATCGTCGTTGATGCTCGAAGAACCAACTGCATAGAAGTTCCCGGCGAGCAATGACGCCTGGCGAATCAGACGTCGCGATCCCACGATGTGTGCAGGGGTTGCATGCAGGAGCCTTCAAGCAGGCGACAATGCCGAGCAAATGAGACGAGAGCGGATTGGTCACAGCGAGCATCTATGCTGCTGTTACTCGGGTTCGACTCTCACATAGGTATGGTGACACTGGGAAACTGTCTGAGGAGACGGAAGCGAAGGACGAGTCAGGTAGGTGGTGATAGTGATGGTGGTGGTGGCAGTGGTCCTACATATGACGACAGCCCGAGAGCTGTATGCCTTAGGTAGTCTGCATGCCCTGCTCAGATGGGCATACATACTGGAAATTCATGGTTATCTATCGCCAACCCCCGGTGGTACGGTTCTCAGCTCGGGAACAGAATTCGAGTTATTTACTTATGTGGCTCATAGCCTGCTCTTCCTGCGGGGATCGTACAATGATACATACCTCATCAGCTGGGGCTTCTTAATCGATCGATTTACCGGCGGAAATACGTCCTCTCGTCAGTAAGAGTCGTCATGAAGAAACACATATTACTTTTGGTAGCAGCGTCATTTATCGATATAGGCCGCACGCTGGATAGGGATCACGACGGATTGAGCATCGAGGTAGCGGTAAAAAGAAGAGCAGACGCACCGGACCCAATCCAATTAACTCATACGGCGGATGGCTGGTTCGTCGATGTGACCGTGGGCACCGCAGGGCAGCTCCTGAGGCTCGAGATTGACACGATAAGTCCGGTTACTTGGGTGCCCTCGAGCGACGCCGAACATTGCCATGAAGCCGGGTGCAACTATGGCAGCTGTAGGTTTAACTGCCGGAATGACATGAGCATAACTCAAATCTAAAATGTTGTTCAGTCGATACCAGCCTATCAACGACCTTCGAACGCCTTCCCGGTGATGGCACGTGGGGCTATCGTGATGTCCAGGGAACTGTGTTCGCTGACGACTTTTCTTTCGGCCCTTTCTCGTTGAAAGATTGGACGTTAGGGCTAGGAGAAAATATATCCGACTATAGCCATGGCATACTGGGACTTGCGTTAAACAAAGACGGGGGGTCCTCGTCATGGTCAAATCTCTGGGATAGCCTCATTTCCGACGGGTTAGTGAATACGGAAGCTTTCAGCTTATGGCTAAACGATGAAGGTCAGTGACACATCCTGTCAGGCTTATCGACTGTTTCAAGTTGCTTATGGTTCAACACTAGATGCCCCCGGCAGTCTCCAGTTAGGGGCTATTGACACGGCAAAGGTGAGTACCATCTAGATTCCTCCATTACCCTTTCTGGCTGGGTTTGGGAAGAAAATCCCTACTGGTGTATGTTCGGAAGCTTAGTACTCCTGAAATAGGCCATGTAATACCCAGTAATTTGCCGAATTGTTCACCTAGGACGAAAGAACACTGACTCCCAATCCCGCAGTATGAAGGTGAACTAGACAGTCTTATGGCCTATAACGGGTCAGTTGACGGTTTCCCTTGGCTTTGCATATCGTCAGTGAGCGCGAATAGCTCCAGCGGGTCGGACACAATGGGGTCTACCGAGAGCGTGCCTATTCTTGGGATTGTAACGACGGGGTTTCGAGAGATCTATTTGCCGGTCGATATCGCGTACGATATGTGGGCAGTGGCGGGTGCTCGATTTCAATTCAACATAAGCGGCCCCATCATCCCGTGTGCCAAGAAGAACAGCTCGGGCGTGTTTACCTTCGGTCTGGGCGGACCTGACGGCCCGCAAATCAAGATCCCTATGCGGCAGCTCGTCTCACTCGATCCAGTATTCTACGGAGCTGCAGACGATGATTTTAGCAGCGAAGACATGTGCGAGTTCCTCGTGAAGAACGAGACGGATCCAAAAAACTTCGTGATAGGAGAGGCGTTTCTGTTGTCGACATATGCCGTATTCGACCTGTTTAACAAGAAGCTAGGTATAGCACAGGCTAGGCACGACAATGCCTCGTCCCATATCGTACCGTTCGAAGTTCACGGGGCTCAGATCCCTTCGGCCGTGCTCGTCTCGAACCAGCCGACGGCGGTCCCTCCGTCAAGTATCACCCCGCCAGTTCCGATTCCAACTAAATCGTACGCGGCGGCGGCGGGCTTTAAGATCTTGACAACACCGACAATACCGGCCGCGCCCACCGCCACAGAGGCCCAGACGACAGCTGCACAAAGCAATGGTCTTTCAACTGGGGGAAAGGTGGGTGTTGGTGTCGGGGTTCCCGTTGGTTCTATCGCAGTAGGTCTACTTCTCTTCTTTCTCTGGAAGAAGTTTGGCCAGGCGATTGGTCGTCGCGAAGATGGTGGCACATACGACATCGCCGGCCAAAATCAACCTGTATCTCACCAGGAACTTGAAAAGCAACCGGAGGTCCCGGAGGCCCCAGGGGACCCGGTGCCTACCTACGAGTTGTCGCCGGACGAACACTCCGTCGAGGTGAGTTCTATCCGGTTTAGCCATCGCGAGGAGATGCCTTCGCCCCCATTGTCGAATCGGGCGTTCTCGGGCAGCACGCTTTCGCCGCCGCCCGAAGGCAGACCCTTTTCGGAGCTGAGTGCTGAGGACGTTCAACGGCCGAGAAATTAAAAGGGATCGATTGATACCCATGGTTTCTTGTCTCCCTCACACAACGGGAATTTTGATGCATTTAAAACACATTGCTCATAACCTCTAAAACCCCGCCATCATGACATCTCTCATCCAAGTCTCGTGCTTCTTGCCATGCGCTCGGGAATGATATGGGAATGGCCAACGGAAAGGGGTTGGGCTTTAAACACCGTATCGTATCGAATCAGTACCCAACAAATAGAGAGAAACTTGAAATTTTCATACTCAGTGGCCCGCTCGTAACTGTGAACGAGGATAGAGGGCGAATCAACTCGGACCATGCACATTGCCAATATCTCAGAGCGAAGTTCCGTTAGTATAGTGTAAATGGTACACATGGGGCATATCCAAGCATAAGGCCATGTAGATGCGAAGCTAGAGCATGGGAGCTGAGAGATCTGAAAGATGGTCGATGATAGTTGTGATTAAAGTTGATTAAGTTCAGTTGGGGTCTGCCAAAGCTAAGTTCATACTGGAGGATAAAAACCCCTGATTAGACTTTGAGTCCACATGACATCCACACAAGTCCTTCGTATCGTCAAGGATCCAGAAAGCTGCACATGAAAATCCAAATTATAGCGTCCGATATACCTTGCCTTGGCTACTATTATCCGGAGCCGTTTGATCGATTAGAAGAATACCTCCTAGGATAGGCTCAAGCTGAACATCACACAACACTCCATACATTCAAGGACGTTGGTTTCGCATGAAGTACATACGCAATCACGTCTCTCCCACACGTCTTTATCGTGAGTTGAACATGTATATATAATTCAAACTACCGCCTGCCTCAATAGCAGCTTATCAGCTCCTCAGACAGAGCAGTTCGCGAACACCGTACTCCATCATTCCCGTCGTGATCAGTCTAAACACACACACACACACACACACACACACACACACACACACACACACACACACACACACACACACACACACACACACACACACACACACACGATTGGCCCGTATGTACACATCTCATTACATTCATATCCATTCGTCCCGTCAGTCGGTTCGCACGTTCGTCACCATTATGATTCTTGTTCACCGGGCAGCGGCAGCAGCGGGCAGGACCTTGAAACCCTCGCCGACCACCTTGGTGATATCTTCGTTCTTGTGCTGGAGGAGGCCGAGCGCGAACGCAACGTCGTTCCACTGGCGCTCCGTCTCGCAGCGCGGCAGTCTCGCCGCCAGCTTCTCGGCCAGCTGCTTCGCGTGCTTGTCCTGTGCATAAGCGATTGCGGTCAGCGAAGTCGTCACTCATGGGTACGGATACGTATAGATAAGAACGAGATAGAATAGTAGAGAAGAAAAAGGGAACCAAAAATACAGGACGAAGTGAGGAACAACTTACCTTCTCGACGAAGCCCAGCAGGAACTTGATGATCCGCCTGAACGACTCCTCCTCCATCTGGCCCGCCGAGAGCAGGCTGAACATGTCGACGAAGTGGTTGTAGACGGCGTTGTCCTTGGTGCTGAGCTCGGTGAAGAACATGCGGGCCAGGTCGGCGATCCGCTTGTCCCCGTCCTCGAGACACTTGGCCATCTCGCCCAGCTGGCCCTTGACCTTGACCTGCCCCGCCAGGATCAGGAACGTCAGCGTCATCAGGCACGTGCGCTTGACCGACAGGTCCGCGTCCGCCAGCCGCCGGTACAGGAAGTCCGTGTTCTCGTCGATCAGGTGGTTGAAGCACACCGCCATGTCCCCCAGCGCGATCACCACGTTCGACCGCACCGTCGCGTCCGGCGACCGCTCCATGATCGTGATGAGCAGCGGCAGGTGCGCCTCGCAGTACTCGCTGCTGACGCACATGAGCTTCGCGAGGCACAGCGTCGCCGCCGCCTGCAGGCCCTTGTCCTTGTAGATGTCGCTGCGCGAGCAGACCTCGGCGACCATAGGGCCGAAGTTGGAAAGCAGCGATTGCGGCCCAAAAAGCAGCTCTCGCTCGCGAATGTGGGCCATGGCCTCTGTGAAGTCGTCTTCGGTCGTGCCGCCGATGAGGTCGAGCTCATCACCTTCCTCCTCTGCTGTTGGCGCGGGGGTGGCGGTCTTGCCCCTCCGGCCGCCTACTGAAGGTCGTGCCTCGGCGGGTTTCGCAAGCGATTCCTTCTCCTTCTCCTGCTTACGGCGCTTGAAGTCGAGCTCGCAAAGCTCAAGGTGGACGATCTGCTTGATTGCTACATGGCCAACGATGAAGAGGAGCTGCGATAGAGCGATGGCAGCCTTCTGCTTTGGCTCAACTGCCGGCTCCGGCGATGGCCGGTTTACGGTTTGTGTCGGGGCGTCAAGGCCCATCGTGATTCCCTGTGTCATTCCGCCATGCATAGCAGTAACGGTTGCATCCTGGTCTCGGGAGCCCGGGCGGGAGGCAAACGGAGACTTTTGCGAGGCGAATACGGCTTTGGTCCTACGTCGTATTATTTGGGAACATAGTGTGTCTGGGTGCTTTGCGAGTGCATAGATGGCATTGATGGCCTGTTCAGCCAAGCCAAACCAGTCTTTGCTTTCGCTCGGCACCTCCGTGATTGCTGCCAGCTTGGCCAAGACAGCATGCTCGTTTGGAAGTCGACTAAACTTGACCGTCGAATCCTTGGCTTGCCGGCCGGTAGGATTGAGCCTCTGCAGGGCAATGCATGTATACTTGGCCAATTGGAGGTCGGCTCTGCCGAGAGCTCCGAGACCCGTCCGCAACATAGTCTCCATCTCCCCGACCACGATCTCAGGTGATGCGGTAGCTAGCATACCCAGCACGATGATGGCGCCCCTTCGCTGCGATTTGGAGATTTCTCTCCTCTGGAAGCCGTACACCTCCCACAGTTTGGTGATGACTCGGTCGGAGACCATGCCACCCTTCATCATGGTCGCGATGAGCTGTTCTAAGCTCGTCAGTTCGGCGGGCGTCGTGCCCGAGGTCAGACTGATCATATTCCTTGCGATGTAAATGGCAGCGTCGTTCGGGCTGAAGCTGTCCGGTGCTTCGAAGAACAGGCGCTTGTAGCAGTCGATCAGATGTGTCTGCACACCCTTGCCCTCGTCACTGTTGCCCTTTGTCCAGATCAGGCGCATCATCCGTCGGATGCCGACCATGTTATCTTCGATGTTGTAAGCATTGCCGATCTCCAAGTAGTCCATGGCCTCGATCACCTCGGACTTGTTCTTGGAACCAAGCAACTGGCAGACCGTGGACGTAGACTCATGCAGTACTTCGATGAATTTAAGAGCATCGCTGTAGTATCGTTTTGTCAGTGTTAGCTTTTCAATAGCCTCGGACGTGGCAGCATCTTCCTGAGCCTTGCGGATCGCTGCCGCCTTTTCTTCCTCGCTCATCTCCTGAGGCTTCTGAGGCGATTCGATCTGGGTGGGTTCGTCCACAAGAGCCGTGCTGTTGGCCTTGTCTTCCCCCAATCCGGGTTCGCCGGCTGGCGGCTGCAAGGCGTTCAGTTCGGCGTCGACCTTGTCGAGGCGTTCCTGCCAGTCTTTTCGAGAAAGCTGGGCACCGTGTAGCACCGTGAAGGGATGTGTCTTAATGAGCGTTCCCAGGAGTTTGATTGCATTTCTCCTAACATGGCTACTCTTGTCCTCGAGACTTCGGCAAGCAAGTTCGGCAGCTTTCTGCCGACGCTTAGGGAATTTCTGTTCCAGGTCGCACAGCCTCGTGTAGACCTGGATAGCTCGACATCTGCAGTAAGGGTTGACGTCGAGGAAGCGCTCTTCGAGTACGTCAAAAAAGGCATTGAGCTGCGACTTGTGGTTTTCGCTACGTTCTTCCTGTTTGGTGAGATGGGCTATCATGTTTCCGCAAACCTCTATGAGCGAGCACCTGAGCGTGTATGACTGATTCCGGGTGTTAGGCAAACTCGAACGGTCTATGGGATGCGACGTACCTCGCTATCTAATTGTTTAGCAAGCATGGTCATCTGCTTGATTACAAGGCGGGGGACGAGCTCAGACAGCTTGATGATGAAGGACGAGACCGACTTGGGACCCTTAGTGTCGTTCGTGTTGAACTCCTTGTTACTGATTTCCCTCAAGACCTCGTCGGCTAGCTGTGGATAGTCGTATTGCTCGGATAGGATGTGTAAGAACTCGGCCATGGGCTCGGATAAATGTTCGAAGTAGGTCAGGTTCTGGACGATGGAAATTTGGGCAGCTGCTTCTCGTCAGGATATCTATCAGGCGGCGCTTCCTAGCTGTAACACATACCATAGCCATGCCCATGGTGCTTAACCGCAATGCAAAGCACCTTGAAGGCGTGCATTCGGATGGCTGTGTTTTTGACCCGTTGTTCACTCTCCAGAATCATGTAGACGGGCCTCGTCAGTAGTCCGATGAAAGTGTCTCGTTCGCTTGTCGTAAGGAAGATCTTGCCGAGTTTCATCTTCGAGACTTTGGACATGACATCGAGCGCAGATTGCAGCTGGGCGGCGCTGTCCCAACTGCCGTCCTTGTCCTTGGCTGCGGCCGCTTTCGACTTGGCGCCCTTACCTCTGGCGCGCGACACAGGTGCGGTAGACGACTTCTCAGCAGCTTTCGTCTCAACGCAGGCGATGGTCCATTGTAACAAGAAGCCGTAGATCTCGAGTAGAGACTTGTGGTGGGCGATCATCTCCTGCTCGTCGGGGTTCTCGAGGTCGTTTCCGATAGCGTCGGCCTCGGCTGACAGGCCGCTCATGATCAAGTCGAAGATCTTGCTGAGGGCATGTGTAGGCAGAAACTGTGTGTATCTGGATTGGAGGAAAAGCTTAGAAATTGGTTCTGCTGAATGGTTCGAGGTTGAAGATTGGAGATGGTCATTGGAAGAAAAGGAGGCGGGTGCACACTTGAGAAGGAACTGCAGCGAGTCAAAATAGGCGCTGCGCATAATAGCATCTGGATTTTCGGCGACGGCATCGATGATGGGGTTCAAGACCGGGCTGATCACACTATTATTAGATAGCGATTCAGGGTCAGACTCGCAGTCTACCAATGCGCCATCGGCTTCGGGCGTGTTAATACTGGCGGGATCGCTCATGTAATGCTTGAGCGCATCGTTGATATCGAAGTTGATGGAATCCATATTGACGCTATTGTCGCGGTTTGCGCCAGATCAGCGCAGACGGGGTCGATTGTAACCAGACAAGAGACAAAGAATTTCGACGAGGTACTCTGAAGTTAGTATTATTGCGCTTGCAACAACGGGGTATCTTGATATATGTTCTTTAAATAAAAAGAAGGACCGGCCGGATAGTAGTAGCACACGGTTAGGTATGTGAAAATGGCGGCGGTGTTGATTCCGGGTGGTGACGATAAGCAGATAGCAGCCTGGCAGCCTGGCAACCATTTGTTTTTGTTTGGGTTCGGGGAAGACGCGGGTCTCTATTACCCCACACTGAACTTTCTAGGGCGCTTTGGCGGGGGCAGCAACGCGTTGGGTAATTATCCGATGAACCTCCGGCGCTGTTCGTTCCCACTGTAATAGGTCGAAACAGGCAATACTAGGAGCAACAAACCCCTCTAATTCGTCCAGTCTTTCTCAAGCTTAAGAGTACGAATTATTTACTTAGGCTTCCTTCACTTTAAGCAACTATATCCACGCAATTCTTTCCCACATCTCTAATCAAGTACGAACTGAAAGGTTCCAGACCATATTTCCCCTCGCCTCGGTTCAATTGGGACTGTCTTGGGTCTTTACTCCGTACCCGTAATTTCTTCCCGCGTAGTTGTTGTTCTCGGTCGTGCCGAGCCAGGTAGTAGGGTTTGCAGGGAAAGGTTAGAGAGAGGGAGGGTTGGTTATTGGCTATGGCTACTACAAGTAACCGCCGACTGGTTAAAGAGGCCTTCCAGATTCACGAGGATGAACCGATTGTCACGACTTCAGACGTCGAAGAGTCCACACAAAGCCACACCCAATACGCCGATGACGACGAATACGATGATCCCTTGGAAGAAGAAGCCGAAGACGAAGAGCAGGAGAACCACGTGGTAGAAGAAGATGACTGCGACACCGATTCATCCGATGACGGGGACGAGATCGATCTGTCGGTCCAACAGGATATGGATAAACTACAGGATACCTTTCCTAGCTTCAAGGACCATTATCGCCTAATTAAGCGCATTGGCGAAGGTGAACCGATCCCGCCCAAGTCTACCTCGACGTACAAATAGCTAACGAGTCTGACCTTTCTCTCAGGAACCTTCTCGACTGTCTACAAAGCCGAAGATATACGATACCATCAATACACCAACAAATGGGATCTAGATGCCAAGGACAACCAATGGACGCCTCCACCGCTAAACCGTTCTTCTGATTCCCGTTCCAACTCCTTGTCCCGTCCCGCGCGCCGGAAACCGAAGTTTGTGGCCATAAAGAAGATCTACGTCACCTCGTCCCCCTCACGCATTCTCAACGAACTCGAACTCCTTCATGATCTGCGCGGTTCACCCTATGTCTGCCCTCTCATTACCGCATTTAGACAGGCTGACCAGGTCATCGCCATTCTTCCATACTTCCGCCACCAAGACTTCCGAAAATACTACCCGCATATGAATGTATATGACATGAGGATCTACTTCCGCTCCCTCTTCCAAGCCCTTGCTGCCGTTCACGCAAAGGGCATCATCCACCGCGACATCAAGCCTACAAACTTTCTATATGATCCCGACAAGAAGCGCGGCGTTCTGGTAGACTTTGGCCTGGCGGAACGAGAGGGCGCAGAGAGCAAACCCTGCCTCTGCCACGTGGACCAACGGGTCCGAAAACAGCGGCTTCAACACTCCGTCGCCTATAACTCGTCCCAAGCAGGCCCGCAGCCCGGGTATCCCAAGAACGACACTCGGCCGTCGCGCCGCGCCAACCGGGCCGGGACGAGGGGGTTCCGCGCCCCTGAGGTCCTGTTCAAGTGCACAGAGCAGACGACCAAGATCGACATCTGGTCGGCGGGGGTGATCCTGCTGACGATCCTCTGCAAGCGGTTCCCCTTCTTCAACAGCGCCGACGACATCGAGGCCATGATCGAGATCGCCACCATCTTCGGGACCCGGCGCATGAAGCAGGCGGGGCAGCTCCACGGCTGCATGTTCGAGACCACCATCCCGACCATCGGCCTCCAGGGCTTCTCTTTCGAGAAGATCATGCTCTGGAGCACGTGCCGCAGCGACGGCGGCAAGGACGGCAAGAGCAACGTCCTGACCGACGACGAGAAGGGCGCCATCGAGTTCCTGCACCGGTGCATGGACCTGGAACCCACGAGGCGCATCAGCGCCGAGGAGGCGCTGAAACATAAGTTCCTGCAGCTGGAGGAGGATGCCACGGATGTAGACGTAGAACGCGAGGACGAAGTGATGATGATATGACGGTCGCCGAAGGGACTTTGATAAGCGCTTCCTCGGCAATACATGATGTAATATGGTTAGTAAATAATACACAATAAAAGATCATACCGCAAGATGCCGAAGGACCGCCCACTCAGGCCTGATGCTACTAGCCGGTTCTGTCTACCAACCTTGAAGTATGCTCCCTACGCGAACAGCATAAAGCTTGCTGACTGCTGCCCCGCTGTAAGCTAGCGAACGATGAAGGCTCCTTGGGAAGGCTCCGTAGGACTATTCGAGGTAGACCGGGCAGCTTCAAAATTAGAAAGCTTCATGTTTCTCAGGGTCAGATGCCGATTTTGTATAGCTCCGTTTACTGATGGGCTCAAAAGAAAATTCACTCCTATAAGGTACATTTGTTTTCAAGATACATTTCATATCAATAGTTTCTGAAGGTAAGAAAGGCTACCAAAAGGCGAAAAATATGAACTCTCGATCGGGGAATTGAACCCCGGTCTCCAGCGTGACAAGCTGGCATACTAACCACTATACTAATCGAGATACGATTGACTATTGTTAGTTTTTGATTGTTGGTATTTGGACCCATATCGCTACTTTTCCAGGTACATCTTATAACAGACAGTTCAACGTTGGGCAAAGCGCGCCAACAGCTAATTTCCTGACCTCAGACCTCAGACCTCAGACAACCTGAAAAATATGCGGTCTATAACACTACAATTGACTTGATGGCGATGTTAACACACGTCTATCTTTGTAAGGTAAATGTTGGCGCTCTTTAGCTCGTGGCGCAATACCTATAGGCTATCGCTTCGTCTAAATATACAAACCCATATAAATTCGTAAATTTAATACGTTGGTATGTTCCTCCTTCAATACCTATACACCTCGGTGTAGGGAACTTTTGCTTTAGCATCTGCATGATTAATTTTTGTACTAGAACTGATGTTTTACTGCCAACGCAAGCTTTGTGCGCAGTTATATAGCCCATGCCTATTGGCGTAGAATAGGTATAATTTTGGGTTCATATAACGTAGTTATCATGCACAGGTGCCATTTAGATTGTTGAAATGTTAGGCCTCGATACGCTTGTGTTGTCCGACTGAGAACGTTCTACCTAGACAGGTGACAATCTGTCCTCTATTTGTATGTTTACGGATGGTATACTCTATCAAGCTTGTAATGCTGTATAGCTTAGGATGCATCGTGTCCCCTGAATTACTACGAATGTCAAGCTATCTTCGGCATCTAAGAGACTTTCTTGGTTCTCCTAACAATACTGTAGGATGTTGAGAAATTGCCTACAAAAGTCCAAGCGAGACCTTATCCATGATTCCATGGACTCAAAGAACTTCTAAACGTAGAAATACCTAGAAATACCAGAAAAGAACTTATATAGCTTTAGCGCCGTACACATACATACCTCTCCATCCCGTTATATATCATTACCTTCTGACAACAACTCCCAATTTTAGTTTTCAATGTAAATTTAGAATCTCGCGGCCAGCAGCAAACAAAACATGCAGACTTAAACGATCAAATTGATTCTTCTCCCTACCAGTAACTGTTGCTAGATGATGACCAACATTATTTATTTCCGCATAACAGATGAGACGTGGGTAAAATCTATGCGTATGATTATCAATTATCAATAGTTGCTCTTTAAGTATTTTAAGGCGCTGTGTTATAACGAGCTGCCCTCATTTGACTCTATA
The DNA here is from genome assembly GCA_022376535.1 of Xylariaceae sp. FL0662B. Lineage (NCBI taxonomy): Eukaryota > Fungi > Ascomycota > Sordariomycetes > Xylariales > Xylariaceae > Xylariaceae sp. FL0662B. The sequence goes on along the minus strand of JAJJKD010000028.1, from coordinate 220,409 downwards.
TGATTTAACTATAGTGTACATTGCTATTAAGAGCCATTACTAAGATATTTAGTTTGGTTAAGTCACTCTTCCTTGAGAGCAGCTAAACCAGTATCACTTATTATATGCGGCGCCGAAGCGGAAGTCTACCCCGAATTAAGACGAGATTCCCCGCACCTTATATCACCATCACCCCCATATCATATGGTCTAAGTGGCCAGACAAATATGCACAATTAAGAACGGATCAAGTTTTGCGTTGTTCCCCTCGGTACCGTTAATCTTACTCCAAGTACGTCGAGGTCTCCGCAGTCAACAGTGAAGTTCTCACATACGATTATGGCCCCAAGACCCCGTCTAGAAGATAAAGTTGTCATCGTGACTGGAGGAGCGTCTGGGTTTGGGCGAGGCATTGCGGCCAGATTTGTCGAAGAGGGAGCCCGAGTCATTATTGCGGATCTATCAGAGGAAGCTGGTCAAGAAGTAGCCAAAGAATTGGCATGCTCCTTCTCAAAAGCAGATGTCACAAAGAGAGATGACTGGGAACGTCTACTTCAAGTATCCCTCGATAATTTTGGCCGACTTGATGTAGTGATCAACAATGCCGGGGCAACGTATACGAACAAGGCTACTGAAGAGGTGACGGGAAGTGACTTCGACCTTGTCATGAACGTCAACGTCAAGTCGATTTACCTATCTACAAGTGTCCTACTTCCATATTTCTTAGACAACAAACGGCCCGGTAGTTTCATCCAGATAGCCTCGACAGGAGGAGTACGGCCGCGGCCAAGACTGACTTGGTATAATGCCTCGAAAGCGGCGGTTATAAACGCTACAAAGGTACGCAGACCACAGGGACATTTTCTAGAACCCAGGCTCTTGATTCTCAAATCATAGCTCAAGCGTCCACAGTATATCACTGACACGGTTGCTAACGACGGTATATTGCTAGGCTATGGCCGTGGAGTACGGGCCCCAGAAGATTCGGTTTAACGCGGTGTCACCGGTAGTCGGAAGTACGGGTCTGACACACCTGTTTATTGGTAAACCCAATACACCGGAGAATAGGAAGGCTTTTGAGTCATTGGTACCGCTAGGCCGAGGCTCAACTCCGCAGGATGTTGCTAATGCCTGTTGTTACTTGGCCAGCGACGAAGCCGCCTTCATCACGGGGGTGAACCTTGAAGTAGATGGCGGGCGGTGCGTTTGAGTAAAACGCACATCTGCCCAGGACTATCGGGGAAGCAAATTAAAGCTGCTTTCACGCGAGAAAATCTGGTTAACTTCCAGTGACTTCCGGTTACCTACAGATTGACCTAACCGATGAAGAGCAAATAAACAAAGCTTATTCCCGAGTTTACAACCACTTATATTCCTATAGTGATGATCTATCTGTCTACGTGTAGCTTTCTCCTCGGGGTTAGATGACGTCTTTTGCTGATATACGCACACTATAGGCCTTCATATCTATTTGTAGATCTGAAATAAATAGATCGTTTTCCCAGTTGGTTTATATTACGCCGTCCGAGCCTCCTATATTTACTATGGTATTCCCGGCGTTCGGTCCTTCTCCGAAATAATTACCTCCCCGAATTGTCTCTGCTCGACGTTCTTCCGGTATTGCCATTTTCGGACGGCTCATGACTCCTTTCTCCACAAATCCACGATACCCATGAAATCTGGCAGCCAACATTCGGGTAGCAACATGATCCTAGGGCACTAGTGCAGCGATCTTGACGGTCCACGACAAGGGTCCCCGGAATTGGAACGACGGGCCGTCTAATGTGTAAAGAGAAGTCTGTAGCCAGGTAGCTGATCTCAGTGGTGGAAGAACAATAGAAGATGGTGGCACTCTCAGCCACCTAGGCAAAATTGCCTATAGCGACGGCGTAGCATCACTAACCATAGCAACGATATATTTGAAGCTTCTGCCCTCCCGACTTTTCTAACTTGGAGGCATTTCAACGACAACCTTCCCCTCGTCACAACCAAAATCCACGTCCATCATGAAGAGCCTGCTCAACTTTGCCGCGGCCGCGGCCTTGGTAGCAAATGGTGCTTCTGCCCATTACATTTTCCAGCAGCTATCTGTTGATTCTATAGAGTTTCCCGTTTTTCAGTACAGTACGTATCAATATAAACATGTCTCCCCTATTATTGCCCGCAGACTAGCCGGCATCCCCTATAACATAGGCGACACTAGATACTAACGCCAACGCGTTCAAATAGTCAGACAGAATACCAACTACAACTCTCCTATCACAGGTAGGTCTCCATTCGACATGGTCTTGTCTTCATTTATCCTAACTGGTGTAGATTTGGCATCAAACGACCTGCGATGCAATGAGGGCGCAGACGGGGCCGCGACCGAGACAACACCCGTAACGGCTGGCCAATCCTTCACTTTCACGCTTGATACCGTATGTAGCGCTCCGAGACTACTGCCGAATCCGCTGAGCAACTATGGCTAATTCTCTCTAAGCCCGTGTATCACCAAGGCCCGATCTCCATGTAAGGAATACTGGCGTCCGACCACAAGTTCCTATGCTGATAGCATTAGTTACATGTCAAAAGCCCCTGGCGCTGCTTCGGAGTATGACGGTAGTGAGGGGTGGTTCAAAATTAAGGACTTTGGTGAGGCGTTCTGTCGAGTAAGAATATTCTAGTTTGAGCCATTAACCTTAGTCCCAGCTCCGGACTTTTCGAGTGGGCAGGCAGAGTGGGATATGTCGGGTAAGATGCCTTGATAAGCGTACACTTAGATGAAGCTGACGCATCTAGGCTCGTACTCGTATGAGATCCCGGCCTGCATCGAGGATGGCGAGTACCTCCTGAGAATCCAGTCTTTGGCTATCCACAACCCCTGGCCATCTGGAACTCCTCAATTCTACATTTCCTGCGCGCAGGTTACTGTCACTGGCGGCAGTGGCACCTACAACCCCGAGACCGTTTCGATTCCTGGCGCTTTCAAAGAAACCGACCCAGGCTACACAGCCAATGTGAGTTGCCCATATTCACTTTTAATACACAACTTCGATTGGCTGATTGTTTCTAGATTTACTCTGATTTCACTAGCTACACGGTTCCTGGGCCGGAGCCTGTGAGTATTCCTGTCCCGCACTAGTAGATAGAAATTGACCACTCCCAGTTGACTTGTTAAGCTCTATTCGGACGAGTGCTTAAAGACTTCACTATCCGCCCCTCAAGATGCACATCAATTGGATGAAGAGAAGGTCAGAAAAGAGAACATGCCATCCAGGTTCCATTTGACGAGTTGTGCAGGAGAGCTATTTACTTGGCTAATGGTTAGCTACTGAAGATAGATCGAATGAATATCTATTTTATACACCTTCTGATGGATGTTCTCTCTCCTTCTCCTAATTCTAATTACGAGTCCATATGTTTAGTTCTAGGTAGATATGAAGTATTGTTATCGATATAGCCACGCAAGACATCGCCCAGATAATATATACCGCAGGTCCAAACAAATAGTAGATCCAGAATCACGTAGGGTAGTAGTCCGTGTAACAGAAAAGGAATAGTAGCCTTAACGGCCTATTCGGCAATCCCTAAGAGTGAGTTGTCTTGCCTTTGACCGCGGGTTTTAATGTCACGTAACAAGCTAGAGTTATGTACAGACTACAGCTCTTTGCCTATATTCTACTATCAACGACACAATTTTCGTAGTTACCTACTTACGACCATGAACATGGCTTTAGCAAATCTGATGCCACTGCGCTTATGATGTACTATCTTCCCTACGTTTTCTCAATAGCCTATGACTACTTTATCAATTTCCGGCATCGTGAATCGGAGTGTACATACAATCTTCTATTTCCTACAGGCAACAATAAGACATAGGATTGACCCCCTAGGCTATACGGCGCACCAATATACTTACATAATTTGCTAATGGATTCAAGCTTAATGGCGTACCCGTATATCCGGGTTTGTGTTTGAGACACTTTTATTATATCGCGAACTTATATCTCATACTCGACACACCAGTAAGCTCACCTTCTCAATAACCACTTTTTCCAACCTGGTCACAACACACCCGTGTGTATTCATCGACAGCGTTAATAGTTTACCCTTTCACATTTTGTCCACGTCTCATACAAAGTATTATATATATGGACGCCCGGCTTGTCGCGTTGACTACAAAGTCTAGCTATGTGGCTCCCTCAGAACTGCGTGTTTTGTGTCTTTCATGAGGAATAATTCTCCCGGACCTATTTGACTATAAAGTTCAACCCCGTACTTACGGTAGATTTCGTATGATTCTCATATCGTAATGCTATATTTTGTCAGTTTAGATACGAAATGTTTACCAAGACACCTAAGCAACATATCGAGTCACAACTAGCTGTGCCTCACACCTGAGCTTGGCCAACATACAACTTGTGGCTTTTCCGAACTCTAAGGAGACAAAGGGGCCCAATCAGGTTGATCTTGAAAGCTGGCTTATACTTGGCATCCCTATCGTCCTTGAATGAGACTATCAGCCGATATCAATATTGCGCCACTGCTCGTCTGGGACACTCTAGGTATGACAAATACGAGAGCCGGACTTTGTTTCGTGTAGTTTTCTCATTCTATCCCCAGATCCCGGCGGCACGGCCGTGCAAAAAGACTTGGCCTTACTCCTTTACATGAGGCATAGCTAATAAGAGAGGACTTTGAGCTATGACTATACGAGTAGTATTATATGGCTGGATAATAAGTTGACGGGGACATTCCATCGTCACTGCGTTGATATGACTGACAAATCTTTACTATTCCCAGCTTACGCGGACGTATTTCACTGACCGAAACACAGGACGATGAACGGTTCATACATATTAATACGGGAAACGTTGAAATTCACATAACATATTTTCACAGCTTAGATATCCTATTATGTTCGATGGCGGCAAGAGTTGTGATGAAGTCGCAGCACGTAGGCTATCTAAGGGGTTATCACAATAACAAGGACCAAAGAACTTATTCCGATAGTAGAGGCATCTTCATCCACAGGCAATGTACATACAGGTCTCAAATGAAATCCCAAAGCAGATGTTGCAGAGAACTCTAGCAAGCAGGTTTACACCATGCCTCTCTCTATCACAAGCAACCGTTGTCTTTCGACGCTGCTTGCTAACTGCCGGGGGAGTTGAACAGTATAGTGGACATGTTGGTCGTATTTCTTACCTTTCGTCACATTGCTTTCAGGGGAACTTCTCCTCCCATCCATGATGTGATATATAATAATGAGAAGCGAGGTGAAACAGAAAATGACCTGAAAAAGCTTGCCATCACGCATTCAAGCCCGGAAGTAATTAATTAGAGCACTGCCGGTGCTCAGCTTCGATGAATTAATAATAGTAGCGCCAACACTCGGATCTGAGTTATCTGTAATATAGAATCCGAACCAACCCATTGGCCCGGACGGCGAACGACAATCACGTCGCAATCACAATCACAACCGACCCTATCCATCAAAAGCCGACGTAGGTGACATAGTCCGTCCGTCCCCACGGATACCGCACTCAACCAGCACCTAACCCAGGAGAGTCTCGCTGGGTATGTATGTAGATTGGTAGGTAGGTCGAAAATTGGCCGAGTTCGTAAACGAAACAAGCGAGCGCGCAAGCAAGTATCGATGTGTCCTCAGTAGACTCAGTAAGTAGACAGGCTTACCTACAAACAAACAAATCACGGACGTCTCGGCCCAACTTACATACACACACACATACACACAGTGACAAACACATACACAGCAGGCAACCAACCACTCACTCGCTCGCTCACTCGCACTCTGTCTCTGTCTCTCTCGCTCTCTTTCTCCCTCTCTCACTAATCGCACCCGTCATGCGGCCCCCCCAATTTATTGTACTGTATATGAAGACCGCCCTACTCGCTTACCTACTTACTTAACCTATCTACCTACCTACCTACCTACCCTCCGCGCGCGCACGCACATCCCGCACCCACACACAATCGGTCACATGCCACCTCGCGAACGCGACGAAGGGGCGCAGACTAGTTATGGGGTCACCCCGGCACGGGGGGGTCGGGGGTCTGGGGTGTCGCGTAGCGAGTACGTATACGTACGCCCATACCTACATACATACCTACCTACATAATCAAAAATTTAACCTGCTCCAAATCTCGTAGATGGGGGCGGATGGTACGGCCCGGCTTGGGACACTAAAATGTAGGTACGTAGTACGGTATGTATGTATGTATGTTTGCCACCCTCGTGGTTGTCTTTCCGTGTATACATACTTACATATGTACGTCTTAACTTCCAAGACAGGGCCGCCACCGGACGCCATTTGTCATTCCCTAGCCGGGTATTTTTATCTTCTTGTGTATGACGACGCCCGGTTGACTCGGATTTAGGAAAATTCCGACGGCCCAAAGCGAATATGGGAATTTCTCTATATTACCTAGGAAGCTAAGAGCGTCTTTCTCACGACGACGCCTACTTTTCTTACGAGGCACTATTCATCCGCCAACTGATCGGAGTGGCGGTCTTTCATTGATCGTCTCCATTGTAATATTCAGCTTGACATGGCAGAAACCCCTCGCGTCGAAATATGATGCTGTCGGCGAAGCTGTACCTACTCTTTTCATTCTACTGCTTCCGCTGATAATTCTCATCAACAGTAGTGTCACCTCTGGGAGTCTGAATGTTTCATACTACATTCTCCCTGCGGCTTGTTACCTTCGCCACCATCAGCCTATGCCAAGTCGTATCCAAACCGGTGGATCGAGCCGGTATGCATGCAGCTATCCTCTGCTGAATCCGGCAGATCCGCCTCATACATACATACATACATATAGATATGTATGTATATACGCGATGGGACATTTCCTTTGCAGCACCGCTCGGGCTGTCTACACATTGACATGACGTATAGTGATGAATATGATGTTTCTCGGTCCCGGCCTACCTGCCTCTTGAAGTATGGAGTATGGAATTCGCCACATGTTGAACCGGCATGTGTTGCTAGAATACTCATATGTCAGCGTATGTCGAGTGGCTCAGTTTCGTGCAGGTGGGTGGTGTATATATGTGGCACCCTCCAGATACTGGATGCACTATACTGCATCCAAGGATTGAAACTATCGGATGTCACCACGAACTGTGGCGAGGGTCGTTTATCCTCAAGTTGCCTCGTCCCTTTGAAGGTATCCGGCTATGACGGAGTAGTCTCGGTGGTGTGGTATGATGAACATAATAGATACTGAAACGCGTCCTACACGACCGATGGGTACAGGCGCTTGCGTATGTCTCTCGCCAATGCACAAGTGCGTGACTGATGGGGAGGGCTGGTGTGGGGTGGTGCATCATGGGATAGCTAGGCAAGCTTATGGAAGGGTGTAGGGTGTCCAGACTTGTGCAAGAAGAGGAAATCTCGCAGATCATAGGATCTCGAAGACCTTGACGGTCGATCAGATTGCACCCATGCAAAGAGGCGTACCCTTGCTCGGAGGGTCGGGAGACGAGGATGGTCTGTTGCACTGCAGCGGAGAGATGTGGGTGACTAGGGTGTTTTAAGCATAAGAAGACATGGCATTTCTGGTTGAAGCCTGGGGAAAACGGTAATAGCCCGTCGATCTTTCGGTGAAAGCCAACTTGCTAATTTTACATCATCGCGAATCGCTGTGAAGTTTTCATGCGCCGGTGGGCTATTTAGTAGGAATTGGAACAACCGGCCTGTGCTGGGAAAGGAGCACTGCGGCTCTGTGTGATCGCCTGGGCTTATGGAGACGTTTACTACGGTCCAATAAGGATGCATTTTTTTAGATTTGAACTACAAATGTAATGTTGGTCGACGATTTCCTGCGTACTCCTTAGACCCGTGAAGGCAGTCTTATTAAGTGTTTTGAGCGTACGAAAGAAGGGAGTATTGATAGTGGTCCTCAAGAGCTACATCATCTCGTATTACAACAAGAAACCGATGCCACGAAGGGTCATAAATAAAGACGAAAAGTCCAAACAATACGTACGCTCGTAGGAAAGAGGGGGTAAGAAAGGGTACGTAGCATGACAATTTCAGACGATAGCTGACAAGCAGGACAGGGTCCTGAAGATGGTGTGGGGACTTGCTGCAGGTTGAAGTGGTGAGTGAAGTCGGTTACTGATTCGCCTGCCACGAGAAGGTGTGGCCACACCGCAGACATTTTGGGAATAGCGAGTGACTCCATATGTTGGGGGTAAGGAGGTGCCTCACTCGAGTGATCAGGTTTGGGGATAACTTCCTGGTCCAAGGTCATGGGAGGGAGCTATGACGACAACGAGGTCGTTGACTCACCGGGCTATAGTGTCCTAAGAAAGCTCACCAGCGCTTGATTTATTCTTGATTTTTGATATAGGTATGCTTCGATGATCTGGAGTCGATAATCGTCGCTACAGTCATTAGTTTTGTGAGCTTACCGGTGAGGGACGCCGAGACTGTCATGGTGCCGAACGAGGATTCACCAGAGGGACTTACTATCACCTTCATGCAGTACCAAGTTTGGGGTGTCGTCCTCTACTGCGCGCTACACTGTAGAGCTATATGAGCATAGTGGCCTCCTTGACGCACCCCACGAAAAGGATACATAGTGCCAAGCAATTCGCGAACGTTTGCCGTGTTCTACGTCGTACGCATGTCGCGTCGACATGGCGCAGCGAAGCGGCACGAACGTCAACGCCCGAGGCTCTATTCTGAAAGTGTGACAAAGGATGTAAGGCCAACAACTCTATTGCTCCGCCAATACCAAGATTGGCAAAGATCGATCTCGCAAGGCAGTGATCAGGTAGAGCGATATGAGTGGACGATTTCAAAGGCTGAAAATCGAAGTGGGTGTTTAGTAGTGGGATGGCAGCCAGTTAAACGACATAACGAAAGACATGAGGCGCCCTTTACCAACGGCTAGTGAAATGATACTTCTCCCTAGCAACCTAACTTTAGATGAAGTGACGCGATAGTTGGCGAGAGTGCCCAGCTGCTATACCGGCCCCTACTCTTTCAGCTTGGTTTGCCCTCCATGATTGCCAACTTTGCCTCCAACAGTCCCCATCGGTAAGATAATGGCGGAGTACCTAAGTGGTATCGATCAATACCCCCCTGATTGGGCGAGGCAAATCTGACGGCTCGTGAAAGGTATAGAGTCATGATGGGACCGAGAGGTGGTGCCCAGATGGGGCCCAGATGGGGAGAAGGACGGGGATGTGCTCGCATGACAGGAATGAAGGCAAAGGAGGAAGAGACTACCAGCAACAAAAGACGGTGCCTTCACTCACTTAACCTGGACAGCGGTCGTAGATGATGATCAATCACAGTGAGTCCCCAGCTTGGCTTACCCCAGATGTCCTTGCAATAGCGGTTGAACTCGTGCGATTTGCTTGCACCCTCACCCCGGTAGTTGCGACGATCAGTTCGTGATTATCGTCCCCGGGGTTTGAACCGATGGGCGCGCGCAAGGCCTTGAACAGGGCAAGAAGCGGGACGAGCCATCATGGCAGGGCTAGAGCGGGCAACGTCGTATCTGCCATGCTAACCCCTAACAGTATGTGGTAGGAACCTTGTCTGCGATCACTGTGTCTGGTGATGGTGGAGGTCAGTTGTGGTGGAGGTGGATTCTCGTCCAGATTTAGGCTAGGGTGTTGTCTTGGATAGTGGTAGAGACTGACTGTAAGCAGTGAGTGTGTGTGTGTGTGTGTGAGAGAGAATGGGAGAGAGTGGGTGTGGGAGGAAAGATAGTGGATTATTTTTGAAGACGCGCGAGGCGCCAATCAAATGCACTACCGGCCGGTGCGAGATGTCATCGGCAGCACTATCGCTGTTAGTAGGTACTATACGTAACCCGTAGTTACATACCTAATATGTATACGTAGTTAAAGTACTTTAGGTAGTTGGAGGGCTGTTTATAGAAGTAGTGCGGAATAGCGGAGAGCCAGGTTTCCCGGATAGCGGATCGATTTGGTGTTACTCCAACTGAAGGACGCGCCGCCACAGGGGTCTGAACAACCAGTCTGCCAGTATGTATGTATGTATGTATGTACAACAGCTTTAGACTCTACCAACGGTTGTGTCACAATCATCATCACACAGCATCTCGAGTTGCCAGATTCATAATTTTTTGCAGACTTGCTCAATAGCAGAGAAACCGGATACCGCGCAAAAAGTAACTAAAATGACTGATTTCTTACGCAGTACCACCCAACCAACAATACGGTGCTGATAAGGTAACCACAGGTAAGGTATGTATCTATGTATGTAAGTTGTTTTGTATGTATGTATGAATGTGTGTGTAAGTGTAAGTAGTGAGAGTCATCGTTTAGAAAAACTAAACTAGCTCTAGTAGAAGACATCATATCATCGTGTTTCTGCGGGTCGAGACGACCTCGTGGCAACACAACAGATGCAACCAGGTTGGAACAAGGAAGGCTGAGGCGCTCCCTTCAAGCCATTTTGCAAGGATCGCCAATCGATCCAACTGAGCCTCCAAATGGGTTCCTCGAGGTTATTGGACCATATTTTCTTTGATAGCCGGCCTTATTCAATCTAGACTCGTCCACTCACTCACTCTTAATCACTCCCTTTGTCTATCCGATGAAGAGCTCTGCTGCCTGTCCTGTTTTGAAACCGGCCGAATTCTTCGAGATGCGTCGGGTACTTACTTACAGCTCGTTCTTCTAAGGAACAAAAAAGTGGCGTCTTAAAACAAGAATCTCATATCAGGACGCATAGCCGGTGTCTCTCCAGACCCTCACCTGCCCTCCCCGTTATCGAAGCATGATGCGCGTATGCGCAGATGTAGATGTAGACGCAGGTAAACGCGTTATGTGGGAAGGTTGCTCGTACAGCGCGTATCAATCCTCATCGTCTTACCAACGCGCGAAGGCGAGCAGAGAGACATGAAATTCAAGTAGTAGTCCCCACACGTCCTTGAAAGCACTACGGGTTACGCTGCGCCGATGTAAGGAGTGCTTAGAATGAACTCGGATAGATCGTCATTGGCTTGAGGCGATCATGTCAGACAAGAAACTAAGACACGAAGGAAGCCCAAAAACCGTGTTCGTAGAAATTTTGCCTCGTGGTGAACATCAGAACTCAGTACAGTTAGAAGTCGGACTAGTACACCCACCCAACCACCCACCCGCATAGACATAAGACGTGATACGCGATAGTGTACGTACGAGAAGCAAAGTAAATGGTAGAAGACCGCAGTATGTTGTATCGTGTGGCAACAGAACTCCGCCATATGTCGTCAATACCAACGTACTATGTGTTTTGGTCAATGCCGTCTGTCTACCGGAGTGCCGGCGGACTTCGTATCCTACGATATGTACATAAATAGACCAGTCACCGTCGCTCAGGACAGGCCCTGGACATGTTCACATGAGTAGACGATGTCTGACTTCCATTCCTAATCTGTCCTCGCCCTTTGCCCTAGACCGATCCTTAGAATATCTTGATTTGATATCCGCCGGTGCTTCTACATGGCCTTATCCCCGTCATCGAATTACATGCCCTGCTTAGCAATATACCCGCCTAGTCTGGTCTATTTTGTTGATCGTCTTCAGCTGTTAGATAGTATGAGCCCCCCCGCCCCCGACTGTGATTCACCTGCCGATGTGATATTGACTTCAAGTAGATTAGATCCGCCTTTCGCCGAGTGTAAGCGGCCTCGCCTAGCGGCCTCGTCTAACAGATTCGAAAAGACCCCAATCTTGTATCTTACCGAGACACGACCGGCGCGGGATGAGCTGCTCCAACAAAGAACGAAAATAGTGCGAAGAATCAATCATCAGGTATCTATCTAGAATACTATCAATCAACTGCCACATTATACCAAGGTATGGTTGGATTTTGGCTGCGCACGGCCAACGACTCCTGCCCCTCCTCCTCCTCCTCCTCCTCCTCCTCTCGTCTTACATACCGCTCAGCCAGCCCACTTACACAATCAATGATGGGTGAAGGGTCAGCAGCATAAGGTCAGCAATCAGATAACAACAACGGCTTTCCCGGATGGGATATGGAAATGCTATCACGAGGTAGCTCGACAAATCTGACATTCGAAATAGCAGAAACAAACTAATAATAATCATAATAATAATGTTGGTTGGGACACCATAACCCAATCAATCCTTGTCTTCGCTAGCCGGTCCAGAGACGACTGGTCCACTTGGCATACCTAATTAACATCACAAAATTGGAATAGGTATTAAACGTCTATGCTCCTGTTACACTGATTTCGGCTCTTCTTTGCCTGGACGGCTTCGCAATAATTTCTTGCATCTCCACACCGAATCGGACTGGTACTAATAGGTACGTACATACTATGCAGCGCCAGCAGATCTGACGGTTACCTATTGGCCCTCGCTCCAACTCGTTGATTCCTAGCTAGTGGGTGGCGTCAGGGCGTTTCTTTACCTTACCCATAACTAACTCCTATTTTGTCCACACAAAATTAATACTTACATTTAGTTCAGCTAGATCCTCCTGCTCCTTGAATTTCAGGGGATATCTCTCAACGGTCGCCGTGGGATTTTACAAACAGGGGAGCGCTCACTTACATACTACGCCCGCCTTGCGTGCGCGGGCTGAATCGTTGAGCATATACCGGAACTTCTTGTCCTTGCTCTCTACTATCTCTCTCACTTGCACTCGGGAAGATCAGGAGAACCCAGCACATCCATACCATTATTACCTGCCTGCCCGTCTGTGGATCGTTTCATGTTGCAATCTCTCCACTTTATAAGAGCACGTCACGAGAACGCTATCATACATACAGCAAAGTGTTAAACGATCTCTTGCAGATACATACATACATACATAACTGTTCGACTCCGGATTATCAACAAAAGCTGCAATTCATAGCCGAGACATCCCCCCACACACGTATCTTTTCCCCTGCAGGCCTAATCTAGCCCACAGGATCCAGGCTTGCCTTGCTTGATATTATATAACGAGCTGTTCAACTAGGATTCGTTGACCAGGAGTTCCTTGGGAACGGAAAGGCAGAGCGATTGGGTTTTCTAATAAGTGCCCGTCAGCTGAGAGGGAGGGTGCCTTGCATGAAGCACACCATCGGCGAGCCGATGCGCCACTAGGCAGCTGCCAGGAGACTCAATTCGTAGGGCTGGGGTGCCTGTTTTCACCGGACCTGGGCCAATATCGACAGGGCGGAACCATCATAGGACGAAGGGCACGCGTGAAAAAGCTGGGTTGGCAAAACTCTATATGTCCTCGTGGCCGAGTTAATTAGGGTCATCGACGACAAGCCACTTGTGGTTCCTGGATTGGCTTACTTGATGCGGTTCCCTCAGTGTTGCAGCGCATTCCTGAAGTGTCTCGGAAGCTTCTCCATCACCTCTGCGCGGCCAATTGCATATCCTCTTGGGTTCAGCCACTAAAGAAATCGCAAGCGGGAAAGGGATAAGGAAAAACATATTTTACTCTCAAAAGGGACGTGGAATTGTCTGGTCTATCGAGTTCGAGTTCGAGTTCAAGTCCGGGTCCAAGTCCATACTCTTTCTCGATAAACTGACTTATTCAACGACTGACTGCCTATCACCTATCGACGACACTTGGATGGCAATTGAATGCAACGTCACAAATCAGGTCCTATCGCGATATACATGTAATCACATTCACCTCGACTTACACCAAGCTAGCTACCCTTACCTCTCTTACCGCGATCCCAACCTCACTTTTTCCATCTCTCTTCCACTTATACCACTTATACTGGTGTACCCACATTTGTTACCATATCTACTGTACCTAGGCACCTCAGGTCTAGCACAGTTACATACCCACAAGGGCACCTCAAACCCCTCCCTGGACCTACAATCGACCCCTCCTGCCCCCCATCCTGCCCCCCCCCCCCCCCCCCCCCCCCCCCCCCATCAGTGGCAGTGCCTTGGTGCCTACAAGGTACCTCCTATCGCTTCCGCAGTGTCCGTACTGCTTCCCGCAACCTTAGCTGCGAACTGGCGCACTGCGAATTGCGATCGGTCCTCATTCCAATCAGAACCCCGGTATGTATGGTGACCCTCCCTTTTCCCTCTCTTTATTTTACATACAACCCGTCGAGGCTCTCTTCTCTTGACTCGTCTTTCTACCTGTCTACCACTTAAGCAGGCTACTTGCCTATAGCAATTTGATTTGACCGAATCTTTGCCGCCGATTTCCTCTCTTTTCCTCCGCCACTCACACACTACCTGGGCACACACACACACATTCACACACGTAAAATTCCCCAAGTGTCAAGTCACATTTCATATTCATATTCACTTTCACATTTCACACTCAGCTTCACCGGAGGATCGGAAATTCTCGAGTCATCAACGACTAAAATTCCATTGTTCCTCCTGTATCCACGCACCCACGTCGAAATATAAATCTACAGTCGTCGTCCATATATGTACCTTGCACATCCCATCTTTACATCTTCCCATCTTCAATACATACATACGTACACACCTGTTTCGTAACTGGGATACTATTCGCCAAGAGTTGGGCGCATCCCCTGTGTCGTTAGTACCGGAGGTTTACTTGCGCGGACTCGCAGGCTGACCGTTGCTTACAAGATTTGGCATAGCTTCGTCTCCCAACGATAAGAGAGCGGAGCGTCAATGCTCACTGCGACCTCAGCCACGACCAGGTTGTCGGCGGCCCCTCCTTACTCCTCCTGCTCCTCACTACTACTGCCACTACTGCTACTACCACCACCACCACCACCACCACCACCACCACGCCGTAATATCACCACCACCTCCTTATCAACCACCTCTACCCGATTGTCGCGCCGTCGTTGCTCCCCGAGAGCAGCATAATCACCACCGCTATGTCTGAGTATCGCCACATGAGGTCGGGTAGCCTCAACATTCCATCTCAGCCAAACACAATGAGTCCTGTAGCTCCGTCGCATGGTCGCTTCGACGGCCCGAGAAGCCCGCCGAGTAAGTCCCCTTCATACAGGGCTCAATTCGACCCAACGTCTTCGGGCTAACCTCAATGCGCCTCAATTGCAGATACGTCGCATGTGCCGTGCAAATTCTTCCGACAGGGCGCTTGTCAGGCAGGGTCTGCTTGTCCCTTCAGTCACGATCTAGGGGCTGCCTCCGAGACAGTATGCAAGTATTTCGCGAAGGTACGCATCTCAAGTCCGAGTTTCACATGTGGTCCAGTAGCACAGCTACCGTCAATGCCGTGCACTACTAACGTTGGTGAAACCAAACACAGGGCAATTGCAAGTTCGGCCCCAAATGCGCCAATGTCCATGTCCTTGCCGATGGCAGACGAATCAACTACGGGAAGAATGGCATTACAATCGGCCAGCCTATGCACATCGGCAGCCGAGTCAGTCCGACCGCCTACAACAATTCCAACAGTGCCCTGACCAACTCCTTCATGCACGCCGATGCGAACACCTACGGTAACGCATACGGCGTCCCTATGTCCCCGAGCGACACGTACCACTCCATTGACCGTCGGCCGAGCCTCGACAACGTACCCACCATCGACACAACCTACTCCCATACCAGCTCACAGTACGGTTCACCCCGCGAAGAAGACCCCTCGCGCTTGGGCCTCGGCCTGTCACCGGTGGCTACCAAAGGCCTGTCCGTCCTCGACGCTCCGCTACCGGCTTCCTTCGACTCCAACGGCATATCGAATGCGGCCCGATACCCCGGGGGCCCTTGGCCTTCGTCCGTGCCTTCACAGTTTGGACTCGATTCGCCTTCGCCTTCTCTAAACGCGGCGAAAGACGCGCGAACTTCCGAAACCCTCAAGCTCCTACATCACTCGGCGTTTGGTAGCAATGACCACTTATCCTCCGCCGTTACCGGCTCTTCGCCCACTGCCCAACCATCCGACGAATACTTCGGCAGACGCCCGATGCACTCAAGCCGTTATGCCAAGCCTAAGATGCTTAGTAGCAGTGCGCCTCGTGCTATCGTCGGTGCCATAGATCGGGATTGGGAATCCGAGTTTCCCTTTTTAGAGGAGGATTATCTGCCTGATAATCTGAAAGACCTGTTGACGCCTGCGGAGAAGGCACGGCGTGGTTCACGAGCAGCTGACGAGGAATCGAATGGTCATAGGGGAAATGGCGCATCTCCTAGTATTGTTGGGATGAGCGGTACGGGCACGCCGAACGGCGAGAACAACTCTAAGTTTGGCAGCCCGGTAGCATCCAGCCCAAGTCGATGGGGACCTCTGTTCCAGCGCCAACACGAGGAACATGAAGCGAAGAAACATGCCGCGGTGGCAAGCGCAGGAGCTTTCGGGCATGTTGGAAGTCCTCTACGACAGTCGAGTCTAAGCGCTGATGTTGTGCGTCCACAGAATGCCGGTCGTTCCGGTAGTATTGAGGGTTTAAGCGTTCTGACCCAGCAACTACAGCGTACCCGTCTTGACAGCAGCGGGGGCGAATCGCCACTGCTACATCCTAATCCACACACTTCTCGGTCTTCGAACGGACGTGCTGCTGCTTCTGTTGCTGCTGAACGACATGTCAGTAGCGGCTCCATCAGCTCCAACACACGATATACAACTCCGATAGGAGAGGAGGATGGTGAGTTTGTGTTCAGCATGGACGAGGACGGTGAGCGGGACAGTACCATAAGAGCAAGGAAGCGCGCATCCGGCGTCGGCACGGTGATGGGGGTGTGGGGATCGAGCTATGCTGGCGTGGTGGCAGGTCCGGGGAAGAAGGACGACACTACTACGAGGGTGGTCGAGGGTGTCGGTGGGCGATAAACGACGCTTGGGCTTCAGAACGGCGACAACATGATGACGATAATGAGCATATGTGAGGACAAAGTGGCGATACCAGAGGAGGGAGATTTGAGTATGATCAGAGCAAAGCATCTTTGGGGATTCCAATGGCCCGAGTCACGGACTACGAAGCGTGCGACTCTTGAGGCACAAGATCTCGGGCGCTTGAGATATATACAACGCGCTACGGTGACCCCTACCCGGATATTGCATCACGACGCTAGAATATGAGAATGGACGGTTGCATAGCAGGCATAGAAGGGCGGCTTCCTGCTCCTTTTTCCTTACGTTCTACACGGCATTCAGGTTTGCAAAAAAACTTCCGGCAATCCGGCAGGGGTGGGGGAGGAGAGAAGATACAGGAGATCGTGCGGCCAAGGCCCGGAGTTGGTAGGCAAAAATGTTTCACTGCTATCATCATCATCATCATTCTCTTGTCTATACTCTCTGTTGTCTGAATCTAGCCTTTCCCCTCTTCTTTTTTAAAAAAACGGTAGCGGTACATGTTTGTTTGGGAACGACTAATACATATATGTGTAACTGAACTGGTTCGTTTGGTTGGGTGGGCATTGCATTCCTTCGAAAGTACTTCGTTCGGTTCTCTCTTCGCCTGATGAAAATCTGAATCTGAGCTTGTTATTAATTAAGGAAATCCCCTCCATCTACACCGCTTGGCTCATGCATTCATTCGGGACTACGTTATGTTACAATGTTACAATGTTACTGGACTGGAACCTCTCTGCTCACTCTTCTTCTTCCCAGACGGCAGGCAAGGCAAGGAAAAGCAAAGCAAGGTCGTTTGAATTTACAGGGGCGAGAGAGGCGGTCATGCGGTAGGCAGGCACATTGACGATGATGAAGAAGCTTCGTTTCTATGATGGGACGCACCCACGCACGCGCGCACGCACAATGAACGGCGTTGGCGGCTGGGGTTGGGATTTGTGCGCGGAAAGAGATACTTCGTTCGTAGCAGCGCTGGTTTTTCGCCTACATTACATACATACATTGACTTGTTATAGTAGTAGTGGGGTCATGCATACATACATCTATACGTACACGATCAATCAAGCATGGCTTTGACTTCAGAAGAAAGCAGAAATAAGAGTATTTGTCCCGGGGTTCCCACCAGGCGAGCTCTCTCGTTGGGTTATATGTATATGAATCGGTGTCGTTGGTATTATAAGTTGGTGCGACGGGAAGTTGATTCGAACCATGGTGGCGCGCCGTTAGGGATTATTCACGATTGTACGTTCGGTGTCAGACTTGACTTGATAGATATGTTGGCTATACGCATAGTCCATCTACTTTCTTGCTTGCTCATAGGAAGTAGGTAGGTAGGTAGGTAGACTGAAGTTGGTATGTATGGCGCTAGTTCATTAGGGTAGGGTTTGGTTCACGGATAGGTTAGCTTGTCACTTGTCCGCGGGCCCCGAAAAGGAGGTCGGAGTGGATGTGGAATAAGAACAACGATAGCCTGAGTTAAGTACTTAAGCTAGACGATTACATGTAGTACTGCCATGCTTTCTTATCTCGTATCCCTCTCTCTTGCGCATGTTTTCGTACCCCCGACTAACTCCGAGTCCGATCCCTCGTGCTGCCTTTTTTGGTGCTACTGCGTACGGCTGTGTTGTAGCAACGGGACAACGGGAGCGGGGGAGAAAGCCTGGTTGGTCTCGTGAGAAAATCCCCGCGTAGTCGGTCACCGACGTTTTCGCGCCGTGATTTTCTCATGAGGCAGTCTGCGAGTATTTATTCTGACGGGTACAGCAAGTGTTTTTATTTTTCTCTCTCCCCTTCTTCTTTGTAATAAATAAAAAGTAAGGCGTGTTGTGTTGGCTGGGAGAGTGAACGAGAAGCGCCGGTGGGTCTGGTTCGGGAAGAGAGACTTACATATGTGTCGTCGATGAGGATATGCTGCAAGAGTCTATGCATGTAAGACCAGCGTCGTAGCTATGAAAAGCACTGTAGGCGCTTTTGGAGTTGTTGGCCATTTGACGACGGCGAGATACCTATGGGCTTCGTTCTCTCGTACTGTCTCCTAGCATTGTTTATAACACATATATATGAACGATAATCGTGTCAAGCGCCAGGGGCAGTAAGCAGACCGCATCACTACACACATATACCTCACGCTTGTCTACTACCTTGGTTGGTAGTCGACTAGCCTGACAAAAACCGCGCAACTCCGTACTACATCCCAAGTCGGTCGCCGGATATAGCCCGGATGGCTTAGGAGGCCGAATATGCGGTCGGAACTCGCAACACGCGAGAGCAAGCCCCCGGCATAGCCAGACGCTGATTTGTTTACAAAGAATGGCTGAGATAGGTAATAAGCGGGTCATTCTTCTACTACATACCGGCTTGGGTAGTCGGGTCAGACATGCTGACGATGATCAGGCGGACGCGGGTGGTCAGCTCGGTGGTCGCAGATGTTCGGGTGCTCATTTCAAATATCAGGTCTCCAGTCTACCAGTCTGCTATTAATATGTATTGCTTTTTCCTGCAAGCAGCTACGTTTCTTGCGTATTTGCCGTCTCGATCCAAGCCGCGCCCCTCTTGTCCATCTGAGACATCCATCCGGCGCACCCCTCGAGCTCGGCTTTGGTTGGTTATATCCGGAATCTGTCAGCACGTCTCGTGGCATTTGATCGAGTCGATGACTACCTCTCCCATGCCTCTAACATGGACAACGCCGGACGTCGTCCTTGCTTTAGCGTACCCAGAACGATTTCTGCAGACCTCGATGATAGCGCCAGCACGAAATCCCTCTAGCGCTTATTCTGTATGAAGTGTGTCCCGTGAAGCTGCTTGCGTCACGATAGTGAAGGCTTGTGCGACGTCGTCTACCTGACAGCAAGGGGGATCCCAGAAGTGCAGCACAGCAGATAAGACGAGAGGTAGCCGGTCGCGGCTAGGCTTGCTGAAGAGGAGAGAGCGACGTGGAGGTCGTGAAGCCGGTGAAGAGTCTAGCAGGACGACTGCAGCGTGAGAACTCCCTAGTGAGCAAATGGAATGCTATATACGATCTCGGTGGCTGAAAGATGGTAATAGCGCCCGTGATTATAGCAGAGTAGAGTGGGATGGATGAGGTCCCGATCGTGATCGTCGACGGATACGGCTTACCAAGACGGCTAGAAGGCACCAGTTGGAGGGTGGGCAGCTCCATGTTGTCCAATTACCCATGCCTTCGGATATCTTAGGGTTGGACTTTTCTCACGATAGATGATGAAGGCACGAGGATGGCGCAAGCACGGCTAGACAGCGACCACGGAGAAGGCCTCGGTACCTGCACGCGGCTAGCAGAGGTAAAGTAGCCTTCCATCTATGGCGCATCCGACCTGGTCAATAGCCGCAACGCCCTCCCCAATCAACATATTCTTCACGATCATGTCTTGGATCGGCTGATACTATACTGTGTCTCACATGTAACGGTTGTTGCACGTCTCCGCACTATAGTTGCAACACCACAACACCATTATTTACCATTCGCTATCCAAAAATAGACTTACGTCACTTTAATTGCCGTGGCGTTCGGGATGTGGTGAGGATTTGGAGGCCGTACAACAGGTACGGGCACGTTGAATGCGTTCGGCTCTCTTACTAAAACCTGCTTCTCCCTTGAAAGGGTGGCATGTATAGCGTTCCAACTACACACGATTACCAGTCTAGCTCTCCGGTCTTTGTTGATGATTACTCATCCGTATCAAACTACTTAGAAGTGGTAGAACATGTTGGTATTAATCGCGGGAATAACTGGCATGTGTGGCCAGCCTATTGCTAGAGAGGCCTTGGCCAAGGGTCACGCTGTGAGGGGTCTGGCACGGCACCCAGGGAAACTCGACAGAGATATTGCACCCAAGCTGGAGAGATCTGTGCAAACGAGCGGTGTATACGACCTTGTGGCTTTGAGCAAAGCCGTCCAAGGCGTCGATGCTGTCATCTGCGCTTATCCCCCCGAGCCCGAGCTCGTAGTCGAGGGACAACTCCTACTGCTTCGCGCAGCAGAGCGTGCCAGAGTCAAGGTACAGTTCCGACCTTACAAGATGGCGGTCCGTTTACTGACGAAACCCTCGACGTATAGATTTTCCATGCCGCATCGTGGAATTTCGACTGGACGCGGCTCAAGCTGGGGGACATCGAAACCTACGACTGGTACATCACCTTCGCCCAGCACGCCAAACTCAGCTCGACGATCAGGCCCCTGTTTGGCTTCACGGGGCTCATACTCGAGTACATGTTCATCCACACCACGCGGCCCAAAATGCTCGACGGGAACAGCCAGACCATCAACTTCTTCGGAGACGGCAACAAGAGGAGCCCCTACACCGCCGTAGACGATCTGGCCGCCTACACCGTCCGGGCAATTTCCGCTCCCGACGCCGCCAAGGGCGGCTGCTACCGTGTCGAGAGCTGCCAGCTGTCGCCGCTGGAGATGGCCGACGTCTACGATGAGGTCCGCGGCACGAAGCTGGAGCGGAAGAGCAGCGGGTCCGCACAGGATTTGGAGGTGATGCTCGCCGAGGCACGCGACAGCTTTTCGCCGCTGGATTTCGAGAAGTATATCGCTTTGGTGTATGCCAAGCACGTGCTGGATGGCTCCTTCGATGCCGAGTCGCCGGATTGCGCGCGCTGGGGCGACGTAAAGCAGACTTCGTTCAGGGATTGGCTGATTGACCATCCGGAGGCCTAACTTCGGGTGGCGTTGTCACTCGACGTATTATCATTTACATAGCAACTTGGTTAGGTGAGTACTCTATGCATGTGTTACCCCCCTATTCCTACCATACGTGTCCATTGCTCAATGATATCGCGTTTATCAAGTAACGGCTTCGGTGTAGACACAACCCGGCTTATGGTTATACTACCGCAGATTACTGGATACGACATTAATAACACAACGATATTAGTGTCTAGAAGTATGAAGCAGCGGTAAAGGGCGGGTGGAAAATCTAAAAGACTCTTTCGCTGGTACGATGTTGAAAATGAGTCGAGGCTTGACAGGGACGTCAGTTTTAACGGTCTACGTAAATTGATAATTTGTCATAATCGTCTGGGATTCCTTTGACCGTGACGAAAGCGAGAGGGCATGCCATATTATTCAAGTATGTCCTATGTCTGTGACAAGCAATGACCCTGCGACTCAGTCTCCTTCATCTCTTCTTCGTGATAGGAGTAAATCTATACTGCAACTCTAATATACTAACGTGACGACACTATGACTAATTGAGTGAAATGATTCAGAGGAATGGAAACTTACTTCATGCCAACCGTACGGTATGTGGGGGAAATTAGTCGAGCCAGTAAGGACGAGCTTCGCCAGCGTATAAATCGGAGAGGCAAGACAGAAAATCCCGATTTCCCCAAGTTGTTGGTTCCTGCGGCCGGTAGTTATGGTCCCAACTGATCCCGGGGAATTTCGACATCTCAGAATGGTTACCGCCCAACTTATATCTACAGAGTTTAAGCCTATTTCATTCCGGAATTATAGTACCCTCTTGAACCTCCTCAAGAACATCCACTGTCTAGACATTTTGTCGAGCGAGACCAGGGGCGCGTTTACTACTTACAACGACTTGAATCCCACCGCGCTTGCGTCGCTCGAGTACTTTATTGCTTGCTTAGGAGAGTCGATACGCCTTTCCCTCTACAATAACACCGGCTTACCACGCCTCAGTCCAGGCCCTGTGGTGGAAGGGGTATATGCCCCACAGCGCGGGAGTCTCGACAATATCTTCTGCCTTCCAGTCCCTCTGTTATTACTTACTCGATTACTCCTTTGTGGATATATGCCGCCTGTATGCTATCAGACTGATGGGATTATAGGTTAATGTTCAGACCAGCTTGTTTGCAGCCTCAAGAAGCTCGCCCCCTTTCCACGATCCACTCAATCTTCACCCATAGAACTAAGTGCGAAAGCGCCCCTTATGGCACGAAGTTTTCCAACGACAAGCTTGCAGGTCTCTTGCCGCTCAGTCAAGGTCTAAGAAAATGTCCAGACAAAGAGCTCGCGTGGACACAAACACGGTAATTTATCTGCAAGCACCAGTGGGCCTTCTTATATCCAAAGCTCCGAGCAAAGCGTTGAGCTTCGACAAGGACTCCATCACATACCTAGATACGGATTTTGGGTCAAGCCGGAGCTCAAGGTTCGATTTGGGCCAAGGTAAATGTAGTCCGATATGGAAGGCCGCCCATTACAAACCATAATCGAAAGGGATAAGATCTCGACTATAGTAGAATATAAATTACGATAATTTCCGTGTTGCGGATAATCTTGGTACGCTTAATGATTGACTTCCTAGTAGGTACATATAGGATTCCATTAGTAAACCTGTCGATACTAGGCACGGGGTTTTCCGAGAAATAAGCTTTCCAATTGAGAGATATTCTCGATAGAACTTTCTAACACTCTACGTCAGATTCTTTGATTATCTATTACTGCAGCATCATTGATTTTAATTTTTGTCAAAATACAGGACTAATGAGACTTATCAACTTGGGATTTAGCTATCTAGAGAGGCGGATAGCCTGGCTATATAGGTATCCGATTGCTCACGAGATGTCTTGTACTGTGCTAGTCCCTAACTACTAAATCAATATTGTTTACAATATAGCGTTTGCCTGGGGAAAAAAGATACAAACAAGAGTGAAAATTCGTATTTCCCCGATGTTTGAGGAAGGACGGAAAAACCCGAGAGTAGGTAATAGATCTGGGTCATCAAGATCCAACACCGCTTTTGGCGCCGAATCCCATCCTTTTGGAGGAAATACCATTTAATTTGGAAGCCAAGAATAAAACACGAAAGTGTGTTAATTCTAATAAATATGGATGTGAATAGACAGCGTATTTGCCTATTTCAGGTGTCCAAGAGAATATATGACGAAATAACCCTGTCTTGTGTCGGAGTCAGTATCGGTATTAGGACGTTCTATATTTAGTAGAATAATCAGCATCAATCAAGAATTCGAGAAGACACATAAAGCGACTCACACACTGACACACGTAGACCCAATTGAATAAAGGCACCTACCATGCGTACCACTTTCTTACGGTTCACGGTCTTCTATGGTGTTGAGAAGAAAACACCAATTCCGCTTGCTCTTACCTTCTCAACGATGCGGCTTTCGACATTTATCTTGCTGTCTGGGGTAGCAGGATTTACAATTGCGGCCGATTCCGGTCCATCACATACTCGAGACACACTCCAAGACGGGTATGACCCAAATCCCTGTGTGAGGCAATAACTATCTAATCTGCCACTTGTCTAGTCCGGATTCCGGGGTGGGAAGACTTGAGGCGCGCAAGAAAAAGTACTCACAGCAGATTAAACATTGTGTATGTTCACCTATTCCCAAGCATGCTAATCCATCAACTCTACTGTTAGAGTTTGGCCGTATTAGATACTTCTACTCACACCTGCTTTTCTAGGTTCTGTGCTTGGCGCAATGTCAAGGCAACTCACAAGGTTGGTACCAGAATCACCAGTTCAGAACCCAATTTGATTTGTAAGTTATCTTCTACTTTTCTCATACCTCAAGATGTCGATACAACTGTGCTCACACCGCCATTAGCTGTTGGGCGCATTGTTCTAGTACGGAAGCCTGCACCAAAACGATACAAGATGGCTATTCGATGGTATTTGGAAAAGATTTTCCTAGTACTGACGAGGTTTTGGCGGTACTATAAAGGATTGATATGGGATATAAATCATGTGATCTCTATTAAAAGTAGAGCTGTTATGAACAGATTTACTACCTATAAATGAAACTTACGGGTTATCATAGGTATACCTATACTCTATACATATTGTATAAATGCTACACTTATCAGTCTAGAGAATCTCATCGTAGTTTTCGAGTAATGGCATTTCCGTCATGCGGCCATGCAATATACCCAGGCTGTGGTACATTTACCTACTGTATTATTCTGCAAAGTTATTAATGACAGCCGCAACAATATGTGGAGTACCTAGCTAGAGCCTGAACACGAATACCTTCATCGGTAAGGCCATCTATCTATATAGATGTGCCGTGTAAACATCAGCAGATGGTGAAAAAGACTAGATTGAGACGTCTAAGAACAGCAGATAATATTTGTGATTTTGGGGAGGTGAGGGGCGAACATTCCCGTTGTCATCGCCAACCCCGCCCCCTTCCCCTTTTTCTTGAGTACTCCAACTCCTTGCTGCCTACGTTTATCCTTCAGAGCCCTCGTCTCGTCGTACTTCCCTTTACTAGCCCCCCGTTCGATCTCGAGTATGCCAAACCCTAAAAGAGAGTACATTTACGCTAAGATATGCTCCTTGTATCGGACTCAATGCCCAGTTTAGTTCATGGTTCACTAAATCATCCATCTATTCTCTGCGGCAGTATACTTGAACTACACTAATCACCCCAAACGGTGAAGAATAAACAGAATGATATAAGCTACGTAGCCACATTCACATCCAAAATCTCTGGAGACGTTGTTTATATTAGTAAGTACAATGTTGCTAAGAGGTCAAGTTGTCACTGGACTGGATGTGAGCAAATTAGGGCTTCACTTTTACCTACTCTACTAACACGTAGCGAGTCTTTCCCCTTCAGCAAATAAAGGTATACATATGCCCCTGCGGTGTCTTATGGTACTCTTTAATGAGAGATATAATAAGCTTAGCTGTCAAGTAAATGGCAACAAGGGCTTGGCAAAGCGAGGACGGGAATACGAGCATCAAACAGAAATGACCGCTCAAGCTAGTCTAATGTGTATAGTCTGCAGATTGCAGTAGCCCTTTAGGCCTTCCACACCCCACTCGACACCAATTGCACTGTGCTTGTGTCCCGGAAAGGGGCATTTTGGGTCAACCTCTGCATGTGTGTTGACCCAAATGCTCCCAGCCTGAAGCTGTCTAGCCATGCGTTCAGCCTGGGCGGCATCCCTCGACCACACAGAGGCGCCGAGGCCGTATTCAGTGTTGTTGGCGCGTCGGATGACTTCTGATTCGTCCGACCATTTCATCACCGGAACTACAGGTCCTAGTATACGTCAGCCACAGACGTTCCCTGCTTCACTAACGACTCGTACCGTCTCATGAGAAGACCTACCAAATGGCTCTTCGACAACAATTCTTGAATTATCGGGCGGGTTGTCAACGAGCGTCGGAGACAAGAAGAAACCCCGTCGATCTGTCAGGGGTTTTGTGCTTCCGACAGCTAAGGTAAGCTGGTTCGTCTCGATGTCGGCAAGCAGTTGCCTAACACGTTCATATTGGGGTTTATTGGAGACCGGCCCAAAAGCAATCTGCTCACCCTCTTTCCAGTCGAGGCTCTTAACGTACGCAACCATGGCGGATAGGAATTCATCGTAAATTGATTCATGGACGTAAACACGCTTTGGTATTATGCAGATCTGGCCAGAATTGGCAAGAGCCAGGTATGCGACCTTGGGTGCAATAGCTGCTGGGTCGACGTCGGCGCATACGATGACTGGGTCGTTGCCCCCCAGCTCAAGGATAGTCCGCTTCAGGGTCTTACTACAGGCCTGCATCACTTTCTTCCCTACCGCAACAGAGCCCGAGAAGCTGACCACGTCGACACCGGGATGCCCCGTCAACCAGGGCCCGAGATCGTGGTCGCCACTCAAAGCTTGAAAGACACCAGGGGGGAAAAAGCGTAAGCCCAGCTCGGCCATCTTGAGATTGCAGTAGGGCGCGAAGGGAGACGGCTTCAGAATAAAAGCGTTTCCAGTTACCAGGGCCGGTCCGAGCTTCCCGCAAGCCAAGTGGATAGGATAGTTCCAGGGTACGATGCCTGCGGCGACACCGAGAGGTGTATACCGTGTGGTGACTTTACGTTCTTCGTTACTCTCGATCAACTCCTCGGATAGGGATAGCTCGCAAAAGCCGCGGAGGAACCGTAAGCTCAATTGGATTTCACCGTGGCCTTCGCTAATCTATCGCTCTCGTTGATGGTTAGTGAAAAGGGGGTCTACATAGGTTGAAATTGCATTTGACCGACAGTTTTCCCCTGTTCCCTCACGAGTAACTGGACGAAACTCTCCGCGTGAGCCTCGAAAGCGTCGGTGTAATTCTTGAGAGCCTTTTGACGCTCAGACCATGGGACTGCAGCCCAGGCCTTTTGTGCCTTTTGGGCCGACTGAATAGCTCTGTCAACGTCCTCAACTGTACTGACGGGTACTTCTGGGTTGTCTTCCCATGTGGCAGGATTCACACTGCGTCGAATCTTTCCCGAGCTAGAGCTGCAGAGTTCGCCATTGATCACGTTGCTAAACGTGGTGAAGTTAAGCTCGGCACTGTTCAAGCTGCTATTGATGGGAGCCATGGTTGAATGATGCACGATTGTTTGTGCCAAAACGAAAACTCATGCCAATATAAATGTAAAGGGAGAAACGAGCTAGATATTCGAGAATGGGCAACTCAAGTAGATATTGAAGTTGAATTTCAAAAGAGATGCTCCCAGAGTATCATAGACATAGATCTCGGGTAGCGCCCATCGTTTCAAAGTCGAACTGTCAACATGTATAGCCTGCCACCCCGACTTGTGCTTACAGCAACTGATGCTGCATGTGTAGGTAGGTAATCACCCTGCCACAGTACCGTTTTATGTAGCCGCAAAACGTGATACGTTGTAGATTGGCAAGACGATGCAGCTGCCCGTACAGGTCCCATTGTCGTTAAATCCACTCCCTACATCCAGTCCCTCAGCTGATTGGCACAGGTACGTAGCCCGATCAGCAGCGAGCTATAACATCCTCATCTCTTGCAGGTATTAATGCGTTAAGGCTTAGTTGTTGGCGCGCTTTGCATACCTATGGTTCGATGTAGTATTGGCGTGAAGAGGCCTTAAGCAAGGCTCTGTTAAGCATATGCTTCCAAAGTACGCAGAGCGCATGTCACATCATGCATGCTGAGCGTATATACCTATTGGAGTATCTGTGCCACTACTCTGATATGTAGTATTAGAGGGTCACTGCACAGTACTTATGCATAATTACTATAAGTAATTCACCGGCACATGAGCACAATCATTAATATATCCTAGTACGGTAGCAAGGGAGCGCAGCAATATTGTACCAACAGTCACATTCTGGTCCGTCACATCCATTCGCCCACAGTTAAGAAGCCCGATTATTCCAGCAGCAATATCATGGAGTGGAAATATGAAGCGATATTAGCTATGCAAACACATGGTGTGAGATAGGGGTGAGTCGCACCGACGAATTTTGTGCGTGATGGGAGTAACCAGATGCATGTGGCCAGATTATGGTCTAGGACATGTCATAAACCTAGCCTAGTTGGGTGCCATAGTGATATTCACGCAGCTGTAACCTACAGTCCACAAAGTATTGATTGGAATATGGTCTTAGTTATGCAGTAGTTAGATTAGGTATCTACTAATATATGTGTAATTGTAAATTTAGGAGTAAGAGATGGCCTTCAAAGTCATATATCATTATTGGATTAACACTAGTGGTTGTGATATATACAACGTTGCTCACACCAATAACTAGAGGTTGAATCCAAATTCAAACTCCTTATATCCTAATACTTGCTAGCAGACCTAAACTTCACTATATCATTGATACTCTTTTGGTAGGTCTCAACTATAGGAGATTTGCAACATCTAGGTAGAACAAAAGAAGCCTCCTGACAATGGTTTCGAAACAGAATTTATTATCGATAGCAGCCACCACTCTAAACTCTGAAGTCGAGATTGGTAAGATAATAATACAGCTGTATTGTAAGTGATGACACTGCGATGCCAATTTTAAAGTATCCCAGAGGGTGAAGAGACGGGCTGATCTTCAATTTTCACCCAAGAGGCCTCAATGCTGTGCCTTGTCAGCTCAATATGGTCCGTTATAATAATGCCGCGCCGCCAGCTGTGAGCGGAACTGTGCTGCTCAGATGATGTCCCCAAGGAAACTTGTACGTTGTACCCATCGTCGTTATATCTCCTCACTGAGTGAGAAGGATGGATATCATTTGAGCGTCCTTGACTCGTTGCCTTGGAAGATTTGAAAATGCGCCGATAGAGAGGACCATATGCCGCGATAGAGGTAGCGATGAAAGCCGTCATACACTCGATGGTGGCAAGCAAGCTTGACGGAACTATTTCCCCTGAATCCACGACCACGAGTCAGCATACCATCGTTGCATTCAGAAAATACTAATAGATGTTGTTTTATTACTTACAACTGCCATTTGCAGTGCCGCTGAGTTTGTTGATATATTTTAGCTGGACGATGGAAACTATACAAGTACTATGATCTTGTCAGCAAGATCATCGAAGCAAAAAAAAAAAAAAAAAAAAAAAAAAAAAAAAAAAAAAAAAAACAGCTGAACTGACCTGCCGCCCGCAGCAAATGCAAAAATCAGGCCCCATTTCTTTCTATCATTCACGTTGAGCTTCCGGATCAGGGGGATAGGCATGCTCAGAATGACGATGTCGGTGAGAATATTGATTATATACGCTACGAACGCCTGGGCGCCATATTCTATACACTTTCCGGGTATTGTTGGATCCCACAGGTGAGAAATCGGTATGCATTGGACATTAGTCGAAATGAGAATCTGAATTGCCAACTCAGCTACGAAGCAAGTTACAACCCATGTGAGGCGATAAAACCAGCGCGTAGACGAGAAAATGGTCCTGTACAAGCTGAGGATGCTGAACTTGAGGAGGGCTATGACAAAGACGTAGAGATTCTCCCCAACAAGATTCATCTGCCGCGAAGCATCGACGATTAGCTGATATGCTGGAAAGAATGTGGACATCTCTGAGTATTTCGCAGAGCCTATATAACACATCGAACCCTGACAATCTGGCGCCTTTTGAGATACCGGGTTATTTGATGAACGATATACTAACAATTGAGAGAAGACGAGCATCGGAGACGAACACAACATGTCGCCCTAAGCCGTACCTAGTACCTAAAGCGGCAAACACGTTATATGGAATAAAAAGGCCCTTTCAAATGTCAGTCGTGCCAAATTTAGAACAAATCCACATACTAAAGCAGCTATTGCAAACCAGTCGCTGGCTACAAGTCGCATACAACCATGTTGTAGATATCGTGACCAAAGTCGTAGGGAGATGCAAACACTAGCTGTGAACGCGGCGACGGTACAGCATGCGATGATATTAGGGGCTAGATTGTCTTCAGCGTGTTCCAGCATCCAGGATACTTCCTCAGCGCTGGGAAGCCGTGGCCCGGCCATTTTGTTCACTCGGGAGCAAATAGACAGAGGACGGAGTGAGGTGTGGTTTGAAAGGGCCTGTTACCGTGGTTCCTCGAATGGAGATAACTGATAAATAATATTGATGTCTAACTAGACAGACCAGTCTATGCCAGAATACGACATATAATGAAGCTCGGAAAAGGTTGCGTACTTGAATCGCTCTAAACGTGGGTTGGGTTGACCCCAGAAACGGGTATGAACTATTGTAGGATACTCTGTAAAGCTTGGGATGAAGGCGATTTGGTTTTGGCCATGCCATATCCATGAACATATCTAGCCTCACTACAATTCTGGATATTCGCCCGGCCATAATCATCCTTTGGTGACAATAAGTCTTCATGTGGCCCAGCACCAAATTGTAGGGTATGTGCAGTGTTGCAGACCAAGCCAGCAACGACCAACACTTTCTTTCTGTGACGATTTCTAGTCAAGAAAGTTTGCCTATATGGGGCTATTACCCCTTTAGATATTACAGTTGGATAGATTTAATTAAATTGGAATTGTAGATACAGCACGATATGCAGTTAGAAGTTAACAGGCAGAGGTTGTATCCTGACCCTGCTCAGAACCAAGGACAAAAATTCACAATGTAAGAATTATCCCTACAGCATTCACGAATCACCGAATGACATCTCCAGGCTGTTGGCCTCCAACATAACCTGTAGGCTCTGAAAGTTGATATGTCTTGCCGTGGTACGTTTCATGCGGCTCTACGGCAGACCTAAAGAGGACATGATCTGAAATGGTTGGATAATAACAGAGGTTGTTTTGGGAAGATCCCGTCTATAGTTTCATGCATGAGTAGGGGAACCGGAAAGCCTCTAGGCGAGCCAGTTTTAGTATGCGCGGGTTCAACTTTGCATTACCTGCATGGCAGCAATACGCCAATTGCTGTTTTCTTCTCTAAAAGCATCACTAACCTTCCACAATATGCATATCAAACCAGGAATGTTGCGTGTGTGAAGCCAGGAATGTATTCCCAGTCTCCGTCACTTGTAGCGAATTTTACTCACCGCCTCTCATCACATTGATATCGATGTCCCATCATCCAGTCACTCTAGGACAGTGGAATGTGTCTAGACATCCTACAGTTCTACCCACTTGACAGAAATACTGTTATTGCAACTTAACCACAGCTACGCCCCCAACATGCATAAGACTTCCAACCTCCAACGGTGGCGCCCGCGGGCAAGAGCCAGCAACGTTCACTCAGCATGATCTGCAGCCATGGCACCAACATATGCGCACTGATAAGTAAATGACTTACGATTCATAACGAGGCTCACCATTATGGTAAGCGACATGTGATGTGGAAGATGAACTTAGAGAGTCAGAAGTTATTTAAATATTTTAATCAATATAAATACTGACAAGAGAACATCTAAGACATCGTATTGTCTTGAGCTGTAACATAAAGCGTAGGAGCTAGTGGCGTCTTGTTTCGCACCGAAAACATCACCCGGCAGAAGTCAATTCATACGTATAGTGAGATAAAAACCGTGCAAAATTGATACACGAAACGAATTTATCCATGTGTGTGTGTGTATAGGACTCATTACACTATTAGAGAACGCTGAAGTCCTCTCTGAGCTTGAACTGCACGACAGGACCATGTCGTTCACAAACATGGCGATCATAGATCTGATATTCGTCTTTCCTCGTACGACCTTCGGAACCTGTATCTGTACCCTCTCCCACATGACTGCCTGGTTCTAACTCCATATCGAATTGCCAGATCAGATGAGCCAAGATGTAGGAAACTTCTTGACAAGCCATGTACTTGCCGATGCAGCTGTAGCGGCCTACTCCAAAGGGAGTATAGGCCGCCGCTTGGCCGACACCAGGTCTCGGACAACTGTGGTTATTATGTGCGTCTGGGGCGGTGTCTTTCTCTAGCTGTTGTTCTCCGGGCATCCAGCGTTCCGGTTTGTATAGAAGCAGGTCGGGAAAGTATTCCTCATTGCGGTGTAAACTATAATGCGGGATACCTAACACGGTAGACTGAGGGAAGAATTGGCCGTCAACAACTATGCCCCCTGGCCCGACCTGCCGTGGTAAGATGCTGGGGATAGGAGGACAGAGTCGCATAGCCTCATCAATGCAAGCTAACAAGTATGTGACCTGCTGCAATTCCGGGCTAGCAAAACGGGTTGGGCAGCATGGGGTATGTTCTCTGTTGGTTGCGGCTGCAGTAGGAAAGGTATTTCGTAACTCACGTGTAAGACGCGCGAGATCGTGCGGAGTGTGAGTAAGGTAAAATATTGTCGCGGTTGTACTCGTAATCAGGGTGGCAGTGCCCGCAGCGATAAAAAGACATGCCTCGGAGGTGAGCTCCTCGCGCGTGAATCCCTTGCCTGTTTTGGTATCCCGTGAAGCCATGAGGGCTTCCCAGAAGTCATCTCGGTCGATGTCTTCGCTATGTTCCTCTAAACGCCTGCTGGCGAAGAGAGACTGAAGGCGTCCAGTCGGTTCACTCCGGCAATAAGATCAGGGAAGAAGAGCTGGTGAAGGTTAAACTTGGACAGACTCAGCATGTGTCCGCAGAGTATCATGCCAGCGACTTCCTTGTGAGTATTGCGAGCAAATTATCTGTTCTTCACTTCCCGCTGGACATCCCAGCTCTGGCTGAAGGTTACATCGCCCATGATATCGGCAGTGAGATATGCGACTAGATGTGCCATGTCTCGACCACAACTCCAGTTATTTTCCGGATACTTCGTTGTTTTGGGAACTATACTTTTCTGAATGATATCGAGGAAGAAGTCTACATGAGGTGACACTCGGTTCTCGAGGGCCTTTATTGCCTCCGGCGTCATCACTGACATGTTGACTCGGCGTCGGAGTGCATGAACCTTGGGGTCAAGGATAGCCATTGACATTTCAGCGCCAAAGAAGTGTTTGGATGAGCTATACATGGTTGACTTAGTTACATTGGAGTTTATATTGTGCAACTTTCTTGAGGCGGTCGCCGAGTTAATGGACACACTGATCGGTCCGAAGCGGACATATTTGCCTATCTTCTGGCAAATGCTCTTAGGTCGACATCTGAGCTAGTCTACCGCTCTTACCATGCTTCTTGTGCTGCCTGTGCAGTTATAAGTGCCTGCTACCACTGGCATGCCAGAACACCGTATACCAGTCAGTGCAGGCTGCTAGGAGCGGCCCAGGGTACTTGGCCAGTGGATGAAAGGCCAGTCTGTATATCAGAATGAGCAATATCTGTAACAGCTGACTGTTAACATTGATGGTAATTGGTGAAATTAAAGATGTCAGACGTACGAATCCCGTAGCAGCTGCAAAGGCCAGAGTAATCCATTGGACAAATGACTGTGGTGGCACAAGTGTAGATGTCGCCACATAGCCTAAGAAAGCCAATGAGAAGCCAACAGCTGATGCAGCAAAGGGATGGGGAGTAATTTCAATCATTTTTCTAGGGACAATAGGAACATAGTCTCAAGAAAATAGAAGTCCGTCATCTCTTTGTCTTATATTGGGTTCAAACATATTGTTATGATAATATATATATATCACTCGTGCATATCTAAGTTTATAAGATATGTATATGTATGTAGAGTCTATGAGAGCCACTGCACAACTCAGATAAACAGCTGTCTAAGTATGATATAGAAACAGGCGCCAGGAACTCTGCGGGCCTAGGGCGTAGTCGTTAGATACCTTCCTCATAAGATAGTGGTTAGCTAGCCATCACTCCCCATCCCCCCTATCATAACGCTCGACCGGATACCCTAGACTGGCCTCCCTCAAAGGGGAACCGGAAATTCAAGCCGACCCTTATAAATCCTAATCTGGGCTATATTCCTGGGACCTGGGTCACCAACCTATGCTACGCTGCGGCCGCGACGCCTCCTTCCTCAAACCTTTTCCTCTTAAGATTCGTTAACGCGCTATTTTTTCCTCATATGTGTTCTTAGACGACCATAGTCTCGTTTTCTCTAAATATCAAAATAAGTACTTCGATTCATCTATCAATGGTATCAGAAGTCGTCAACCCTAGCAGAATCTATCATTATGTGTACTCAAGTTCTGCCAAGCATGAAGCCCCTCATCACACAGAGTGGACTCCCGCGAAAACATCGTTCTACTTTTCTTCAGAATTTCTCGTATCATATGCATACGGCGTATCTTTTCAGTTGCAATAATCTCAAAGATATTGTCTGTATGGGGTATCTCTTCGGCGCTTTGAACGCAACCATCGCGGATCGTTTTATGATGGGCCCGGCCCTGACAATCACCCAGATACTTAAGTCAAGCCCCTCGATGCTATTATGGTCCTGGAGTAATCTCCTCATTTTCAATCTGCATAATCAGAGGCATGCCCACGCCATCTCGGAGGACGCTGTGAACAAGCCATGGCGACCGCTGCCCTCGGGTCGTCTTACTATACACCAGGCCACACGTACCATGTACTGCATGTACCCTGTTATTCTGATAGTTTCTTCTATGGTAGGAGGACTAGTACCTTGCCTGCTTGAAGCCGTGTTTTGTCTGTGGTATAATGAATGGGGCGGCTCTTCGGACCCTTTCCTTAAGAATATTCTTAATGGCTTTGGTTTCGCATGCTTCTATTCTGGGCCCCTCGAGATCGTCACTGGGCGATCAGTTTTTGCAGGGGAAGGGAGGGCAGCGATCTGGGTAGGCATACTCGCTATCACGATCACTGCAAGTAGTCATCTACAGGACTTTAGAGACATGGAGGGAGATAGAGCTGTAGGGCGGAGGACAGTGCCGCTTGTAATAGGGGATATGAATGCGAGGCTGCTATGCATTCTTGCTGTGGCTCTATCAAATGGAGCCGCCTGCTCGTTTTGGGAAGTTTCGTGGAGGGAGAGTGCCTTGGCATGGGCAGCAGGGCTGACCATTGGAGGAAATCTAGTTTTGGACAAAAGTATAAAGGGAGATGTCTTCACTTGGAAGTTATTTCCACTTTGGGTCCTGGGGCTTTTTTTGCTTCCAATTGTTAAGATATAGATGGTTTGAGTGGGTGCTACTTGGGCTGGTGTTGGTGGACATGATGGAATCATATTAGTGTATACATAAACGGCCATGCTGCTATTTCATATACTTTTCTCTGGAAATGATACATTTGCTCAATATGATCAAGTTTTATAGTTTATCTTCTCATAATAAAACGATATCGTTTGAGTCTTTTTAGCCAAATGGAGCATCATCCACACTTAAGTACGTTACCCCTTTTGCTTTATCTAAGGCTATCGGTTCTAGTTTAGCTTAAGCACATAGCCTACAGAACCTTGCACAAAAGACTTCTACCCCTTTTGGCCTCACCTTGAACACAATAAGCCATTACACTTCTCATAACTTCGACCCATACTGATACATGTTGTTACAAACATGGCGATCATGGGATTTATCTTCATCTTTCCTGTGCGATCTTCGAGTCACCCTCGCCCCCATGGATTCCTGGCCAGAGTCTCTTCTCAAACTTTTTGATTAGACACGCTGAGTTTTAGAAGACTCCTTGGTAAGCTATGTAAGCTCCTATTGCACTAACTCACGTACATACATACCACGCTGTTGCTGTGTACATAGCCCAATTTCCCAATCAGATGCTGAGGAATGCCCGCATTGTCTTCAAAGCATCCTCTTTATGTGATTCTAGATTAAGGGCACCTACATGAGCGAACGTCCGGCCGAGCGCCTCGTTCAATTTATTTGGATCGAGTCCAGTAGCCTCATCTTGGCCACAGAACAAACGGCCTGTCTCTCTGCCAGTATCAATAACCCGCTGACATCTGGGCCGCCTCAACGCATCAAACGCTCTGAACGCAGCGGCGATCTCTCCTGAACATGATACGTTGCCAACAAGATGACCGAGAATGAAAGCGTCCTCAATAGCAATTCCGGCACCAGCGCTTTGCCAAGGAGATGTTGTGTGGGCTGCATCGCCGACAATGCAGACTCGATTGTTTGCGTATGTAGGCGTGGATTTGTGTTCCCAAATAGCATAACCCTTTGGGTCTTCCTGGTCTAAGATGAGCTAAAGGCCAGTTAGCTATACTGTATAGCAACGAGGCTCAGCAGTTCTATTTGGGAACTGTTTAACGGCACCAGAGAACTTACATCGACCATACCCTTTGCCACAGGACCCTCATACCAGCTTGCGGGCAGTGCATCCTCAAGCACCTGTCTTGTGACTACTCGCTTTCGGTCGGCTGAGAAGTTCTTGTCAATAACAGCTATAATGCACTGGACCATTGTTCGGTTCTCGACGATGCCATGAAGCATAGATGCTCCCTCGCCAAGCCAGGCGTACTGGCGATCGACCTTGAATGACTCATCTCCGAGCGCCGACCTAGCCTTCTCGAAAGGTACTAAATGTCTAGTGTCCCACCACCCAGCAGGAGATGCGGCATGCTTCTCTGGCTCCTCTCCCACGACTTGGTTTCGAACGAAGCTGAAAATGCCATCCGCTCCGATAACAGCATCGAAGTGAGCGTCGGTGCCGTCTTCGAAAGCGACCGTGACGCCAGAATCCGTTTGTTCTAGCGACTTGACGCGTTTTCCGGCGTGAAGCATGTCCCCAGGTAGCAGGGAAAGAAGGGCTTGCAGGAGCGGGGCGCGATTCATCGTGAGGCCGGCACTGACTCCGAGATCAGAAATGAGGGCGCCGGCCTCGGGTCCCGAACCCTGTGTAGGTATCAGTACGGTACGATGGCGAGGCCGGGGCTGGGGGTGCAGACAACTACCAGGCGGGCTGCGTCAAGTTCTACAGCTCCTGCCTGAGTCTTCAACAAATCGATCGCAGAAGGGATGATGTCGTCAAGAGCTTCAAGCGCTAGAGGGGACAGCCCGACTCCAGCACCCCGCTCTAAGAACTGGGGAGCCGACTCGTAGACTTGAACATCCACATGAGGATGCTTCACGAGAGCAATGGCGACCGTAATGCCGGCGAGACCGCCACCTACTATACCAATGCGAATACGGCCAGCCATCGTAGAAGAGAGTGAGTGCGATCACAGGTAAACCTCGCCCTCAGCAGGAATTAGCATCCGTAATATTGGCGTGAAATCCCACGTTGCAACCCTACAGTGAGATAGGGCTCTGAGTACTTATTTGTTCGAGCGACGGTTAACGTAGGTGCGGCGGCACCCGCTGCCTGCCTTACTGCGCCGCCGACGTACATAATAACATGCGTATTCATGGTAGCATTGCAGCGCAATAGTTTCCAGTTTCCAACTGCCTCTAGCCTTCTCTTAGCCACTGTGCTATGCACGTACTTACCAACCGCACCGCCAGTCGGACCCAACAAGCGTCCATGCATCAACACAGCCTGATCAGAGACCGGATGGGATGGCAATCCCTGAAACCTCGCATTCAGGCAGTGTGACAGGATGTTCGCCATTAGGATTCAAAGGTCACATCTAAACCTACCACCATGATGGTAATAAGATTCAACGGTTGCAATTGCCAAGGTAATGTCGCGCAAGAACATATCGAAATATAGATTGATGAGAAATCGTGAGCTAATCCTATTCGACATTCCTCGATAGAGCCACCCTACAGTAAATTCTAACACCAATCCAGTGACCCAACAGAAGCAGACCCTCGAGAAGGCCGCTTGGACGGCACCCTAACCTACGCAGCCTTGGTACTAACGTGGTATATCTCCGCCCCCTTCAGCCCCTCGACGCTTCCCCTGAGCTGCGCCAGCAGCTTGGAGTAGATCTCGGTCTCCTGGGCCTTGACATGGACCTCGACGCTCTCCCACCCGAGGATCATGACCAGGGAGCGGCACTTCTCGCCCCGGTACTCGACGTCGGCCCCGACGGTCCAGCCCACGGCGGACTCGCCGGTGAAGCCGGCGGCGGAGGCGGCGACCCCGGCGACGAACGTACGGGCCGCCGCCGCGATGGCGTCCCAGTCCGCGCCTTCAGCGGCAAAGTACAGCTGCGCGATCTCGGCGACGGGGGACTTGCCCGCGCCCCCGGCGTTGTCCAGCACCGCCGACGGGTGCGGCGCCAGCTCCACGTAGGAGATGGCGGCGGGGCCGGCGGCGATCGGCGCGATGTGCCCCATGAAGGCGCCGTGCACGGCGTCGTTGGCCATGAAGCGTTGGTGCGCCGCCACGCTGTCCCAGTCGATGAACAGCAGCAGCTTGCTCGGGTCCTCGTGCACGAGGGACGAGCGTACGCGCTGGCACCCCGGCTGCCCGAGCAGGATCTTGTTGCCCTCGGCGAGCGGCTCGAGGCTCGCGCCGGGCTTGATGCTGGTGTAGACGAACTCGGTCACTGGTGCCATGGTCGACGACGTTTGGTGGTGTATTTAACTAATGGAGTTGGGTGGTTCTGACTGATATGAGTAGTTGTTGGCCGAGGACTTAGAGAGTCGACGAGAGAGACGACGTCGATGTTTTATAAGGAGATAGACATGAATTCATCTGTGCCATAGTCTACGCGATTCTACCGTTGCGAGCATGCTGACTGCACATCATGAACGTTATGCTCCGAGCCGAGGGAACAGCTTCTTCCATCCTTATGCGCAGCTGTTGGTGAGCTCCGACACCAAAAGGGTGTGGCGAAATACTAGGCATGAATACAAAAAGATAATGTGGCGTATCGAATGGTTATGCGAGGAGCGCGTGTCAGTCTTTTCGGAGCACATATAAACCTGAAGGTTGCGAAAACGCGTCAGTGAGTGTCGGAGACCGAACGCTTGAAAGGAATGATGCAATGATTTCAGCCCTTGTAACCGAATCGAGTCTGTTCGGCTGAGAGGGCTGATTCTTTTTGATAGCTGACACACGAAACAACACCTTTTGGCCTACACATAATATTAAGAAGGAAGTAATGCTTGGCTGGCTAATAGTTCAAGCTGTACGGAGTAAGTCGAGATGAACGATCCGCACGAGCGAGGTCAAGATACTCCGGGGGCTGACGTAAGAAATGCTTGTCCGTCTATCATACAGCTTGCCCTTACACCATCTTAACTTCCGTGGCATACTATATATTTCTATTTTAAACAAGATCATGTATCTCCCACGCGTTGTCTTTATTCGCCGGCGATGTCTATAAGATATATATTCCGGACGTAAAGGATTGATTGTTCTCAAGCGTTCGTTGCTCCGAACAGGCCAACCGATCGATCACCGAGCGTGACGTATCTCAGCTAAGGTCAGGGAAAATATTCCTTCTTGATGGCACCGATTCGTCATCTTTCAAGAGCATTTGCACTGTAGTATCGTCGCTTGGTAGTCGCGAGAACGGCGAGCTCAATGTTGCCGTAGCCGCTTGCACTCGTCGAGTTCTCTATCTATGTACACCCCTACCTACCTATCCCACGGGGCCGCAATGCTCCTACTCTCGTGACAAAGGGATATAAGAGTTTGGTTGTGAATAGTCTCTGGCTTCCACTTGTAAGCCTTTGCTTCCGTAGAAGGACGGACCTACAGAGGATTAGGGGAAACGTAGCCTGCCTATTTTGTGTGAAAGTTACGAATATAAGAGCTGACTGGAGTCTAGATGAGGCGTACGTTCGACTGCGTTCAACTAGCAAAGCTATACCTGGATCGCCCGATCTGAGATAGATAGGATAATCATCCACTGTGAAAAGCGAAATCTTACATGCCTCGACAACCTTACTGACGGGCCTCTATGTAATCGAAGAAGACACGCGGGATGTATGCAGAAGCCTGGATGGAGAAAAGGTCTATACAATAATACAACAGCGAGGAAAAATCGAGCTATCGATTTTGACACCCGCGCCATGACCACTTCATTGACATCGTTTTCTCGTGGGCCTTTTGACGACTATCTCTCCTATCGGGTCGGCCATAGCTCCCATGCAGCGTCTCATGTGTGCCGACATCGTAGATACCGCCACGACAGCCCAGTTCTCTAAGTATACGAATGATTGCTGTAGGAGTAGTATATTTTATTATACAGAGTGGGACCCCCGTCTAGTTCGCATCTGGCTGGCTCAAGATATACTGAACAGCCTGGTCAACTATTTCGAATATAAGTCAGCGGCTTTCCTGACAGATATGGCTAGCATATAGGAGGCCATAGCATTTGCGGAAGTACTTTCATACCACTGTGGATAGCATCGGCATCTTTGTCGGGGATCTCAATGCTGAACTCCTATACATATTATCAGCTACCGCGTTGAAAATCCGGGACAGGGAATCAGGCCAGGAAAGATGCGCTCGCCACCCTAGGCCTTCGGACTGAGATGCTAACGCATACCTCTTCTATCGCCATAACAACTTCCACCGTGTCCAAGCTATCTAAGCCGAGATCGTTTGCGAAGTGAGCGTTCGGCTTAATCTAGCGAGGGTCAGTATGTCGAACCGCATTAACTCGCGAACTGGTGTCGAGTCTTACGTTACTCGGGTCGTTGACCTATTCACAACCCTGTTAGCAAGTTGTTTCCCTGACATATACGTAACACCTGATTCGTCCGTCGTTCCAACATGAAAAAATACGTCCGACTCTTGCATTCATAAATTCATAATCTCAGGATCGATGTCGCCTCGTGGTTAGGTTTTTGCAGCGAATTTCCGAGACGTTTTCTTTTTCCCGTCGAGGCAGAACAGACTCGGCGACGCCACCCTAGGAAATGAACTAACCTTGTCAAAACCCTCTAGGATGCCCATGATGCGGCCCTCAACCTCCTCCTTCTTCAATCCACTACCAGCAGAGTACATCCGTACCGTCTTGAAGGCGGCTAACCTGGGCGCGGGCGTAAGGACAGCTCTTGCGGGCGTGGCGGCATGTCTGACAAGGGGACGGGCAGCACGAGCAGCACGAGCAGCAGATCGAGACGCCGCGACGGTACTTCGGATTAACGCTGTGCGGAACATTGTTAAAGCGGAAGTAGACTCAATTGGCGATGGAGATGTGTGCGGTCGTCAGGACGAAGCGGCGATGCGTGGATCGGAGTTGAATTTGGATTTGAGATTGAGTGAGTGAAGTCCATGATAAATTTCTCGTCATTTGAATCCGAGCTTGGACTTGCGGAGCTAGCGGCGATCGGCCGGATAGCTGCACGTGACTCCACCCGCGAGGTACATAGGTACATATGTACATACTAAACGGACCAGCGTACCCAGATGTACAACTTCAGTACTTAAACCATTACGGAGTACATGTATTACCATACCACGAAGCTTACAGTATCACCACCGAACGAACCCCCTGAATGGCATGAGTATCATTAAAGATGAATTGAGGGGAGATTGGCACAGCGGGCTTATAGGCAAGATTTATTTGAATGTTCCGACTCCGTCTATGTCCGACTCAGTGCCTAAGAAATATCTAGGTTCAAGGTGAGTTGGTTGACCACAAATGAAAGGCATGTTCATTGCTCTCCCTAGGTATATATGTACACTTCCAATACAACGCTGCGTGAAGGTTTTCGTCTCGATTAGTGGGATTACCGGTAAGGGGCGTCGGCTCTGATGACGGCAGCCAACTCCGGCTCCCATTTGTCTCCGTTTGACAGGAGCTTCTCCTTGTTGTACAACAACTCTTCTCTTGTCTCGGTGGCATATTCTGCATTGGGCGACTCCACGATCGCATCTACGGGGCATGACTCTTGGCAGAACCCGCAGTAGATGCACTTGGTCATGTCGATATCGTAGCGGGTCGTTCTTCTCGACCCATCTGCCCGTTCCTCCGCTTCGATTGTGATTGCTTGCGCCGGGCAGATCTATATCAAACGTGAGCCTGGTGAACGCGCGACAACTTGCCACACAATGGGATCTAAATCATTTGGAAGACGACATACCGCTTCGCATAATTTGCAGGCAATACACCGTTCCTCTCCGGAAGGATACCGTCGCAAGGCGTGTTCGCCACGGAATCGAGGAGAGATTGGCCCCTGCAAGACCGTCAGTGTTCCCATTCCATTCAATGCCCTTTTTTCCCGTGTTATATTTCCCGCCCAAGAACTCCATCCGTAGATTCGGTGAGTTCGACAGAGACGAGCGCGATTTTCGATATTAACGAACCTTTTCAAAAGGGTAGAAGATTGTATACCTAGTAGCATCACGAGTTGTCAGTAATTGGACCTGTGTCGCAATTGACGTGTGGAGATGGAGACTCACGGCGGTCTGAAGAACTGCTCCAGCGCAACGTACATGCCCCTGAACATCTCAGTCAAGAGGAAATATTTGCCGGCGCGGTCGAAATATGGTTCCTTATCCTCATCCCATCGTTTTGGTCGCGGCAATCGGAAGCCCTTGGGCGGCGGGCCGGCCGGTGTGGCATAGGTGCGTTGCGCGACTATTCTGGCTACAGCTCCGGCTGTGACGGGTTTTTGCCGTATGAGCTGATGGGACAGCATAACGGCTCTTGATGTGGTGAGCCCATGCATGGTTTGGCGCAATTGGGCGGCGCGAAAAGAGAGGAGAGGGCTGGTGGTTGAGATTTTAAGACGGCGAAGTTGCGAAGGCGAATCTGTCAAGAGAGCTTTTGAGGTCATGATGAATTTCGGGGTTTCGAGTGGATCCATTGCTCGGATATTACAAAGAGGGAGCTGTGATTGGTTGACGCTTAAGCCACTGCCTTACTGCTCTCCAGCCATTATTCTGAAGCCACCGCGCGCAAGCCACATTAGCTAGCCCACACAGTATCCGTCAGTCCGTGTGTTTCGGCGTATTTATCTCGCCAATATCACGTGCTCACTACCACATTACTACATGTACATACCACATTCAACGAACCTTCATCATCATCATACATGGTCTCCGTTTCTGTCCCGGGTCCAGTGGCCAACCAAAGCTACCTGGTCAGGCTCGGAATTGAAGCTTTGCAGCCTGATCTGCACAAGGCACAAGAGGACCAGAGGACCTCAGGAATTGACATCTTCGATATGCCGGTTCTATTTTTGTCTAGCAGCCCAAGTGGTCAACCATTCCCCTGCAAATGAACACTGTAAGTTTTGGTATAGTATCCTTACTTTACTGAACATAAAACCCCACGTCTTAGAACTTTCAACCCCGAGTTCTCGTAGCATATACCACATTTCATAAGACAGGCGAAGAGAACACAGATTCTGTCTATATGCGCATATACTTTGTTAATTCAGACATACTCGTACACATCAAGTCTGAAGCCGTCTGAATACTTGGACTCAGTCGTCTGCGTGACGCCGATCAAAACCGGGTCAGTTCCTTTGGAACCAAGAATCGCAGTCTGAGGAGGGGGCGGCCGTTCACGATAGAGTGACGAAATCTCAACAGTCAAATTCATCACAAAATAACAGGTAGCAAGCATAACGGAACTAGCATGGCAGACAGGCTCGACATGACAGCCCAGGGATCGACGTATGGCGGCGCCGACAACCGTGCAGTCAATGAGTTGCGGCGGTACTTACAACAACATGCCGCCGACGAGGAAACCGTACTACTCCCACCTGATCGGCCCAAGGCAACCCCAAGCAATCTCTCAGCCCATCTAACCGCCGATGTGTCCCGGGAGAAGGCGGACCTGATCCTGCTCTTTTCCTACCTGTGAGTAGCACCTCAAGCCATTCAGTTATTTCCCCATTCTACCGGGCTGTTTCAGAGGCCAAAATCCCCTATCACGGGGTATATACAGGAGTCGAAACTCAGAAAGAAAAAGAAAAAAAAACTAACCCCAAATGCTATATATAGTATCACAGGCGTGCTGGACAGCTCCGCGACCGCCATATGGGGCAGCTTCGTGAGCATGCAGACGGGCAACACCGTATTCCTCGGGATCGGGCTCGCGTCACCCTGGACGGACGTGCGGTGGATCCGGGCACTACTGGCGATCGCGGGGTTCTGCGCCGGCTCGTTCTGCTTCAGCCGGCTGCACGGGGCGTTCGGGTCGACGACGAAGCGGCGGCGGTGGGTGCTGGCGGCCGGCGCGCTACTACAATTCGTCTGTGTCCTGGCCGCCGCCGCCATCGTGAGCGTGACGCCGCACGCGGGACCCGGCGCCGGCCACGACCTGCACTGGCACGTGCTCGTGCCCATCGCCATCGTCAGCTTCCAGGCCAGCGGCCAAGCGTCCGTGAGTCGCGCCCTGCAGTACGGCAGCCTGACGAGCGTCGTCCTAACCAGCATCTACTGCGATCTGTTCGCCGACCCGCACCTGCTCGCCCTCGCCAACCCCGATCGGAATAGGCGTGTCGCGGCGCCGCTGCTCCTCCTGGTCGGCGCGCTGATCGGCGGATTCTGGGCCCGGAGCGAGATCGGCATGATGGGGGCCTTGTGGACTGCCGCCGGGCTAAAGCTGTGCATTGCCGCGACCTGGCTTGTGTGGAAGTCAGAGGAGGAGGAAGAAGGCGAAGACGCAGCAGGGGTGTGAGCGAACGGCTAACATTTTCTGAAGTGTATTCCAGCTAAACACCTAGTAATATGATGAGATTAACGTTTTATACAATCTGCTTATGCGAAATGTGAATTTTAACGAGGTAAAGTATATAATAGACGTGACAGGTTAAAATCTACCCACGGAAGTTTATCGGTTCCATGTTATTATACTCTATCAGCTCGAAAACTGCAAAGCGCTTAACTTCATGAGCTAGGATCGGGCCG
Organism: Xylariaceae sp. FL0662B; assembly: GCA_022376535.1. Lineage (NCBI taxonomy): Eukaryota > Fungi > Ascomycota > Sordariomycetes > Xylariales > Xylariaceae > Xylariaceae sp. FL0662B. The sequence goes on along the minus strand of JAJJKD010000028.1, from coordinate 175,882 downwards.
GCTAGACTATGCGTATCCGTAGGCAAGGTTAATGCCAGATCCAGTGATTAGCGGCCCAAATTGCATCTCTGAGGATCGCGTGATCTTGTGATCATGCGATTGTACTCCGTACCTCAGCTATCAGCCGTCTTTTTCTACAGGACTCACCTGGTCGAATAACCATTAGAGGCATTTGTCTACCCTGCCACATCTCGCACATACATACGTAAGAACATGGGTTGATTCCATGTACCTCATTCATTGCCTGGGCGAAACCTCTAGGTATCTGTACTATTCAACGCACCTTCTTGAATTCCGACTTCATATCGGCTCTCTAGGAAACAAGGGGTAGTTCCTCGATCTTCAGGATTACCCGGCATGTACTTTTTGGCACCTGAAGTCCTCGGCCTCTCCCTGTTTGGTAATAGGAGCGGAGCCCGCTTCTTCACCCTCAGGCATCGACGGACCCGCTACCTTGCTCGCTATCTGCCTAAGAATACGGCACAACGTCATGAAGATACGTATTCGTCACGATGATTGAAGCATCACAGAAGTCGTCTCTCCAGGGGACACACGGGACTGACACGCCGTCGTCGACTTCGGTGTCTAGGTTGTCCGAGCTGGTGGAGAACACCGGCCGGAAGGTCATCGCATACATGCACACTAGAGGACTTTGAGGTGAGCTGTTGAACTCGTTATGCTACGCCACGCTTCACGCCCAATGAAGAAGAGGACTCCTGGGAGCCCTTAACGGTTGTCGCAACTAGTAAAGACTGGTCAATTTAGATTATACTCGCATCCCAAGAAGGGAATTGCTATGTCAGTAGTAGTCAATTATACAGATGCAGCCTTTCAAGTGGAACGAGAGACCGCCACTTTGCTAATAACCCGGACCGGGTATCGGTAACATTTACACACGATAGAAATATGTTAGAAGCCGAGATGATGAAAACGAGCTGATTAAGAGTCAATTACAACTATTGTAGTAGTTCAAGCAGCCAGCTAAGAACTGCTATTATGCTAGGATACAAATGAGTTTGCTTTAATTAATACATTCAGTATGCTTCATCAAGCCTTATCAATGCTACTTGGTTCCAAGGTGTGGATCTGTATCTCCAAGTCAGGAGCTTATTCCCATTATCCAATGGTAGGTAGAAAGGACGACACACCTCAATACCGCTCGTTGCGCATGCAGTAGACCCTTATGCCTAGTAGCACCGAACCCCAACACCGAAAAAGCACGATTCGCAAAAGGCAATGCTGGCTGAATCAAAAAGCACGAATATCATCATGGCCTCTTCACTCGTCAAAGTCATACCCGGACGACGACTTCGGCGGATCCGTCAGGGGCACGTATCTCACCCCGAACAGCTTCTTCTTCACGATGTTGCCCTCCTCGTCCTTGTCCACGGTCCAGATATACTGCTCGATAGCATTCCTCTCGTCGTCGACGGGGATGAACATGCGTCCGGGACTCCTCAGCTGCCTCACGAGCTCGTCGTGTAGCACCGCGGCCGAGGCGCCGACATGGATCGCGTCCCAGCCGCCCTCTTCCTGCTTCGACCCGGCCTCCGCATCGGCGGGGCCCCCGACGCCCGGCTGCGCCTCGTTCGGGCGCGGCTCGCTCCAGCCCTTGCGGCCGTCGCCGACGCGGAAGCGCACGCGTCCCGAGTCGAGCAGCGCGCGCCCCTCGGCCGTCTTGCGCATGTTCTTCTCGCCCAGCTCCTTCAGCGCGGGGATGTGCTCGAGGCCCACGACGACGCCGCCCTCGCCCACGAGCTCGGCGAAGACGTGGGTCAGGTACCCGCTCCCGCTGCCGATGTCCAACACGCGGCGGGGCCGACCCTCCTGGCCGATGACGCCCTCGGCGCCCTGTTGCACCCTGTCGACCTTAGGGAGCAGGTACGGGAGCAGGGTCTCGACGGCGTGGGCGTGCATGTGCGGGGCGGAGATGGTGGCGGAGTGGCCGATGGCCTGGGGCGAGTCCTCGTAAGGGGACGAGGGGGCGTAGTGGGCGCGGTCGACTTTGAGGAAGGCGGCCTTGACGACGGGTTGGTTGATCAGCTTGTTTCGGCAGAGATTCTCGACGAGCGAGGCGTTGGACGTGCCGGAGCTACGCCAGGCCATGGTGAAGAGACTGCTGCTGCCGAGTCTACGAGGATGAAGGTGGGATAGGAGGGCCAAAAGGCGGTTGCTATGAATTTTTGAAGACACTTTGGATGATAGATGAGTTCGTAGCCGTAGTAGAGAAATAGAAGAAGTGAATGAGGCAGTCGAATGATTTATTAGGAGTAGCGAAGTTGTAGCTGACTATGACACAACCAATCGTCATATCTACATATGCATGTATTGGGCACGCGACGTGCGGGGGACGTGGGGTTCAATGTTGGAGGCAGGAGGGGCATTTCTATGCAAGACAAGGACAGAATCATTGTCCCACTTTTTCCTCATCCCCGGTCAAGTTGTCAACCACCCAATCAGGACTCAACATTGCACTTTCTACTTTCCCTTGTTGGTTGTGGGGAAACGGGCAAGTCTATGGAAATAAGTATGTAGACCTACAACATACAGTTCAATTTCACCTTCCACTTGATGCTCTAATACGTAGTACATCTATCATACACAAACGCAATGGCTGTGAGGTAATTATCTTTTCTCTACCCGATTTATTAAAGATTGCCCAGAACCCTTAATTATTCGTGCAACCATCAAATATGTACAAGGGCCGACTGATCTTAGAATGTGGAACTCAGGTACGAGCCGTGTGATATGAATGTTAGATACATGACAGCCTATTCTGAAGCAGCATTGCGTAGCTTTTCTAGGAATTTGACAAGATATAGAAGGGAGAAGCTCTACCTCTAGATACTTGTTACATACCCTGATTTCCGTCACTACGGGGTCGAGACGATGTTGTGTAATTGGGGTCAGGAGGTATCCGCAAAAAGGGGCTGGACCTTTGCCAGATAACAAATATAATTAATAACAGGCCTCTGCGGGTGCCTCGTCCATAAGATTATCAATTCATAGAGGTCTTAAGCGAAGAGGAAGGGTAAAAAGATGGATATCGATATCATGGTGAAAGGTGCCAAGTAGGTAACCTACATAGTATTGTTGCGATAACTTCAACGTCACTTAAACACGATGTAGCCGAGGCTAAAGCAATAGGAACGCTGTGAGAAGTTGTCTTGGCATATATTATGTACCGTCACTAAACGGTAAGCTTACTTAATGGTTCGAATTCTTTCCGGCCAACCCACAAATTCAAACTGTCGTTGAAGTTAGATATATGTAGCCTTATGCGAGATGGAAAGATCCCCGTCAGATATCGCGCTAGAAGGCTTTAAAGTCTCTGAACTTGTAGAACGCTGAGTAATAATGAAATAGTTTAGAGTAGTATCGGGGAACATCACTTCGGTAAACCCATGACTACTGCGACATCCCTAAAGGTCAACCCTTAGCAAAAGCTAGTCCTGGGCATGGTCAGCTCACCACCTGCACGATGAGGTGGGTAAATTTTATTGCAAGATTCTGTATACGTTTACTTTCGACAGGCCGGCAGCCAGTCTGGCAGAAAGGCATAGATGAAATGACAAGATAGTATCATATATCAAGCCGTATGATCCTGAGTCATTAGGTCTCATATTTCATCTTCCGTGCTTAGGTCTCTCATATGGTCCCCACGAGGGTGGAATTTCAGCCACGGGCCGTCATGAGCGGCGCCGAATATATCGCCGATTGGATACTCCTTAGCCCCTTCTCTACTCTTTGCAATTTCCCAATGCCTTGAAGCTTGTAAACCGGCCGTCGTACCAGGTGCCTTTTCAAAGTCAAAGTACCAGAGTATTTTCGCCATAATGAGGCTTGCCTCATGGTACGCCAGCGTCTTCCCTATGCACCCCCGGATACCTAGGGAGAAAGGCACGAATGCATCCTTGGTTGTTTTCTCCGTTTCTGGGAATCCTGGGAGCCAGCGTTCCGGCTTGAATGCGAACGGTTCTGGGAAGTACTTTTCGTTATGATGAATAGAATAAATATTAACCCCAGTCTGTGTGCCCGGCGGTATGGAATGCCCGTCAATAAAAAGGGGCTCGGCCGCCGCGTCGTCCTCGGACGCTTGTTCTCGCCACAGGGTCCCCGGAACCGGCGGTGATAACCTAAGGCTTTCATCGAGGCATGCCCGTAAGTAACGGCAATTCGCGAGCCGCGAGCCGGTCTGTATTTCGCTATTACTGTTAAAAGCGGAGCGGATTTCCTGTATAAGCCGTCGATAGCATCGCGGATTTTCTAAGAGATAATACAATAAAGCGCTCAGACAGGCCGTTAGAGTGTCACTTCCTATTTCCCGAGATCTCGGTTACCGATCACTTCGTTATGTGACTACTAAGGCATCAGGGAGAAGTACAAACCTGCTGAAATGAGGAAGACGGCTTCAGATCGTATCTCGGCTATCGTGACATCGTCGTCTTCAGAGATCGTTGAACTTTCCGTCATGTAAAGAAGGTCCTGTTTAGCATCTTGGCTCCGTGAAAGACATTTTCGAATCATCTTTTCAAGGATGTCAAGGTAGCCATTTCCCCTGATCAAAGCCCAGGTAAGTTGAAGATCTAACATGTACAGGTTACTGAGGGACGGTAACTGTAAAGCCACATTGAGGCAGAAATTCGCCACTGTATTGTTGGCCATAAAACGATAAGTCTTTTCTTTTTGGAGGTTTAAGGGATATGAAAATGCAAAGAGCCCCATAATATCGATAGTGAGATACTTGAGCCGTTCTGCCATGTTGACGCGGTCGGAGCCGCCACCACCTCGACATGACAGTAGCAGTTGTTGAATGAATATGTCAATTTGGTCAAGCATAATAAGCTCGAACTTGCGGATCGCCCACTCGCAGACAATAGGAGCAACAAGCTTGCGCTTTCTATAATGCAGATGCCTGTCGATGGCGTTGAATAAGCTGTACAAGCCTGGGGCTCTCTGGGTAACAAGATAGGCTGCAGATTTTGTGACATATTTATTTTGATATATGTCTCCTTTGGTTAGCCAATAAGATCAGGTCAACCTCAGGGGGTCTTACCATGTAGAGCATTGACAGAGTTGAATACAAGCTTATTGGGGCCATGCCTAACTATCGGACCTATGTCTATCAGTATCGGATTGTTATATTGCCGAACACATATATATGTTCTTACCGTACGTCAAATGGTCTCGCCATGTTCTCAAATGGAGATCGGTCCGAAAGGCATAGAAGGCACCGTACAAGCCAGAAAGCTTAGCAGCAAGCGGCCCGGGGTATTTGCTCAAGGGGTGGAATAGAAGTCGATAGATGGCGAGGAAAATGTACTGTTGTATGTCAATCACTTTGAATACGCAATGGTGGCAGAGGACTTACACAAGAGGTGATGAGGTATGTACCATACATTGCAACCAAGGCCAGAGCCTCGACGAAGTTGATACCAACATACAACATGTTATGTTAAGAAACCTAGATAACCAAGAGAAGCACGATTTGCAGCCTACCGAAATGTCATGTTGGATTAGGTTCCAAGACGTTGATAATGAAGGAGTGCAGGTTTTCAGCACCGGCGGGCAGACCTGTCTATGGGACAGTATCTGGGAGCGCTTCTTGCTCTCTCCCAGCTACTTTTTGTACAATCTGATTGGTTAGTGGTATTGGTCGTTGGCTCATAGTTACTGACCGATTTTTCAGCCGGCGGCTGACTGCATTGTAACTCTTAATAATATACAGTATTCATCACAGCTTAATTACCCAGGTACCCCATGAATGCAGATCTATCGGTTCCGTTTCATTCTCCTCCTTCGTATATGCTCACACCCCTTACTTGGCTATTCTGCTGTGGTCATGTATTCTATGTAGACACCTTCCTTTCGGCCGTTGCTGTGCAACCACAATTAATATGAGCCGCCTACCGCATAAGTCCTTCGTTAGGCGCCAAAATGTAATATGATCTGTACCCCTGTGATCCGGAACGGCCCCAGAACGGAGTCAGTTGATGAGGCTGCGGTGGACATACATACCCCCTTGTATGTGTTGATTTGTTCCCCTGATTCTCAGCCCTACCAACATCCATTTAGATAATCCTAGGCTCTGACTTACTAATAATACCTAACTTGAACGTTTCATTCTGCCCTCAGATCTTTTCCTTCCAACTTTGCAGACTTGCGAAAGACATCCAGCTGAGGCTCTGCGTACGCCTCCCCGTCATGGCCTTCGAAGCTACTGCTGGCCCAAATGGGCATTCTTCTGATGAGCTCACTGACCCGAACCTCGAAACGAAACCGGAGGAAACAGAACTAACGAGTCAGTCAAAAACGATCCATGGCGCCGAAGACAGCACTGAGTACATCCAGGGTGCTCGGTTTGGGTTTATCACTTCCGCGTGGGTGATGTGACAATACAAATGAGGAAACAATACGACTGACTAGATCGCTCGACAGGATAGCGATAATGATGTTCGTAACCAACTTAGAGATACCTGTCGTCATAACAGCCTTGGTTGCCATCTCCGGCGAATTGGGAGACTTTGGTAATGTGGGTTGGGTCGTTGCCAGCTACTTGCTGGGATACGTAGGTCTGTCAATCTAGCGTCCGGGTTTCTTCCCACCAGCTTAACTCCTTAATAGCTGTCATCGTCATTCTCGCCAAGTTTAGCGATATTTTCGGCCGAAAGCCCATCTTCATGCTGTCAACGGCAATTTTCGTCGTCTTCTCTGCAGCGTGTAGCGCTGCTCAGACTCTAAAGCAACTGTAACTCAGACGTCGCGTCGGCCTTTCTGCGTGATCGTACACCGTGCTGATCTGACGGTAGGATTGTTTTTCGAGCCTTTCAAGGCATCGGCGGCGGCGGATGCTTCTCCCTCTGTACGATCTTGGTTACTGACCTCGTGCCACCTGAGAAATTAACACACTTTGTGTCGAATATCAATATAACCAACGGGTTGGCGCTGTTGCTGGGGCCGATTATTGGTGGTGCCATAGCCGCCCATACAACTTGGAGATGGATCTTTATTATTAAGTATCTATTTCCAAGCCCCGTCGTGGCGTTGTTACATTGGCTAATATTGCATATGATAGTGTCCCAATAGCAGCTCCGGCTTTCGTGATATCACTATTCGCTATCCCTAATGGCTTCCCGCACCACAATCAAGCTAATCGCCAGCGAGTGAAGGATCTAGTAGCAAAGAGTACGCTTGATCGTATAGATATACCGGGGACTGTTCTTATTCTATTGGCTACGTTGAGCTTGACAGCTGCCTTTGAAGAAGCCGATAAATTATTTCCATGGAGGTCTGCATACGTTATTACATTGTTGATTGTGTCTGTACTTCTTTGGATTGTTGTCGTCTTTTGGGAGCGGTATGTCACGCTGTCCGACAAGGTTCGAGAGCCGGTCTTGCCTTGGAGGTTCCTTACCAATCGCCAGATGATGGGAATATTATTGTAAGATCCCGGACAACTGTCTTTTGAAAGGCTCTTATCTAACGAAGGCACCTATTCAAGCAACTTCATTCTCTTGGGTGGTCCCACAGTTATTGGAATATTTGTTATCCCGCAGAGATTCCAGTTAGTCTATGGCACGTCTGGTCTTCAGGCCGGTGTTAGATTGATACCATTTACGGCTCTTATTCCCGTCGGCTCGACCGTGGCCTCTATTCTTGCTGGAAAGGTCAAAATCCCCCCGATCTACATTGTAATAGCGGGATCCTGTCTTCAAATTCTCGGGTTCGCTTTGCTGGGTACGCTACCTCCGACGCTTGATATACCGCCGCAAATATACGGTTTTGAGATTCTTGCTGGGTTGGGCTGCGGGATCAATTTCGCGTTGTTGTTCGTGATGATTCCGTTTGTAAACGAGAAACGCGATCATGGTAAGTCTCACAATCTCACCCTCAAGATATATGTGTGGTGCTAATATGAATTAGCCTCTGCTCTCGGGGCCGGGTGTCAATTTAGATTTGTGGGCAGCTCCATGGTCCTAGCGATCTCAACTTCGGTTTTCAACAGCTATGCGCGATCACGGCTTGAAGCCCTTCTAGGCGTTTCGGATCCGGATTATCTGATTCCCGTCCTGTTCACGCTGCCTCAAGCGTTACAGGAACAAGTTCGATACACCCTTGCTGAGGGATATAATCGCCAAGCCCTTGCTTTATGCATATCGGCAGCGTTACAAATTCCCGCCTCCTTGCTTATGTGGAAGAAGAAACAGCTTGTTGTCTAAAGCGCTTGCTAGGACTAGGAGATTAGTTAAACAACGATATAGCTTGTTGACAGGAAGATATATCACAAACAAATTGTATGCGACTAGATAAGCTACGGAAAAGGTTTTTCGGATGACACGAGATTGTAACCTGTAGATAATACAACGTATTAGCTTGGTTCCCTAATGATAGTTCTTGCTGCTACTATCATTTAATCTATATGGCTACTTTTCCGATCCTCGGAACTTTGCAGCCCAGCTCAAGATCGTCCCCTACCTTCTTTTTCTAATTCATGAATAATGGTCATGAGACCGCAGTAGTCTAAGTTGCTATAGTAGAGTTCACCATGATTGTAATTATACCGGAAAATCTACTGCCGTGGGAGCTTTTATTGATGAAGACTTTGAGGTTATAGTTAGAATACTTGTGAATCTGTCGTATCAGTCCCACATAGAAGTTAGACGCTCTATTGACGTGTTCAAGTTTTCGTATCAACCCTTACTAACCCAACTCTCGTCGAACGCTGAAGAGAGAGAGAGAGAAGGGGGGGGGGGGGGGGGGGGGGGGGGTCCAGCTCTAGTGTTCCCAACGGAAGAGCCGCATCTTTCCCTTCGTTGACATTCAAGCCTGTTGGAAAGTCTTGCCGAGAGTCTGCGATTTAGCTGCAGATAGTGAGAGGCTAACTATCTATGTACTTGTGGGTATTATCAGATTCATTGCCGCCGATTGGCCATGACATCGAGACTGGAATCCTAACAGCTGTATGTACAGGTTCATTTTACGTGACAAACAATAATTAGCCCATGTCGTTTGCCCCAAGCCAGACACCGAACACTAGAGTCTGGCGGGAACGCACTACGTAGCCCTCATGACTTTGGCCCAGTATGGAACTCAAGATCTGGGGGTCTATTACGGGTTGTTAGGGGAAGCTCTAGAAATACTAGCGTACTATTATAATAGGTCTAGATGATCTTCCGCGTCTCTCCATTGCTTCCTATCGTCCCATTAAACACATTCCGTTTCAATTTTTCAATTTGAAAAGTTCCTTATTGCACCAATATCATTATAATCCGTTATGGAACACTTGCAGAAACTGCCTGGTTGATGCCTCGAATAATGTTTAGATATACCATCAAATTTGGTTAATGTGCGTTATTTAGCATGATCTTATAGCCAAGGTAACTATTTTCCTAAAATACAAGCACGGGGAATTTATGTTGAAATACATCCATGATACAAAGGGAATTGCGTCAGAAAGCAAAATGGCTTTAGTTGGAGAACTTGTCCGCCTACTTGGCATAGGTATGTACGCTCTGAGACCGTAGGGGTGACCTAACATTACTCTTGTGGTTATTTCCCCTTTACATACCTGCCCATCATCCACATCACTTCCAGGTTATCCAACGCATTACCGCAGTATATTCGGCTGCAAGGCTCATCCCAGTTAGCAGGCTGATTGTAGTACTTCTTGGTGTAATATTCCATTGCAACTTGCAATACAGATTTGTTCCACAATCTTCAGGTTATAGTACGACCATTCTCGATATTTCTCTCCTCCGGAAACGTCGCCAGTGCGCTTAGCATTGGGCGGCCTACCACATCAGACAACACTATAGGAGATGGTGAGTTGTCTCCCAGACTCATTGCCGCACTCGCACATAAGAATTTACACACTGTTGGTGGTGTTAATGCCATCATACATACGCGAGACAACTTTGAATTCTTCTTCTTTTGGCATGGTTGAGGCTGTTGGTAACCCAAACCCACCTACCTAGAGAGAATTTCGTACAGAACATGATCTGCCAGTACTACTACTTTCATAGGGGTATATAGAGAATTCTTTTTTGTTGTCATTTCACATAAGAGCCCAGCGGTTCTCCTGGTGGGATCAAATGTCATGCTCTAAAATAATTTACTTTGCCTTTTTCTTCAACCGATTCCCCAATACATACTTACACTTCCACAATGCATCCTCGTCAGTCCTTAAGTCCTGTCCAATTGGCGGATTTCTTGAATCAACCTGCTTTGCAACCTCCGCATGGCGTTACACCCAACTTTGATAATCCTCCCCACGACAACAAATTAGCTATTACCGTAATTGCTTTATGTGTAGCTGTATCAACCATTCTCTCTCTATTGCGAGTTTACACAAGAGTATCCTGTATGAAGAGGGTCAGGCACGAAGACTGTTAGTTCATCGATCGCTTGTCAATGATTACCTACCTAATTACTCAAATTACTAACCAGTGAAAAAATACTAGACATAGGGCTCATGGGATTTGTAATCGAAGTTCCTCCTTGGTTGAAGTTTAGCTAGACTTTCGTGCTAACAATAACTAAACAGGTGTTCTTCATTGCTGGGACGTGGATTTTGACCACCATAGCCGGAGACATGGGCTTCTTCGTCCACTTTTGGAATGTTCGGGTGGGCGATGTAGAAGGATTCATTTACGTCAGTCTCATTGAACCGTATACTTGTAATAAAGATGCTTACTCCAGGTAGGATTATGTTATCGCTTCTATTCTTTGGTGTTTTACATTAATCTTCGTCAAAGCAGCAATAATTCTCGAATGGTCACATATTTTCATACCAAAGTCCACCCATAACACGTTTTTCTGGATCTGCCACTGCATGATTATAGCTAATTCTGCGCTATACATCGCGACGGTTATCGCCATCAACTTTGCCTGTACCCCAAGAGAACGAATCTGGCGCCGATGGATTCCGGGAAGTTGTATTAATACAGACGCCTTCAATATCTTTATCGCGACGTTCCATCTAGCTTTCTCTCTAGCTATGCTGCTAATCCCACAACGGATCATTTGGAAGCTGCTCTTGACCACCAGACAGAAAATCGGCATTTCGTTCGTTTTTTCTGTTGGTGTAATGTATGTAACTCCTCTCTACTAAACGCTTTAGAATCATCCAAGCTCTGACGAGAATACATCATCACAGTGCCTGTGCCTGTGCTGCTGGTCGACTTGTGACTGCAGTCAAGATGAGCTCTACTGAAGATATAACTTATGCATACTCGCGGCATCTCCTATGTGGAGTTGGCGAATCTACAGCTGCAATAGTAGTCTTTTGCGTTCCGGCAATCCCCATAGCCTTCCGTCCAGCCGGCCCGATCTCCCGACTCAAGACCAAGATGCGACTATTGCTTGGCCAGCACGATCGCCCGTCCAAGATACGGCGGCATTCATGGCCTCGAACGGCTCGCGAGAGCGCTCTTGTTTGCGAATACCGTTGTATGAACGAAGACAGTGCAGAACATCTTACCGAGCTAGAGCATGGGACGACCCCAAATTGCAACGTTGAGAGTCAACGTGAAGAAAATCCCATATACAGCTACATGGGGATACTAAGGACCACAGAAATTGAAATTACGACCTACCGAAATACACAATTAGGGACTTTGAGCCGTCAGCAAGAAGAACGTCGACTACCATGGCTAGAAAATCAAGTCACACGAATGAGATAGGTACTTGAGAGGACGAATACTATTTGAGAGTGAGGAGTTAGGGATTGCCTAGCCAAGGTGTCTTGTACTATATATATTGTTGGACACGCATGGTTTGTGCCTAGGGGGGAATCGAACTCTACTTATTTTTCTTTCCTTTCCCCTAACCTAGCATATATTGTCCCAATGAAGTCGAGACTTGAGGGTTTACATGTGCTTCGTTACATTCCGGTGATAACATGCCTAACACAACCCTTACATACATACTGAGCGGCCATACTTGGGTTTCACAGTCAGTCAAATGTGTGCTAGGTTAGACTAGCGCGAAAAGTTTGGTCAAAAGGCTGCGGGCTACATACTTATAAAGAGGAGGGGATAACCTTGACATAGTTGTCAGCTTCAAGTTGAGAATGTAGAGTGAATATATACTGGCCTACATTCATCGAACACATAAGTACCTATGCAGGATAGCAAACACTAGTGACATACATGACTAGTAAGTAGCAGTATTAGTGAATATGATAAACTCACCCCATACTGAGAGAGTATATGTTCAATCATATCGGCCAAGACCGAAGGTATGGGTATGAGAAATATGCAATGCACAAGTTCACCTTGCAGCCAACAAATGTAACGCTGGACCCGTTCCTTGCAAATTTAATTCAACTACCACAACGGATGCTTCTGCCTCATGTGTTGGCTCTACAAGTAGGACTACCTGAAGGCACGGGCACATCCGTTGAGGCGTCGTGATCCGTCGAAGACAACATTACCAACCAGGCATTTTTCCCGAGTACCAACAACATGATCGAATCTTCAGCTAATATCTGCACGCCAGAGACAAGCACACGGTAACACCGCGTCATACCCTAGAATATAAATATATATGTCGATAGATTGCGTATTCTGCAGCGTATTGACAGATCGTTAGATGTGATAGGTACTTCAAAAGCAACTCAAGCCTTGCACAGGGCCAGGGGGCGCACATCTAGGCTCTTTACCTAACTCTAACATCAACGCTGTCGTCGTGATGAGTACCTACGTAGAAAGCGCCTGTAAGGGTCCACCCGTGAGACCGACTGTAAATACGAGAGCTCAGCCTGCCTTGCCAAGATTGCTCTTGCGTATTGCCAAACAGGTTGCGGTGACGAGCAGCCATAGAGCGCCCCAGGACAGGGTCGCATCACCATCTCACACACCTGCACTGTCGAAAAGCCCTACCCAGATCGGAACCACCATCTTCACTCGGGCGTTTTGTCCCAGGTAGAAAGTTTATTACATGCAGCAGCCTGATATGCAGTTGGTTCTGGCTTGCCATCAGGTAACACACGACATCCCAGGATGGGATGATGGGGAAAACGTGGAATGGATCCTTACCGGGTTGCCGGATTCAGCAGGCGTCGTTGGTCTGTTCGCACTACAGTACCGGCACGAGAGGCTGTCCTCGATCAAGATACCGGCCCTACGAGAGATCTATCTATATCATAGTACGCAAAGCTGGGACCATTTCAGCCAACTCCCATCGAAATCCCCAGTATATGCTGAAATCTATTACACCGACACTTCGTGTATAATCACTTCAATATCAGGAACCCGCCCAAAGATTTGGAGTTCTACAAGACTATAGCACTGCCTACTGCATATAAGACACTTGCCCCATTATGTCAAGCGGGCATACATGGTTATGACGCTTTCCCTTCTTTAGAATCGACAAGACATAGCTTGATTATCTAACTGGAATATTCTCCAACAACATCCCACAGCAGCGACTAACCCGGCAAGGCTTACATCAAGCTTGCGCGTTCAATCGGGTCCCGTGAAGAGAACAGAGCCGCTAAGCCGACACCGGAGGAGGTCGGTCAATGACCCCTGAAGAAATCATTTAGGGGCCAATAGCTATTTACATAATTGCGCATCCAGACAGTCTGGGGACGTTCATATCGTACCACGGCGGGGAACTATTTGTCTGCCTGAACATATATTATTGACTCCCCGCGGCGGTCCGCGAGCACTCGCGAGATGTCTGTAGACACGGCGAGCAACACCAAAGCACGACCGCACCACTAAGCTAGGGAGGGTCCTGTAGTTTACTAGTACACACACAACCCCATAGGAAAATGTCCCCCTCTGAACACCGATTCCGCTATTTTTCGCTGCATGTATGTTGGAAAATATGCTTTGAATTGACCCGACACCGATTCTTCCGCCTCGAATGAACACAAAGGACTCCCGTATGATGACTAAACCACAGTCTCGGCCCTCTCGCCTGAAGCAATAATCGGTATACCCAACCCTCTATCCGGGCTCTGCAGAACAAGTTGCTCGTGTCTCCTGGCCTTGATGTAGTCACTAACCGCCCTGATCAAGATGAACCAGCCCACGATCATAAGGATGTATGCCACCCATTCGCCGCTTGCTATGTCGCTAAAGCCCGAACGTCCGTCGCCATTACTCGTGCCGACGGCATTAGGGTCGAAATCGTGACTATTCGGGTCCGGTGGCTGTGCGTATCCGTCCGACGGTCCACCACTCATGCCACCCGAGCTGGAAGCGGACCCCTTCATGTAAAAGCCATATTGTATTAGAGTGATGCCAAGTCCAGCACGGGAGCCGTTCTTCGCCGCATGTGTCGAGTGTAATAGATACGTGAGAAGAAAGCCGACGATCTGGAATGACATGCTAATCATGCCGTTCCAAATGAAGCTGAATACCGAACCGACAGGCATGCCATCGATGTAGACATCGTCAGGCCCACCAAGACCAGGGGCAAGAATCGTAGTTTCCCAGTAGGGCGGCGCAGCATCTGCAGCGGCTTGTTCGTACGTCTGTGAAGATGTTAGTAATTTGCTGGTAGTTCAGGATGATCAAACCAAGGTTGACGTACCGGAGGGGATTCTTCGACGACTTTCTCCCCTCTTTCTGGTCTAGCAGTCATATTGGAAAAGACACCGTCGGATTGAATCCCGCCGCCGTATACTCTGGAACCGCCCTGGTGTGGATGAATGCTTGCGCCGGACGACGGCAACTGTGTGGCCTGAACCGTAGTTGTAGGCGGTCGCGTTTGTCCTCCGTTCGGACTGTGACTAGTCGAGTTCGCGGTTGAGACGGGGAATGAGGATGCCCGTACTAATCGCTGTCTATCGTCGGGTTCGTCATCGCTATCATCGCAATCGGTATCAAAAGCGTCGGCTAGCGTAGGATCTACGTTTTGTCGTCTCCGGTCTGCTGAGGAAGATCGTGAATGAAATGAAGGCGGCGGTGAGTTAGGTATCCGTTGGGGATGTCGCAACGAAGCGGGAGTGTCAATCGGGGTATCGGCTTCATCGTCTCGGGTGTTCACCTATTCGCTCAATTAGATGTTTAGACTCACGTGGCTCCAAGGCAGTAGGGACTCACCCGTTCATAGCGTCCGGTCATGATGAATGCGGGAAATCAAAATGAAGCGGTGTTGAGGAGTTGAGGGGAAAATGGTAGTTCGGACGTGGTTGGTTTTGGGGCGGCAAAGGAAATGTTAGTGTAGCCGAATTCCGTCAAAGGTTGAAGGGGGGGGGGGGGGGGGGGGGGGGGAAACAATCTAGGATAGAGGCAGACCCTCTGCCTTCTGAAGGAGGGTAGCCGAAAAGGTTAGATAGGAAAAATCTGGCGATGAGATGGATTAATAGAGAGAGAGCGCGCGAGATGGGCGATAATGACTGGATTGACAAACAGGGGAAAAAGCGACCGTGAGGTTTACAGAGGTAGTGGGATGTTTGTAACAGGATGGCATCGAACACCACCGAAACGAGAAGGGGGCATCTGACCAACCGGCGCCTGAACGCTTTACTCAGTGCTCTGTACATAGCACCATGTGGTATGCTGTGGCCTAAAAAGGACCAGGCTTTTGACTTAGGTACTTCGATACTTTGTAGGTACTTTCATATCCCTTTAGAGACCGTGCCGCCATAGGTATACCAGCGGTACTGAAATGTACCTAAGTTCCAATCCTCATGGACTCAGCCACTCAGGTGGAGGCCTGCGATCGGACGTTTTATATCTCCGATCTTCCTAATCTACAACATGGACGAGCATTGAACCTTACATAAAAAAACCTTAGATACCTAGGTACTTATACATATGGATGGAATATTCCGGTGATGCATCGCAGAATCATCAATTTTCTGAAGCTGGCGTCTTCGAACTACCGGTGCGCCAACAGGCTTCCTCGACACAGATTTCTCAATTGGATGCTCAAGCTCTGTCGTAGGGAATGCGAGCTCCGTCTATTACCATACTGAGTAAATAAATAAGAATGGCCCGTCCAGCAATTGTACGTTGAATACCCCCATCTAAAGACGATTCTGCACCTATACTTACATACACATCTGTCTGTAGAGCGCGCAAGGCCATATTCTGCGGGCGCTCTCCCACTGGCCTAAGGACACCATTAGACCCGAAATACAGTTCCAGAATGTCCTGCGTAAACGATTTGAGCAGTCCCCGGATCTGCCTGAAGTGGAACAACTGAGGCAGGCGAACGCGCTCTACTCGCTCGTCAACAATCGGTATAAGAGGAAGGTTGGTGCCCTTGAATATCCAGTCTAGCTACCTCATGCAAGGCTGAGGACTGACTGGGACAACAGTACCCCATCACGGGCTCCTTATTACGACCGAAGAGTAATCCGACATATTTCGACGACCTGTTAAGGGAATTGAGGGAGGCCCCGAACCGATCGATGTTCGCCAGGCTTATGTTAAGATTGAAGGGACTTATACGGCTACAATAGTACAAGACTCGATACATGATTATTAGCCGGGCTGTACGATTCAATAGACTAGATGAAAAATCCTGTATTTTTGGTATGGTTGTATGGTCTAAATTGGTATAGCACTGGATATTGCCCGCTTGCCTCGAGGCGCAGCTTTGTGGAAGGGTTCTCAAACCCTAGATATCTCCCAGCTATGCAAATCTATGCTCATGCGTGATGAGGCCGAGTCTATGCAAACCTCACCCCTCCCTCTGCTCCCCCTTTCTTTGTTTTTCAGCCTGCCAACTCCAAGGCCAGTTTCAATTATTGCACTGTTGCCTGTTCGATGCGCGGAAGTCCTATAGTGGGACTCGGTATCTCGGATCCCTTGGGTATCTATCTCATCAAGCCGCCCTCATTCTCCTGGTTCTTCTATAAATATTTTTTTTCCGGGTCCAACGTGTGCATCAGATCGATCATCCTCTCGTACATGGTGAACACGATGCCGCCGCTCATGACGAGCCTCGCCAACCGGGGCAGGGCGCCGCTCCAGAAGGTCAGGATGCCCTCCTGCTTGAAGATCAGGGCGGCGCACCGCACGCTGTTGCCGTAGACGCGCTTGGCCTCGATGCTCTGCATGCGCGTCTTGATGGTGTCGAGCGGCTGCGTGACGGCGACGGTGATGGCGCCGGCTGTGCTGCCGATCCCGAACGTCGCCACCGTGCCCAGCTTCTCCCCCGGCGCCGTGTACGACTCGGCCAGCTGCTTGAGCGATGTGTAGGAGCCGAAGCGCACCGCGCTGTTGGCCGACTGCCGCGCCGCTGTGGGCACCAGGCCCTGGAAGAAGCCGCGGACGCCGCGCTCGCGCGCGATGATGGGCACGGCGTGCAGGAAGCCGCGCATGCGCGGGTTCGGCGACTTGCGGTCGTCGATGAGCGTCGTCTTGATGCTCTCGGTCGGCGTGACGGCCAGTAGCGACTCGGTGACGCCGGCGCCGAACCCGGCGATGACGTTGCGCGGCCCGGACACCTTGCCGTTCTCGTCGGCCAGCAGGCGCTTGTACTGCTCGAAGGAGACGAAGCGGATGCCGGCCTTGGCCGAGTTGCCGATGATCAGGGTCGTGCAGCCGGCGTACCACTGCCTGCCGAAGGGCGGCCAGGGCAGCTTCTGGCCCTCGGCGAGCCTACGGTTGAGCTGCGAACGTGTCTTGGCGAACTCGGCCGGGTAGGTGATGGCGATCTCGACGGCGCCGGCCGTGGCGCCTGCTATGATCGACCGCAGCGCGCTGGGCTTCTCTGTCGATATCGTCATGGTTTGCGATCTCGGAGGTGAGTTTTGGCGAGTGTATTCCTGAGCTTTGGACCTTTTTTTTTTTTTTTTTTTTTTTTTTGAATTTCTTGGAGCTTCCCCACAGTCCCGATTGTCCAGTACTCCAGATATAACGATATGTAATTGTACAATATTTGTCCTCGATACATATCGACTTTTAAGCTTCATGTCAGGTAGGCCCATGACTTGAACTTCTCTGCCTACTGCCATCTCATAGTTATTCCACAGGGTTACGACATTTAGGCATGAGTTAGATAGTAATTTTATTGTGAATTAGAAGCCGCACTCTTCAACGCTGCTATTTTCCCATAAATGTCTCTTGTGAATAGGTACCTCGATGCTTTAATTTCTCTCACAATTAACATGTCATCGATCGGTATTTATTATCATCAACAGCCATGAACGGCCAGTTGCCGATGATGGACGACCCCCCTCCTGCTACAGACGGCGCATTTTCATCTATAAATGACGATCATTCAGTACATCAACACCAAACTGCGATTGCATCACTCGCAAATCTGCCCTTCAAGCTCGTAATCGCCGTCTTTCACCACCAGTGGCACAAGGACAAGGCCCGGATCACCTTTGCGCACGCTGAACAGTACCTACGCGAGCACGATCTCCCCATCAACAAGTTAGAATGGGGGAACTGGTCTAGATACCGCCCGCAGCGCTGGAGACTTCACTATTTCCAGCTTCAACTGTTGAAGAGCGATCTCATCTGGCATCGCGAGAAGTTTATCAAGATGTACTTAGACGCCCTCGTCGCGACCGCGCGTCCGCCCAAGACAGATCACATAACGCCGGAAAAGGCGCAGAAGCTGCGGGACTCTCTGTAGATACACTTCCTTCCCCGCTGTCTTTCCGCGTGCCTTCGATGAGATAGATATACTGACATGCTAGTTACCCGTGAAGAACCCTCGAGCTGCGCATCAGTCTACCCGTGGATCTCGGCAGAGTCTACTACGGCAAGATACCCCCGTACATGGACGAGATCATGGACGTGCCGGAGCTTAACGATCTAGCCATCCAGTTCGGGGCGGAGCGCGACCCCATGATCCTGTCGGTTCCCATGGCTCTGCACCTGTGGAGCGTCAACCAGGATAGTCCAGATCTCCTCCCGAAAAACCCGGCGCTGTAGGTTTGGAGCATGCCGGCGGATATCATCGAGGCAACCCACTGGAAAATCAAAGGTGACCTGTTTTGAAAATCGGCGCAAGCGGCACGGGAACTCTCTTGAGTGGCCAGTGGGCAAGGCTTTTTGTAGCCCTTTTCGGTATTTCACAAGGTCAGACGGCACAAATGAGATGAATAGTAATATGATAGTATTTTATACCACGGATTTGTCAATTGTTATGCCTTGTCGAAAGGAATCGACTATTTCTACTGTGTCCATGGCCAAAATTACTATAATCCAACTCACAAGCAATATGCCAATGTAGCATACATATAATGATATTCCTCTTTTAAATGCTTATATATGATTACTCGAACATCTTAGTCACCACGAACAGCCTTTTAGATAAGTAGTATTATAGAAGTAGTCTAGGAGTTTTCTCTAGCCTCATGCTTATATCCACTCCAAGTTGTCCCAACCTTTGAGAACTCCGTATCGTCCGCTTCTCCTCTAGCCTCAGCCTGGCAAGCTATAAGGTAACGAGTCGTGAGGCATGGACAGTCCAAATCACTATAAACGTCAAATGAGTTTCTTATTTCTCGAGGACAAAAAGCTGGTAACTAAGACGATACAGGCTCAACAACTCCCTACCTTTTGATGTAGCCTAACCCCTATACCGAATGAAACTTTCGATTGAAGCAGGAGACAGTGGTATCGTCTTGGCTGTACCGGCGGCGTCAACTGTACTCTCGGGCTGATATCAATGGGTCTACTTAACTAAGAAAAGCCTAGACGTTAGCCGTCACCCCAGAGCACTAGGTAGTAAACCGTTGGAGTTTAACAAGAGTATGGCAGACAATGGGAGGAATGGGCGGGAAGACAAGCCCTAAAGCATAACGAAGGGGTCAAGATCAGATGGAACACCGAAGATGAGCAGAATAAACGGTTATCGACATCATTAGCCTTTATCACAGCTTTCTGAATTGTTCTCGGGTACAAATCTATCCCGTCCATCAATGTAAGTGACTAAGTTTCGATATTCATGCTCGTGAGCCGCGTCCCTCTAGTCTAGCATATCCAAGCTGATAATGCCTCACCGTTAACCAACCCAACGCATTCAATTAATCAAAGTCACAAAAAGTCATAGATTCCCTATTGTAGACACGCCGAACTCCACAACTCCTCTCCAGTAGGCCGCTAAAGTCGTACCCCAGGTTTTCTCAAACGAGCGACCATCAAGTTTCAACCTTCGTCTTCCCCTTCCCCTTTCGATCCCCCACGCGACTCCAGAACTCCGAGAAGCCTCCCCACCTCTTCTTGTCCGCCGGGCCAAAGCTAAGCGGCGAATGAGGCGCCGAGCCAGAACTCGCGAATAAAGACGACAGGGAAGCCGACGTCTTCGTCGACGCTCCGATGACCTCCGTAGGCCGCCCTGACGACGTCACGGTTAGCACGCCGCACTACTACACTCCACACCAACCGATCAACCATCCGTCTCACTCACGAATATTCCCAGCCCCGCCGATGCCGTACCCCCTAAACTGCGCATCTCCCTCCTCGAACCCGTCTTCGGCACCACACCAGCCATCGTCCTCGCTCCGCGGTCGTCGCCGCGCACGCCGCGCCGCGCCCTCGGAGCATGCGCCGCTGTCGCGCGGAGAGGACACGGGGCCTACTGCTGCCGCCGGCGGCCTGAGATTCGCCACGGACACGCTCCGCACCAGGGCCAGCTTGCCCTGTATCCGGACGCGGTGGTGTCGTCGTTGGCGCGGCAGGAGCCGGCTCGTTTCCGGATCGAGGTCCGCGAGCGGGATCTCGCTGCTGTGTCTGCGGCTCGGGTTGGGGAGGTACGCGGACAGCTCGGCGAGCAGCGGCGGCAGCGGGGGAGGCTGGGTGTAGGGATGAGAACGCATTATCGCTCGCTCGCACGCCTGTGCTCGATGCTCGCTGAATGGCGCTGCGGGGCGGAGAAACTCGGAGTCGCGCTGGTGAGAGATTGAGCGAGTGGCATGCAGCTGGAACAACTAGGGAGGTAGATTAAAACACTCGTAAATGGCGCGACTTTCTCGGTTCCGTGAATGGATGTTGGTTGAGCCGAGGGTCTCGAGGAGATAGACCAGATGCGAGGCGGCGGCAAGGCTCTAATTCCGGTATCAATTGAGAGATACGAAGCCTTCTCGCTTCATCAGGGGCAATCCGAATTCCAACTAGAATCCGAAGAAAGGGAATTGGCGAGCTGCCCCATTCTGACATGATAGCTCGCAAAATGGCCTTTTGCTTTTGATAAGCCGCGCTATTGAAATGAGGTCCGATGCAAAAAGACGCCAACAGGTTAGAAACCCCTGATAGTGCTGACCGAACGCGCGGGGCTTTGCCCAACTGAGTCTAGGTAGTCAGTTCATCGGTCTAATTGTCACGATGAACGTATACACGAGTGATAGAGAGCGAGAGAGCTGAAGTTTGCCGGTGAATTCTTCGATTGCCTTCAGTTCTTTTCGAGTGTATACGTCTAAGCTACTGAATAAGCCATCTATAGCATGCAACATCAGTTTTCCCAACTTAGTGGTAGAGTTCACCTAGACAAAACCGGAAAAGTGTATATACATACTACGTACATACGCATGGACACACAGCCCCTTGCATCTTTCAGGGGGGCTCATGCAGGAACAGTAAGTTTCTAGCTGCTAGAACAGGCTAAATTAGTCTGATTCGGACGACTCGGCACTAAGATCTTATCCTGTTTAGATACCTGGAGAACGTTTATATGGTATTATACTCGGTAGATGGGTGAGACATGCATACATGTAGTAGTATTAATCTGGTAAATTCATGCGTACGGTTATTTATTCTCTACGTACTAAGTATACACCCAAGCGAAGGGCCTATCCTTCTCATATATCGCAAACTTGAGATATCCCTTACGTATCTCCGATGACCTGTTACCATCTCAGGAGAACAGGACACTATCATGTAGCGTTGTATTTATCATATCGATTCCATACATACTCTACGTACATGATCGACAAGATTCATCTCGTTCAAGTCCCACTCATAAGGCTTAAACCTTGCGCACTGTTAAGTGTTCCCCCGCGGCTTAAACTACTACCTCCACTGCCTGAAAGCTTAGTTATGTAACAGTTCATGCTGTCTGGGTTTAAGGTAGCCTCATCGCAGTAGTGATAAAGTCGTCCACAACAAGCTTCAACAATTCTACTTTATCCATTTATCTATATACTAGCGTAGACAGCTGTTGATTAGGTATTCCACGATGAAGGACGACTCCATTTTGTCAACACGGTTTAAAACGACCTGGAGCATGGAAATCTTTTCTTCTCTAGTGTATACTTAGTTGCGAGAATTCATAGTAATCCGCTGCATTCTCGGCCAAGTTCAACATCTTGACCATGATAGGTAGGTAGTGGGGATGCTACGAAACACGTGGCCATGATTCCCTATTTTCACATCGCAGCCGAATATGCATGTCTACGGGGACCCCACGGAAGACTAGGCATGCGTGGCGTGGTTTCACAGCCTCAACATTTCATCTGAACTTCGTATCCAATCTGCTGCATGAGTGAATTAAGACCTTGGGCCAGAACATGGGGCACGAGAATGTGGGAGACATCCCACGTGGCATGAGAAGAAGCGACGAAGCCGGCCAGAACGACTGCCATCCCCTAGTGGTCTACTGTATGTAAATACCCCTGGAGGCGGTGTGATGATTCCAAACACCCGTCGGCGTCAGTCTGGGCCGAAGCATGCTTCGTGCTATCACCCCATCCTACATGGCCGTCGCACGGTTGCCGGCATCTTTAACGATAACCACGCCGCCCCTTGCATTTCATTTCGCCGTCTGTTCCACACGGTCGGGAAGACATGTAGAAACTATGCAGTGGGGATTCGTTCGGCAGTACAGACTGCTTCGCCAAGGGTTAGACCGGAAGAATGAATGTTATTATGCTTGGGCCCTCGTAGTTTGTCC
The DNA here is from genome assembly GCA_022376535.1 of Xylariaceae sp. FL0662B. Lineage (NCBI taxonomy): Eukaryota > Fungi > Ascomycota > Sordariomycetes > Xylariales > Xylariaceae > Xylariaceae sp. FL0662B. The sequence goes on along the minus strand of JAJJKD010000028.1, from coordinate 153,070 downwards.
TACAGTCGTAATTGAGGATGTTTATGCAGGCCTCACCGCGATGTTGATATTGTATTTGTGCGGCAAGATGCAGATGCAGATGCAGAAAAGAGCCTGAATAAGGACGGGAACACGGTAGTGCGTGTGAAATTGTACATGCATAGACCTCTGGTTTGTATTGGTGGCAAGTCTGCCAGGTGATGTTGGTTCTTGTTGGAGCTTCATGCTAAAGTCAACTCTCCCGAGCTGTTCATTATGTGATCGTTGTAATGGCATGCAGGTGGACTGATTAGTGTACAAATATATGCCGAGTATGTAGAAACGGACGTCCGAGCCTAAAGAGACTTGTTGCTGGACGAGGGTATCTATTAAAACATCTATATAGGAAGCGAGAGCTTCCGACGTGGACTACTATGGTGAGCACAGGTAAACCATGTGCTGCCCATAGCAGAATAATATTTTTAGCAAGTACATAGAATCATCCCTGATCCCCTCTACGCCATGATCTATTCCATTCTAGCACACGCTATACTACAGGCTTTGGTTGGCAGGCTTGGCGGTGCCGTACTTGCTTTGCCACTCAGCGTTGACATCACGGTAATCCTCAGGGCCGTAGGGATCGAATAGTTCGGCCATGAGGCCATTTTTGCGGTGGGTTTCCAGCCCGAGGTCGCGCTGTAGCAGGTCGAGGTACGGAACGGCGTCGAAGATGAAGTTGGGGTTCTTGGTGCCGTCTGTGGGATAGCGCCACTTGCCGAAGCGATTGTGCAGCATCGTCTCGTGTCGAAGATTCTGCATCGCGGCCTCGTCGTCGACGGCCGCAGCGGGGTCGTTCTCCAGTCGCCCGGAGAAGTAGGCGCTAATCCAGAGCCCCTGGAGATGCGCCGTGATCATGTTGCTGAAGTTGGAGATAATACCGATGAACGCGGTATCACGAGGGCGCAGAAAGCGCTCGGAAGGCGGCACGATGAAGTGGTGGAGCATGTAGGGTGTAAGTGGCTTACAAGGGGCAATCTCGTCGTTGCTGTCGATTCCCTTTTGTTCTGTTAAGGGGACATAATTCTTGTTCCACACTGGCTGGTCTTTAAGTCGCGGGAAGCGCTCGAATATCTCCCTGTCGACCCTCTCAATGAGCTCCTGAGCGTTTGCGAGATCCCCGGGGGGCGCGCTGTCCGACGGTATGTGTGGGATACCAAGTTCTTTTTCGATACCTTCCGGCAAAAATTTGACTGGCGGAACAATCTTCCAGCCGGTATTTGCAAGAAGAACATCAGACTCGAAATCGGTACCATCGGAGAGATGAACCCTACCCGGGCTCAGATGGTCGATTTCACTAACGTAGACGTTGATATTATCGCCCTTAATAAGCTCAAGGAAATCGGTATCGTAGTTTAGAAGGCTGAAACTAGCTCCCGTAAACATGGGCTCGGTCCAGGGCTTGAGCTTGGCGAGATCTGGGTGTGAGTCGTACCCCATCAGGGATATGACATCTGCACCCAATATTTTCCAGAATGTATTGACAATAGGCCGTCCAATGGCAGTGCCGTGGAAAAACTTACGAATCCCGCCGTAGCCATCGACGTCACCCCACGCGCAGGGGCTGAACCAAGTTAGGAAGCGCACATCTACGCGGGTGTCAAACCGAAATGTCTCAAAAGTTGCCGCACTACTTACTAGCAAGCTTCTCAATCCACTTCTTGAGTGGTGTCACATATGGCGGCGATATCCAACACGGCCCATGGCCAGATGCTGTTGCTTTGCGTTAACTCAAGTCGCGATGATCGTATTATCATAATGACGAAGCACGTACAGCGAACAACCCAATCTACTTTTACGCCGGCAGTAGCGTATGCGTACGCAGCATCCCAGCCAAATTTGGTCGCGCCGAACACCGTGGCTCTCTTTGCCGTCTTCAGGGTATCGTTATTCTTCTTGAAATGCTTGCCGTGGAATATCCTCCCGCCAAAGGTTTCTTGGCCTTCGAAGTGCGGCAGGAATGCTTCTGAAGTGAGACCCGTCGCAAAGATGACCCGACGCGCGAAGATCTTGGTTTCGCCTTGGTTCGGGGGTGCGACGGTCAAAACCCAGCCGCCCTCGGCCGTGTCTTGATGTTCGGCGACAAGGACCTTGGTCTCCAGCCGAATCAGATCAGTGATTCCAAACCTAGCCGCGTACGCCTTGAGATACGAGCTGATGACCTTGCCCGGGATGTGTTCGTCCTTCTTGACACCGAAGGTAGCCGTGTCCATGGGAAAGTCGGGATATTCGTATGTCCCCCAAAGGTTGTTGCTCTTTAGGCCCGGGTACAGGCGCTCGTCAGCCCATGTGCCGCCTAACGTTTTCTGAGAGTCGAACACTGCCAGCGAACTGGTCGGCTGGGTACAGTAATACTGCTTCGCGGCAGCCAATCCGTACCATCCTGTAAAGTGCTATCAGTATGCCGTCCGTTTGCCGTTTCGCTCGACCTGCATCTTGTCTAAAGACGAAGAACCTACCGGCACCGATAACAACGCAGTCGAGCTTCTCCATTGCGACGGTATCAGCAAGGGCGATAAATCGTGCTCATCAAAGTCCTCTTCCCCGCGCAGCAATAACGGCCCTGTAATATTGAGGAACCAAAAAGGATAAATATGCTGAGAACTGCGCCGTATAAACGTGACTGGGGCTACATGTTTAGGTCCCATCCCTTGCGCACGCTTATCTCAGAGCTCCCCTGAGCCAATGACCCCTAGGGGGACAAAAACGGCCTTGCCTGCTTGGCTTGTTCCAAAGCGACCCCTTTAGTTGGTTATATGCAAGCAGCAGGGTCTTGCGTCCTTGTAAATCTCTCATCGAAATTGGAAAAGCGAAATTAGCGTTGAGCTCGCTGTGCTACGTAGTGGTGCACTGAACTGCAACAGTGTACTGCAGCAGAGTACTAATAAGCCGAGATGTCGTTCCACACAAAGTCTGTTCTGAAATCGAATCTCAACTTGAGTATGGCATCGTTCCGGTGAAGGTAACCGAAGATCCCCCTCAGCGTCCACCCCGCACCTAGATGCGATCTTACAATACCCATGTAGTCTTCCCTTTAGTCCACTTACAGTACGCAGGATGGGACCGGGAGTTTCCGCTTTACCTAATGTATGATATACCTATCTCACGCTCTAGGCCTGGTGCGCTGACTAACATTGATCTCTATAGTCTATGATACTGTCACCTACAGCATGTAAGTAATATTATAAGGACCGTGCTAGCTGGCTGTTCGCATGGGAACATAGTGAGTGCATGCGCAGTAGGTAATTATATCCTGCGTTATCCTGCGTGAACCACCTAGGTATGTTGACGACTATGCGACTCTGCATATGTAATGCAGCCATCGGCACTAGGTAATCGGGAATTTTCTGTCTTCTAGCCAAAGGGGCACAGTATTTTGCAAGGTCATTAGAGATTTTTCAGTCATTTATCTGTACGGTAACAGACCGAAAATACGCCGTAACGCCAAAAGAAGAAGGTCCCTCGACTGGTGCCGCAGGTTCAGCCTCTAATTCAAACATATATTCGCTTGCCGTTGTTCACTGTTGGCGTTGGAAACTTCTTTTGGTTATCGGCAGGAGGAGGGAGCCTATTTGGGGTAGATCTCCATAATATTAGTCCTTTGTAGCGTAAAAGGCCGGAGGCCGGTCTGCAGAGGTTGGTCCTTGACCCCTGAGGGAATGTAACAGTAGTATTTAGCCGTGCAGGTTTGTCGCAAGGGACTATGGTTCTCGAATCACAGATACATATGGCACATTTATCTGAAAGTTACAGTAGCTACGTTCTTATGGAACGCATTAATCGGAGATCTTGGGTTGTAATTTGGATTAGGAAGAATCGAGTCAGGATACGATCAAGAATCGGCTTCTACATTGGTAGTCTTAGCTGCTTAGGAGAAGATTATCGACGACATAGTCTCGAACAGGCCCCCCAGCAAGTCTCAGCCAGTTTCTGGTCACTTTTTGCCGTCCGGGAACAAGGGTTCTACGATCCGCCAGCCACGCTTCGCATTGGCCAGACAGTGATACGACGGATTATTCTGTTGACGCATACGGTCCAAACGATAATTACCCCCACCGAAATCCCGATCTGCCGGTACATTAGGAAGAGATCAGTCATATATTGGTACCAACGAAGCTTGGTCGAGAAGATGTGAAGATCCTAGTATACAAAACTGCCCTGATTATTTTTCAGTGGCTCCCAATGAAGTGGTTTCATCCCTTCTTCAATCTTTGTCTTCGATAGTTTCTATCCTATAATGTCATCTACTGAAACACCAATAGACCCTGCTGCTGCGGCGGCGGCAGCTGCAGCCGCTGCTGCTGCTATGAAACAGTTTACGATCGAAGCCTTCACGTTATTAGGAGTCGGGCTACTTATCACAATGCTCCGGACTTATTCTCGAATCAAGGCAGTTGGATTTAGACGTTTTCAGGCTGACGACTATCTGGTTTGGGTTGGATGGGTTAGTCCCTCGATATCTAGATGAGAGCTTATAGAGCTAAATCGAAAGCACATAGACTTTCTACGCCATCGAGACCAGTCTAGCGTATTCTGTTGGCGCTGTTGGGAAAGGATTGGCTAACAATGGTATGACGGACGAGCAACGGGCATCTTTGTCCCCTGACGATCCCGAGTACAGAACGAGGTAGGTAGGCAAGACAGGTAAATGCTTGGGAAGGCAAAGCTCACTCTTCGCGTGCAGGATCATTGGCTCTCAAATCCAGCTTGCTGGCTGGTCGTCCTACTCAGTACTGCTTTGGTCGCTTAAGGCATCATTGTTGGTGTTTTACATGCGATTGACCGTAAGGAAATAACTCCAGTTATCAGAACATTCGGGAAGCTTCACAGCTAAGCGCGATTATTATAGGAAGGCTTGAGCCGTAGCTACATTATCCGTATCTATGTTGGTTTAGGCTTTGTTGTCACTAGCTTCATTGCTATATTGGCGAATCTCTTCTTAGCTTGCCGGCCTTTCCACAAGTATTGGCAGATCAACCCAGATCCTGGAAGTACGTTTCCTTGGCTCTCCAAAGCATACTACTAGCCTGCTGACTGCTTTTATCATACAGATGTTTGCCAACCTGCCATTTCGAACCAGATCATCTGGATGTACCTGGCCATGAACGTTACTACCGACTTATATATATTATCGATACCCGTGCCGATGCTTTGGCAATCGAGACTGAAGCTTTGGAAGAAACTTGGTTTGATAATTCTTTTTAGCGGCGGGCTATTTGTTGTCACCTGTGCCCTTCTCCGTGTCATTTTGCTCGTATCCGTAAGTGCTTGTTTTCTCATGTACAGAGCTATAATGGTGACAACTCACTTACATGGCGACGTAATACAGGATCCCCAGAACGGTGCTCAGCTAGCTGGTTCCTGGGCCGTAAGGGAAACATTCGTCGCCGTAGTTACGACTAACCTACCGATGGTCTTCCCCTTGGTCAGGGGTTGGGTCAGCCCCGTTCTCGGCCCCTTAATATCGAGTATGCGCTCAACGCAGAAACTAAGCGACAAGGGCTCAAGTAATCTACGTACATTCGGTCAGGGAAGCATCCCAAGTTGGCGCCGCCGTGGCGGTGGCCCACCTACCGCCAATCCGATTACCAATATCACCTTCAACGAGAGCGAAGAGCGAATGGTAGGCGACGTCAAAATGCAAGACCGTGAGTAACTGGAAGCTCTTTTTTCCCTCTTCCCCTCTTTCGGCCATTGGCAAGAGGAAGACCTCTTAAATTATCTGAATTGACCTGAGAGAGAAACTACTGACTCGGGGCACTACAGTCAAGGTCTGGACTGACTCTAGCACAACGGCGAGCACGACAACAAATAATAACATCCATAAGCAAGTAGAGGTTGCCATCATCCGCGAGGCTCGCGACGAGAAAAGCTTCCAAGAAGGTGATCGACGTGTTATTACTGGGGATGAGAAATTAACGCATGGAAATTTCTCATTTGCTAGGGGTCCAAGGAGAAGCTCGAGTAACAGTCACGTATGAGGCGACATGATCCTTCGCTGTGAAACTGGGTAAAGGGGTGAGAAAACTAGGAAATGAAAGCGTTTTGAAAATATGAGACAGTGTTCAGACTTTATAGAATATGCGTCAGGTAATTATACTGTATGGCGGGTAGAACCCAAGCCTCATCATTGTAGACCAGATATGTAGGTACGAGCTCTGGGAGATTGCATGGACTTTCCCTGGCGATAGATTAGATGTATGTACACTGGATTCGATTGGTATATAAGCCATGTTTTTTGCCAAGATGTTGACTATCAAAGCCTTATATCGTTTCAAGGGCTCGGCGGATGCTAGAAACATCTATACTACTAACACACCAGAATTCATACAAGCTCCATTTCTTGCTAAACAACTTGGTGTGATGAGTAGATTATCTAATCATAGCCAATTTCACAATGGCTTTGAGCTCGTCTCTCTCCAACCCTTTGATTCCCAATAAGTCATTATCGAGGACCGGAAAGTATCCTCCCCAACCCTTACCGATGAATGCCCGGTTTATGAACATTGCGATCACCTCCTCGCTAAGGTCACCTTCTTTCCAACGTCGCAGTGCTTCTGCTTCCAAGTCCTCCGTTCTAGAGTACGTGATATTCCATCCATCAATCGCCCCGAGATCCTTGGCCATAGCAATCAACTCATTCTGCGTTGTGTTGACGCTCGAGATCCTGACGGGGCGATTGGCAGTTTCGTCTAGATGGGTTAGGATGCCGACCACGGCCTGGGCAATATCATCGTAGGTCGTGGCACAGAACAGTACATCACCGCCGTCCTTGACATCGCACTTGCGCTCCTTTACGTCGACGATGAAGTCCAAGGTCCAATCCGGGCCAAGAAAAGACGCGTTCTGGATAGTGGTCCAGGAGAAATACGGCTTCTCCGTGACCTTTTGCTCGCAGAGCTCCCGGATGGCGATTTTGGGCTGGTAGATGGGAAAAGCAGCAAGTTTAGGGTTCAAAGTGTCGTTGCCATACTCGGAAGGAATCATGCGTTTTACACCGGCATTGACTGCAGCTTCGACGAGATTCTTCTGCTCTTGGATTGCTTCGAACGCCATTGCTGATACCAGCGCATCTTGGCCTTGAAGTGCTGCTTCAAGGGACTGTAGTGACTTGTAGTCTACTCGTTTAACAACAACCCCCGGAGGAAAGTGGCGCTGTGGGCTGTCATCTCGAGTAAGTAGAGTGACAGCGAAGAGGTTCGTCGTTAGAAGACGAGCTACAATTGGGCGTCCAATCTTTCCTGTTCCCTGCAAAAGGTTAGCACTGAATCGAGCTGTCATGTATCGACGATAGTTGACCGACCCCTACAACAGCAACGTTCTTGATTACAGTCATGCTTGGGATAATTTAGTCAACGTTTCTTTATCGGTGGGAGTTCAAGCATACAGGGAGAGATATCAGAACTCGAAAGTAGGCCAAGTTCCTGAGGTCTCTATTACCCGTGGAGGTGAACACAAGGACACGCTACGGTTCAAAGCGGCCTTCATTCTGCCGAGTGATGGTTATTATGCCGGCCACTCGGGTAGACATATCCCAGCTGTACCCGGATACCAGCTCTCTGGAATGTAATTTGATACAGGTATGCATTATGGGCCGCAGAGGCGCTCTCTAAGATGCTGGATGCTGGTGAGCAACCCAGACTGACGGAGTCGGGGATTCCCATGGCCTTGGATCTGGGTCGCAGGGTCGGTCGTCTTGTTGTCTGTCAGCAGCCCATTCTCATCACAGGGCTACACGAGTTCACAGCGAGGTCCCCGTGCGTAAGGACTGTTTGAGCATAAGCGGCATAAGCCAGCTGCAGCCTCACTATTTTGGCATGGCTTTAGGGCCGATTGGTTCTCTTAAGCAGGTGCATCTCCTAGCACCATAGCACAGCAGATGGCCTTCTCGGGTCTGGAAGAATCATATGTCGATATTAAGCCACAGTGGAGAAAAATGCAGGACTCACATGGTCGGGCAATCTAAGAGGCGGAGAGGACAGCGCTGGGTAAAGTCACAAGCCGTCCCCCAAAAAAAGAATTGCCTACCATTACTCAATCGCCACATCGGTCCGCCATTATAGCTTTTGCCTGAGTACCTCGGGCTCTAACTAGTAAAAAGAGAATGATGGATCGATAATACCTAGCAAGATGATTAGTGAGGTTATAATGACTCTCTTATGAGAGGGGTTAGAGTAATGGTAGGTAGTGAGTTAATCCGCTGACGTCGTTCAGTGATCGATTTTCAAAAAGGATTAAACCTCGACTACAACGGCGATACCTACCCTGTGGGAAAATGAAGGTTGCATTTCCCCTGTGAAATTATCGTATCTGCTGCAAGACGAGCTCAACCCCTGTCACTACCCCTCGTCCTTCATCTCCCCTGCATATGCACTGTACTATATCTTGGACCCTTTGAATTTCTTCTATCTATCCAGTCAATGAGAACTACTTGAGCATATACCCTTCAAGCTTGCGGAAGTGATAATGAGCTTTGGCAGCTCTTAATACTAGCACTGCTCGTTGTTGCCCACCCCTAGATACAGCATGATGCGTTCAACGGACAAAAGTTCTCAAAAGCGAACACTCAATAGGAACTGACTTTGAAATAAGCTAACCGTCCTTACTCTCGCTTACTTGTTAGATTCTCCGTGATTTATTGACGTAATTAGCAGTCCTAAGATGTACCGTGGCTTTCAAGGTTTGTTTTCGGCAAGTATCCCGATGCTTTCTATCACTTAGCCCAATGGATGTTATGAGATGGACCTTGCCAAAAAGGGTTCTATGCTTTCCGCGATCGACTTCGGACTATAGTCAACCTATGCCCAAGCAACAACGATCTCCAATACCTATTTGAAATCGTAGATACGTGATCCTGCGCAGTCACACTAGATACCTATCCCATTTATTACTATAGTTGCACGTTCTTGTGAGAAACTTCACTACGGTGAAGGATCGCCTGACCCATACAGAGGACTCAGTTCTTGTCTATGATACGTAGAAGGCCACCTGCGCACACCGCTGTGGAGTAATGGCGGCTTATCGAGCTAGGATATAGAAAAAATATAAGAAGTAGGAGCTGAATCCTGTCGTCGATTAGTCTATAAGACCCAGACACTCATGGTTACCTGCAAACTCGCCGTAGACGGAGTCGATGTCTAGCTCTTACTGTAACTAGATAGGCTAGGATTCCTAGCCTAATAAACTTGCCGTCTTACGTACTTAAAATACCAGGAAATGATGTTGAACTTGCTTGTGAATTATAGTAATCACAATTCATAAATCATCTGGTTGACTCATGTGCAAGATCTGGCGCTACGGGGCCCAATGACAAGGATGACGACAACAACAGCAAGGAAGAGTAGTTGTGACGACGACTCTATCAGCTGCAGACTGATCTAGGCATCGCATAATCGCCGTTTTTGTGCAACGGGCTCTTGTACTGCCTATGCATTTATCCCTTGCGGCAGGCATTTCATTGGAATGTCAGTTTAGTGACCGCGTGGAAGCAGTGCAATCTGATTGGATGGGGTTGCAAGACTATTGCCTGATTGGTTGCGAAGAGTCTTGCTACCGAGTGAATAATATGGATAGAACACTCGTGGGCGATGGAACATGCATGCATATCGGTAGGCCAAGGGCTCTATAGGTAGATCCTCGCTTACTGCTATGTGAATCTAACATATCTTTGCCGCCGGGTGCCGTTTGCCTAGCCAGAACCATACGAGACTCCAGTCGTTCATGACCATAGCTTAACGGAACATTGTTAAGACTAGCCGAAGTATAAGTAAAGTAAACATCTCTGATTCCGTAGGTATGTTCTGAATATATTCATCACGTACCTAGTGGTTATACCTCTTTCAAGCTTGCCATGGCTTTTTCTCTATTCTTAGCTGCCGGTGGCCTTCTCCTGTTCGCTCTTTGTTATGGGACTCGGTGGCTAAAGCGATGCCATACTATACATCGCATGAAGAGGAAGAACGCGTGCCTTCCTCCAAAGAAACTACCTCAGATAGATCCCTTCTTGGGAACCGACGTTGTCCTCCAAAATCTAAAAGCAGCAAGAAAGCATGGTTTCCTCAGCCTCCTCAGATCTCGGCACTCAGCCAACGGACTTACCTTCACTACGAACACATATTTCCGGACCACTATCAATACCTGTGACCCAACACTTATCCAGAACGTCTTATCGTTTCAGTTCCAAGACTTCGGGATGGGCACCCTGAGGCGTAAGAGTGCCTCGCCACTTTTGGGTAGAGGCATCTTCACAACAGATGACGAGATATGGGCTCATCAACGTGCTTTGATTCGTCCCAGTTTCGTCCGCGCTCAGGTTACGGACTTCTCCATCTTCGGCCACCATGTGGACCAGCTCATTGCCCTCATCACACGGTGTAACTACAAGGTCGATCTGCAACAGCTTTTTTTCCGTATGGTGTGTGGTCCTAGAACTTTTTTGAACCACGGAGACTAACCTGCCCTAAACAGGTCTTGGACTCTAACAGCGAGTACATGTTCGGCGAGTCAGTGGGTTTGATGTCCGAGACTGCATCCGGCCTGGCTACCACATTTCACCATGCCCTAGATTATGCCCAGCAGGGGACCATCCTACGGTTGCGTCTTGGGAATCTTATGTTTGCCCATTCGGATCGGAAATTCCGCGATTCCTGTAGAACTGTCCATGAATATGCAGAGAAGTTCGTGGCGAAAGCGCTTGAATTCCGGCGGCAGCAGGCCCTACTCCCAGTTACGGAGAAAACCGAAGAGTATGGCCCTCGTCAGAAATACGTTTTCCTTGATGAGCTTGCTAAGGACACCGATGATCCCATACTCCTCCGGGATCAGATCGTGAATATGCTCTTGGCGGCTCGTGATACTACGGCTGGCCTGCTTGCCTTCGTTTTCTTCATGTTAGCGCGGAGACCGGATGTGTGGGCCAAGCTCCGGGCAAACGTGCTTGAACACTACTGCGAGCCCCTGACATACGAAGCTATTACGCATATGACGTATCTTCGATACGTAGTGCACGAGAGTCAGTATCTTGAGTAATCTTACCTATAAACTGCTGACAACACATTAGCTCTACGCCTGTTCCCACCTATTGCGACCAACAGCCGCATGGCAAACAAGGATACTGTTCTTCCCGTAGGCGGAGGCCCCGATGGCAAGTCGCCCCTCTTTGTGGCGAAGGATCATGTCATCACTTACAGCACATTCGTGATGCACCGACGAAAAGAGTTCTTCGGCGAAGACGCCGAGGAGTTTAGACCGGAGAGATGGGAGAGCCTCCGTCCCGGTTGGGAGTTTCTGCCTTTCAACGGCGGCCCCAGAATCTGCCCGGGACAGAAGTTCGCCCTTACGGAATCATCATACACTATTGCACGACTTCTGCACGCATTCTCTGGTATTGAGAATTTGGATTCTACTCAATGGAGGGAGCAGTTAACACTATCGTTAACGCTGAACAACGGTGTACAGTGCCGCTTGACTCCAGTAGCTTAGAGTCAGGCGTTTCTGTCCCGTATGATTTGTCGTGGAGCTAGATTATTTTCAACTCATTTTCTGAGAGGGACATTGGAAAATTAAAATCAAAATTGGGCAGACGGCAATGTTCTTGGGTCTTACAGGTTGTGCAACTTTCAAATTGCAGATGTTGGAGTTGACAGATTTTATACCGATGTTTAGAGTGGAGTACGTACTTGGGAGTTCCAACTCGACTTCGAGGCGCAGATTAGACTGATCTCACGATCCTATACCTATCACTGGAAATTTTGGGCTATGGTAGTCGGAAAATAAAAATTTATTTTGTCACTAGGCTCTAAGTTCACGAAGCTTCTGCCGGATTTACTAAAAATTACTCGTGTAATAATCCAGTCAAGCCAAAGGATTAATTTAGAACAGATCACTGATACTTCAAAACTATCGTTCACGAAATTGATCTGAACATTTGACAGCGGAGGACAGAGTAGCAAGTATAATAGAGATAGATTAGACTTGCAAGGTGGATATTTGTGAAATACAGCTTTATAGCTTTGTAATATAAACCTTAACTAATGATACTTCATATACCTAGCTTTTTCCGCGTCTTCTCATTTTGATCATTAGATAAGTATTAAGTATAAAAGAGGCATAATATGTTATAAAATAACATCATTTACTAATATAAAAGGTTTATATTAGATAATAGTAATTTTATTTACTAATAAAGTGGTTTTATATAATATGTACGGTTATGTAACTATTAATTAGGTAACTTAGGTAACGTAGCAGCAGCATATATATATATATATTTAGTCAGATCTCTTACTTTTGCCATACAGTTTTCTAAATAAGCAGCGATATTTAACACTCGCTTTATATTTAATTCATTCACTTTTTTACCTCTTATTACCAGTTAATTCCATTTGATTCCAGTTAATCCATTTATACCTATTATAGCCAGTTATACCTATTACAGCCAGTTACAGCCGTACCTCTATTGCAGCAGTTATTTCACCTCTATTACTACCACCAGGTAGTTGGCTCTCCCACACCTTGTTTTGTTTTACTAGTATATAATGTAATGTGCTATTAACGAAGCAGTACTTGTTGAAGTATTGAGTGCATAAAAATTCTGCCTACTCCTTTCACTTTTGATGTTGATTTCGGCAGTCCTGGGAGATCAACCGGAACGATGCAATTATTCAGCTAAAAGAGACAGACTTTCAAATGGCTCATTTAACCCTTCTACCAGTAATATTTAGTTATCCTTGCATGTTATGGTGTTTCTTAGCTCTGCGTTATCTTGACTCTGAAGAGAGATGTTTTCGCGTAATTATATTCTCGGATTTTGGGACGAAGCGCTACAGTATTGTAAGACTCGAGACATGGTATTCAGCAGCTGTATATCAAATGAGGATGCTCTCTACTGCAATGAGTCATGAAATAACCATCAGCAGTCCTAGGTGCATTATTGAATGTATTTGTGACGGAGCTGGTTTCTCTAGAAAGGCCGTAGGGTGACCAGCACACGAGAGCAGGAATCATAATAAAGCCTGACGCCTGATAGATCATGTCCCAGGGTAACTTCGTCTAGTATGATTGACTAGACACTATTAATAATTCAGCTCGCTGCTGGCATGCTTGGCTTTATTAGGTGTAATAAATGCGACGTAGGAAGTGCAGATGATTACTAGTCGCAAGCACTAAGATGGTATGCCATCTAATATGAGGGTCAAATGACTGTGTCCCATAATAACCTCAAAAACGCCCCTTCAAGCGCGCTCAAGCACGCTGGCGCTTCTTCGCCAAATCCACCAACTTCTCCACCGCCGCGGACAGGCTCCGCTGGTCCGCGCCCCGGATCAGGGCCTGCCCGTTGACGGCGACCTGCTTACCCTCCTTGAAGAACATGAAGGTCGGCATGGCGGTGACGCGCCACGCCTGTGCGGCGTCCTGGGCGTGGTCGACGTTGACCTTGGCGAAGGCCAGCACGCCCGGGATCGAGTGCTGCGCCGCCAGCGATTGGTAGAACGGCGCGATCGCCTTGCAGGGCCCGCACCAGTCGGCGTAGAAGTCGACGGCCACGTAAGTCGTCGATGCGAGCAGCGACTGCAGCTCTGCGTTGGAGCCGATGTGGTGGAGCTTGTCGTTGCTCATGGTGGATTTCGCCTCCTGCGATGCTCGTTTTATGTACCTTAGGTATGACTGAGGGGATGTGCCAGTATGGAGCCGTGGACTTGGTACCTAATGACGGAAATCTGGGTCGAATTGATGATGTCACTAAATTCGAGATTTGGGTATGAGAGATTGAAAAGATGGTATTATCACAGAAAATAATGAGTCTAATATGAATGTGGCGGGTATGAAAGGACTTAGTTAATGAGAGATGTCGTAAGGCTTTGGTCGAATTGCGACTGTGGACCGAAGATTCAATGTTCTAACAGATTCTAATGATTACTAAGTGAATATCTTCTCAGTTATGCAATATGTACTGTGATCACGTGATACCCTTGGACTTCACCTCATAAAGGGAGGACTCTGAATCCAGGAAATGATATACCTACTCATAAGAGTAGGGAAGGGAAGATGGAAAGATAATGCAAGGGTTCATTTCAAAACATATATAAAAAAAATAAATTCCTATAGCAGTATTAGTTAGTATTATCATAGAACCAGTAGCCATAATGAGTTAGGATATAGATATCGGATCAGATTGATATTCGCTATGTCATCATCCACTAACACACCATAGGTCAAATGGTCTTCGCAGGAATTTATTGATCATCATGCCCGAAATTGAAATGCTATGACACTTGTAGGAAACGAACCCAGGTCTCGGGTCTCGGGGATGTAGGTACTTACATATTTGAATTGCGCACTATACCGCTGTACCGCGGTATCGTGCTTCGTTACAGGGCAGTCCGCTTAATTGCATGCACAAGGCCTATGCCCCGGTAACTGCAATGATGTCTGGGTGCTACCGCCGGCTTTGAATTTTGTAAGCTCGGCACCGAGAATTTTGGATGAATCGCTGTGAGTACCACCAGAACGGTCTACCTACAGGTAGTAGTTGCCATCTAAATTGCACCAACTTATTAGGTCTTGACGTCGACAGAAGTCTTCGTCTGGGGTAAGTGTCCTTGGTATTTAGAATTAACTGTACAATGATAGGTTATGTGAATTGCAGTCTCAAGCCCACCAGATTCTTCACGGCCTGCGTGTACGACGTAGCGTGCTTACTACTTTATGTACCTTTACCCTTTCATCTGGGAGATTGTCAGGGCAATGCGAGGCTGTCTAAGCATAACCGCAGTGGACTTGATGGAATACTGCATTAAGACATCGTAGCAAAGAATTTTAAAATAGCATATTTGATATATAGGCAGGACATAAGTAACAATTGTCACAGTTATCCATGAAAACGAATCGTCTCACCCTAGAGCCCCTCTTTGTCATTATGTGTATCTTTGTCCCATAGCATCATTCTAGGCTTGGGTACGATAATTTCAGTATAATGGTTAGATAGTTGTTTAACAGAACCTAAAAGTGTAACTAAGCTTTATAAACAGCATTAACTATTATCCATATCTGCGGAAAAGAACGATTCATGAAGTTTGGTATACTGGGGAAAGTAGCCTTAAGTGAAGAACAAACTACCTCTCCTCAGTTGGTACTGGTGTAGGTATGAAATTGCTGCCACTGTCTACACAGGTCCTCTTCTGAGATTCTCTTGTCAACACAGTCTCTCGTTTCTGGCCAATACAATGCAGGGGATGCTCTTGTCAGCATAGGCAGCTATAATACATCTGGATGGCTCGACGAATTCAGGCGATGGTCTGCTCTATTAGTTGACAGAACAGTCTGGATTAGTAGTAAGATGGAAGTACTGCTCAGCAGTGGGCTACACGAAAGTGTCTATATCCCTCAATAAGGGGAAAGGGGGAGCCCCTAGTCTTGGAATTATGTACTTATATGGCCATAGTGCGGAAATGACTACTTAAATAGACACTCTTACCAATACATACCCAAAGTTAGACGAGAAGCTTCCGGGTGCTGGCAGTTAGTAAGAGCTTCTTAAAAATCCTAGACTAAGGCCTCTGGGGCTGTGAAGGCAGATTGTACATAACGGAAATGTCAACGACTCATTGTGAGCTAATTTTTGTAACTCAAAACCAATGGCATGGTCGGCTAATACGTTCCCCCGGCCCTACAACTTCGCCTGTTTGGATGAACGTTAGGGATGGGCCATCATCAAGCTGAGTGATGGGTCAAACCTAATATCTACTACCACGCCTATCCCATGTGCTCATGACTCTAGGTAAGAGGTCAACCCTGTGTTGTGAGGTGGATGACGATGCGCTGCCACTGGCATAAGCAGATCGCACGAGGGTACGCATGCATCATCACGTTTCCAGTAATTACTGGATATATCAAGCTCGACCTTACTATACGATATCTAAAGTTCTAAGACCTTGTAGGTTGACTTGAGTGCCTGATGAGTTTGACATAAGCTAGCCTTTCTCGGTATAATACCTAGGTAGTGTAATAAGGCGTTGGGTTATAGCTGGAAACTTTGAAGCTTACTTATTAAGTATTCAAGATAAGCAATGCTATGACAACTACTGGAACGAGTCAATCCGGTTCGAGCGATGCATGCCTAATATCATAAGCGCATTACCACCGAAGAGCTAGCCGAAAACGAGTAAGCGACTACCGGCCGATTCTAATCAGCTTGCAAATGTGTCGCTTCGTTCTATTACGGCATAGAACTTCAGATATCTAGTAACTAGATGTTGTACGTATGTGTCGATGCGAAAATTTCTCTGGTACCCAACAACAGCAGAATGAACTGCCAACAGGCCAGAGGGTAAGTGATCGAAGAAAATTCCCTCTCTCCTCCAGTTTCCCCTCCAAGACCTGCCATTGAGTGGACGGAAGCCAGAGTGAATATGGAGGATGTTGTTTTATGATGAGGAAGAAAGGGAAATAAAAGCATGAAACTGCGGTGCTGGAAATTTTGGTTTATGTCTTGTTGAGGCGGTCTATCGTTTTTCCCTAGGTACCTAGGTACCTAGGTACCTATCTGATCTAAGTGTACATGCATACGTGATAGGTGGCTAAGCCACAATAGCACGTGCAGTGATAGGCACATGAATTAGGTAATTGGTGGAGGTGGATTGGCTGGACAAATCACAACTGGGCCAGTTGTGACCCAATAGAAACATAGTAATACGAAATGGCACCCCGCCACTGGGCACGTACATAGTGCTTGTCAGGGCCTTTGTGACTCTTTCACATAGCTATCCACTGCTGATTGGGCCCCTGGTCCCATACCTGTTCCCTGGTTTTATCATGTGTCTCCAGGAAACACGTCGTGCCTGTTCTGCCCCTCCCCCACCAACACTTCATAACCTGACTCTCTATATTTCTTAATTAGGTTTCAACGTCCTTCGTCTACCTGATAAGGTTGAGAATACCTTGGTGATATTTGCATTGAGACGGTGCTACGCTTCTGAGTTCAGACCTGAGTCCTGAATTGCTCATTGCGCAGCTGCTTCGCCGTCTGACACGCCCACATACCTTACATACATCTATCTCTCGACGCAACGATGTCTGGACGTGGTGCACCCGGTGCTAACTCTCGCGGTCGTGGGGGCAAGTTCAAGAAATTTACTCGAGGAGGTACTATCAAGGAATACCAGACCCCAAGAATCCGCGGTAGATAGCTAACGTTTGCCGCACGCCAGGTGGAAAACACTTCTCTCGTGACCTGCGACCCCTTGACGCAGACGGCAACGAAATCAGCATGTGGAGCATGGACGCCCAAGAAGAGGGCGAGGAAGGCAGCGAGGAAGAAGAATCCGAAGAGGACTCGTCATCGGAAGACTCGGACGCCGGTCCCTCCAACGCTCAGAAGGGCGACGTGAGCAGAGAAGACCGCAAGCAAGCGAAGAAGGCCAAGAAGGAGGCCGCCGCGGCCAAGAAGAAGGGCCCCGTGCAGGTCGGCGACATGCCGACGGACTCGGAGGAGGAGGAAGACGGCGACATGCCCGTCAACCCGAACCACTCCAAGGCTGCGCGCAACATGGCTAAGGGCATCGACCAGACGACCGAGGGCGTCGAGAAGATGTCGTTGACCCGCAAGGAGCGCGAGGCCCTCGAGGCCCAGCAGGCGAAGGAGAGATATCGGAAGCTGCACGAGGCGGGCAAGACGGACGAGGCGAAGGCCGACCTGGCGCGCCTGAAGCTCATCCGTGAGAAGCGAGAAGCCGAAGCCGCGCGGAAACAGGTTCGTGCTTATTACTTGACTGCTTCTTCTAGGATGATCTTGGACCGCATGCTCACCCGTGAAAAATCTAGGCCGAGAAGGAAGAGAAAGACGCGCACGATAAGGCTCGCAAGGCCGAGATACAGGCCAAGGAGGCGAAGAAGCGCGAGGCGGCTTTGGGTGGTAAAGGTAAGAAGAAGGCGGGCAAATGAACTTCGGTCTATCGATATAGAATGTACCACTCAACCCCTTCGGTACTCCGCCCATTACATATCAATCAGAACTATACTTCATACTGCAGACCATCCTTTTTCTATATCTATCACGTGCTCACAGTTGCTGGTCTTGTTGTATTTCCTCCTGACACCAATATGTGTACTTCCATGGGGTAGGTTCCGGTGCCGGGTTTTAGGCGAAGCTAGCAGTCCAAACTATACGCCCATTTAGAGTTGAGCAATGCTTCTTGAAACCTGACGATGCTGTCGTAATCGTAAGGGGTGATAAATCTCGCGTCGTTGGATCTTTCAACATAGCGTCACTTCCCCCTATCTTTGCTATTTGCGCACTGTTTTAGTCCTCACTGTTGTATGCGCAACTGCTGTCGAGGCGACGCATGGCTGCGTATATATGAGTTTTCTGTCTGCGGGGCCGCCGAGTAAGTATTCAGGTGATGAGCTGATATAAGGTTAATTGTTTAACTATACATAGATACTTCGACAGCAGCCGAGAGGCCATGGCAAGCGCTGAAAACTGTCTGGCTGGCTGTGGGATGCATCTTGAAGGACTATCTAGTTGAGCATTTTGGTAGGTAGTTCATATGCTGGGCTGAGCCTATCTTCGCCATGGAGCTCTGGCAAGTGACGGCGTGGTTGATATATCAACCTTGGCTAAAATAAGCACGTATTGAGAGTGTAGGGATTACGGTCGCATCATGTGGTGCATTCACTACGTGGTGAGTGATGGAGAGCACGGAATTCAGCACATAATATGTGTGCACTCCGAAGCCATTCGTATTTTTCAAGAAGCCTACATCATTGTACTAGATTGGGTATCGGCGCCCACGCTGTCCTTCCAGAATTCGTCAAAGTTGATCCCTTCCTTGTCAAACATTTCCCTGATTTGCTTCGCGACCTGTTCCTGTCTCTCGGGACCGAACCCGCGAGGCTGCGACGCTTCAAACTGGACCGTTTCGATCCAGCGGTAGAATAGACCCTCTTTGCCAACGGCCGCGAGCGCGTCCCTAAAGGCGAATACTTGCTGTCGTCGATTATCGTCCTCGGCATTCTCGTTGAGCTTCATATCGAGGCAGAGCCATCCGTATTCTTCGTGGAATACTAAAACGACGGTCTTGAAAGCCTCGATGGCAGCCATTTTCTTGTCCACCATCGTGGTGGCGTCGACCATAGCTGCCCAGTCCAAGTCCCACTCGGCGTTCATGAGCAGGTAGCCCGTTTTCTCTCCGAGCAACATCGGTGCCGTCGCCGCACCGACATGGGACATGAAGAGGCTCTTGCCTTCCGTGTTGTTGATCACGTCGCGGATGGACTGGTCCCATTTTCGGCTCCGGCGCACGATGACCTCCCGGTCCCGGAATCCGACGTTGTACCGCCACATGACGGGGTTCCCGTGCTCGTAGGCCAGACAGAAGTCGACGGGCCAGGGCCAGAGGAAGATGAAAAGCAGAAAATCCAGCATGAAGGAGAACGATCGTTTCCCGACCTCGGGGATAATCTCAGACCATTCCATTTCATCTACGACCATGGTGGTCTCGTTGGGATAGCCGAGAACCGAGGCGAATATGCGCAGGTAATAAGGGAGGATGTAGTAGCAGCGGAAAAGGAATAGGGCTGCTACGCCGAGGTTCATGAGAACGGGCACAGTAAAGATCTTGCGCTTGAAGTCCTTGGGTTTGTTATCGATGTGTGTGATGTACACGTGCTCCGTGTCCAGGGTGTCAATGAACGGCTGTAGAACCTCAGGAGGTCGTTTTAACGGTGCGGGTGGGCCGCCATCTTTCTTCTTGGCTGACCCCAACTTTGCTGGACCTCTCTGCCGAGCCATTATGTCGGAATGGGGAGCTCGATAGATACGATGATCAAACAGGCGACTAATTGCCTAGATGTAGGCTGTAGGCTGCTAATAGGATTTTGATGTTGGTGAAAGTTGGACACTGAGATGAGCAGACAGCTTGAGAAGCCAGAAATGTGGCTGAAGCTCCAGCTACTGCTGTGTACTTAATGTATGTACGTAATTGATGTGGCTGAATTTTTCTTGACAGCTGATCGGAAAGGTTGGAACATGAAGCTTCCCGTCCCGGCACCGCGGCCCCATTAAAATTTCTATTCAGGTACGTACCAATTACGGATTGACGGTTGTGGCGTCGCAATTTATACGACTCTTTCCCATCTTTAGGATACCCGGGATTTTTTCTTTTTTCGAGCTTCAAATGTCGCACGGCGATTTGAAGTCATTTTTGTCATTATGCTAGGAGCGAGGATACCTAGGGTTAGTTTCATGCGCCAGACTACTACTTTTCTAACCAACTAACTGTGAATTTGTTCTTTAGCGGAACACCTCAATATGCGCATTCTGCCAGCTTCGTCTTTCGTTACGACCCCTCGCACCACGGCATCGTTCGTTTTCTACCACAAAAGCTCTCAAATATAATGATCCGATCTCATCCCGGCAGGCGGCTACGGATGCTAGCAAACAATCGCCTAGTTCGGTAGCCGAGGACGACGACGACTGGGGCGGCTGGGGGAAGACTTCTTTCACCCCTCTCAAGCCAACCTCGCAAACCTCGCAAACCTATGTCGAGGAAAAGTCATATGGGCAACCCAAACAGGACCCTCTCCTCAGTCGACATGAGATCTTGGCGCGCGAGCGACTGCTAGCAAACAGGCCGAAGCCGAAACCGCAGCCTTCTGTCCAAGCAAGATACGTTTGGGATCCGGAAAAGCAGCAAAAAATCGAACAGAATTTGCGGAATGACGGCGTCCACGTAAATAAGCAATTGAGTCGCTCAGGGGGGAAATTGTTTGGGGAAGCGCCAAATTTGACCAGCAATACACTATATCCTGCATCGGATAACCGTGGATGGAATTCGGGTCGCGGCCGATTGTCTTCGGACAATAGTATACAGTCGCCTGGGCCGAGACATGGTCAATTGTCCTCATACAACAGTATACAGCCGTCTGGGTCGAGCCGCGACCGCGACCGGCTGTCTTCAGATAACAGTATACAACCATCTGGCTTCTCGCGCATTACTAAGGAGCCTAGTAGGAATGCGCCTAGAAATGACAGTACAACAACTCAACCAAACGACTCGTGGAGCCTATTGACGAGGAAGCCGGCGCCTGAGAAACCTAGCGGTCAAGATTTCTGGGCTGCTTTGAAACCCCGGAACAGTGAATCCGGAGATGCAAAGCCCCAGAATTTGAAGAATGGGGGCAAGGAGAAATCCAACGATAAAGATCCCTGGGCTATGATGGAAAGTCAACTTGCTGATCGAAAGACCTCGAAACCTAAACCTGAAGACGATTGGGGAAAGGGATTTGACAATCAGATCGAGTATCGAAGAATTGATTCGACCAAGGACGATGAAACCCCGCAACAAGCGCCGGGCCCAACTGAGATAGCTCACGATGGCGGCAATGGAAAGCCACGGAAATCCAAAGGTCGTGATCGTGACAGGCGTATGGTATCTTCCGGAGAGGAAGAGCGTGGTAGAGGTGGTCGTGGGAAACGTTCACGACGATCTTCCGGATATGGAGAGGATGGAGAGGAGGAAGGTGATAGCTACGAGAGCTACCAGGAGAGACGCCGGCTGAAGGCACTGCGCAAGGCGCAACGCGAAGCCGCGAAAACCGGTCCTACTCCAATTCTGCTCCCAGAACTAATCACTATTTCGGCTCTTGCCGACGCACTAAAGGTGAAACACAAAGTGTTCTTGAGCCAACTCGCCGAGCTTGGCTTTGAGGGAGTAACACTAGATACTCTTATGGCTGGGGACACAGCGGCGCTCGTTGCGCAGGAGTACGGTTTTGAGCCAACCGTAGAGGCTGGTGAAGAGCACGATCTCAAACCTCGTCCGCCGCCCGAGGACCCATCGATACTTCCGCTGCGTCCGCCGGTCGTGACCATTATGGGTCATGTCGATCACGGAAAGACAACTATTCTCGACTATTTGCGCAAGTCATCCGTTGCCGCTCAAGAATATGGCGGAATCACCCAGCACATTGGCGCCTTCTCTGTGAAGCTATCTTCCGGTAAACAGATCACTTTTCTAGACACGCCAGGTCACGCGGCCTTCCTCACCATGAGGCAGAGAGGCGCCCAAGTCACCGACATTGTTGTCTTGGTCGTGGCCGCGGACGATAGTGTCATGCCTCAGACACTTGAGGCATTGAAGCACGCACGCGCAGCGAAGGTGCCAATCATCGTAGCCATCAATAAGATCGATAAGGACAAAGCCAGTGTAGATCACGTTAAAGCTGATCTCGCAAGTAATGGTGTCGAGATCGAGGATTTCGGAGGAGACGTCCAGGTCGTGTGCGTAAGTGGTAAAACTGGCCAGGGTATGAGCGATCTCGAGGAGAACATCATCACCCTTTCTGAGATTCTCGATCACCGAGCCGAGGTTGATGGGCCGGCGGAGGGTTGGATTCTTGAGAGTAGCCTGAAGCCGACCGGCAAGGCCGCCACTGTGCTTGTCAAACGAGGCACCTTACGGCCGGGCGATTGTATTGCAGCAGGTCTCACATGGGCGAGAATACGACATTTGCGCAACGAAGCCGGTGCTGAGATCGAGGAGGCGCCACCAGGAACACCTGTCGAGATCCTGGGATGGAAGGATCTTCCCGCTGCTGGCGACCAAGTCATTCAAGCGCCCGACGAAGGGAGGGCTAAGGATGCGGTGTCCTATCGCGAGGGTCTCAGCGAGCGTGAGAAGGACGCTGCCGCGCACGAGGTCATATCCGAAGCCCGGCGCGCGCTGCAAGAGAAACGCGCTCGCGAGAAAGCGGCTGCAGCAGCGGGAGCCGATGCTGACAAGGCACCTGAGCCCGAAGAAGAGAACGGTACTAAGATGGTCAACTTCGTTGTTAAGGGTGACGTTCACGGCTCCGTGGAAGCCGTGTGCGCGGCCATCCTGGAGATCGGAAACCACGAGGTGCGCCCGCGCATCCTCCGCTCGGCGGCCGGCCCCATCTCCGAGTTCGACGTCGAGCACGCGGCGACGTCCAACAGCATCATCGTCAACTTCGCGATGGATACGCAGGGCCACATCAAGCGGCTCGCCGAGCAGCAAGGCGTTCGCATCATGGATCACAACGTCATCTACCACCTCACCGACGACGTCAAGGCCAACCTCAGCAAATACCTCCCGCCCAAGATCAGCACCCGGGTCCTAGGCGAGGCCGAGGTCCTCCAGGTCTTCCCTATCAATGTCAAGGGCCGCAAGTACAAGAACATCGCCGGTTGCAGGATTAGGAACGGCGTCGTGGGTAAGAATAACATGTATCGGATTTTCAGGAAGGGGGAGCAGGTTTTCGACGGTGAGTCTCCCTTTTTGCCCTACTTGCTTACTGCTATTCTTCTCTAATTGCCCTTTCCCGACTTCCTTCATATTCACGCACACCGATCTCGATCCTCCATCCTCCTTCGTCCTGCACATAGATTTCATGATAGTGTACATGAGACAGATGTATTTACTAACACGATGTTCCCGTAGGCAAGCTCGAGACCCTCAAGCACCACAAGGAAGACGTCGCGGAGATGCGCAAGGGCTCCGAGTGCGGCCTGGGCTTCGTCGAGTTCCAGGATATGGCCGTCGGCGACCAGATCCAGGCCTACGAGGAGGTGAGGACGGAGAGGACGTTGTAAATGCGGTTTATTGTTGTTGCATTTAACGCCGGGGGGACCGGCGCGTAGCGGTTATCCTGTAGAGCCTCCTTTAAGGCATATAAGCGTGCTAAGCTAGGTAGTTTACTCTAAAATGTACATATATCAGGCTCCCACCTAATAACAGCTCATCCAGACACCCGTCTAACAGTTCTTATTAAGTGTATGGTCTTGGAGGCCTTGGGGGATATCTAATACATATACCATGTGGGACGCTCAACCTCGTAATATTCTAACATCAGCATGTACCAGCACTTTTCTAATAACATGGTGTGAATGAGTTCGCATGCAAGTCATGTTGCATTTGTGCTGCCCCGATGGGTCACACAGCTTCCAACAAAAACTACGTGCCGCCACAACCGGATCAGCAATCCGAGGTAGATATAAGCAGGTTGACTAACAATGTCGCTGAGCCCCCAGGTACTGAGTTCGGCACCAGCATTGTTAGCCCAGGTTTATATAAATATATTTTAACAAGGAATTACAATCATTCATGGAGAGAAAAAGCATATTCTGAGGTGGCAATATTTAATTATGTCAAAGTGTGTTTAGCATATCAAACATTCAGGCAGCCTGCTTGTTGTAGGCTATCTTGATGTCGTTGGTAGTTATCTACGTTGTGCTGAAATACTAAGTTAGTAGAAGTTCTGCTATTCTGAATAACGTTCATCTTGTCTTTTGCTGCCCTGGCGGTCTCTCGCAGCTCACCCTCGACTTGGCTATCACCTGCAACTTCACCAAACCCCTTCTTCCACGATTCCCAGTTCTCCGAACTGAAACCGCTTTGCTCACTGCTACATAATTCGTAGGTCTTCTGCCCGGCAATCAAAATCCAAGTCGAAGCTGCAGGGCCGTACAACTCGGAGCGGTAACGCGGCTCAGGAGTATCATAAGAACCATCGAAGGCCTCTCTCATACAATCTAAAGTGTAGAATGTCATAGCAGACATAGTTGTGGTGGGCACGATGCCCATTGCTGCAAATGAAGTCGCGTTTAGGAAAGGGGATTTTGGGGCTAGCCACTCGCTAGTCAAACCTTCGTCCAGCTCGATACCTATTTTCCGTAAGTCATTAAAAGCCTGACCCGTAGGGATTGAAAGGAGCTAGGAGGGGATTCCAAAACTTACTTATCCCATACTCTCTAAAAGTCAAGGCGAACGTAGGTAAATCAGCCCAATATCTACCTCCTCATTTATGCTTAATAGCGCTGCCATGCTCGTCTTGCACTTGAATCTGGCGGATTGAGTCCAAAAGTCCAATGAGACGCCTGTTTGTTTCTTGGTTGCTTCCTAGCTCCCTCACGGCATCGCAGAAAAGATCCCAGACAGACCCAATACGTAAGTCGGTTGGACTCTGTCTTATAAGAGGCCCTAGTATGGAGGAAATACTGTGCGCGGCCTGTTCTGGTGTCGAGTTGCCTTCTAGCAAATTTTGAAAGGCGTCAATTAGACGCTGGCTCTCAGAGGTTTGACGCTCTTTTGACGAACGCGCCTTTGATGCCCAGACTTGAATAGACGTGATGCAGTCTTGATGGAGTACCTAGAGCAGCACTTCTGATTTACGGTTTCCGTAGCTTTCGTTTAGTTGTTATCGTAGAGCCAAGTTTTGATCCTTGCCTGCATTATGATCAAAAGGAAATATGTAATGCCAAATGCCAATGCTAAAGCCTCGTTCAACATGAAGTGCCTTTGAGCTAGGCACCCCCAAGTGACGCCATGCCAGCCGTATCACTACATATGCAGACCGTACAGGCTATAGAGGTAGGAGGTGTATGGATCAATGTATGTAGATCTATCTCCCTTATATATATATATGTACAAATAGCAGCAAGCATACCCCTATTATAGGATGATTGTTGTTAGGTAGGTGGCATAGGGCAGAGGCGTATATATGTACATACGTGCTTAGAAGAAAGCCTGCTCATTCAATCACAGCGACTCAACTCAACTCAACAAAGTTATGTAGTTCATCAATCAAGTCAACCGGACCTGTTGTTATATGCCAGGATTCAGGAATTTTGGTTGGGTCTCTATTCATTCATTTCACTCGGTCACATTCCACGTTGCGCATACATTCCATTGCATTGCATTGCTTCCCCCCCTCCCCTTCTCTTCCCATCCCCATCCCCATCCCCTTCCCCTTGCCTCTCCCCACCCTGCCTTCTACTAGACAGAAGACACCTCCGATATGCACATTCGGGTCTACCACCCATGTAAGTACATGACCCCAGTTAGACAACCACCACCACCACCACCACCTTACGTACGCGCAAACTATTCGTTACGGGATGCTGAACTCGGGTATGTCGCCCGTCTCGTTCCTGGTCTCGGTGCCCAGCGTGTAGCTCACGCGCCACCTGAGCCGGACGCTCTCGACGCGCCGCGTCCGGTCGCCCGCCTGCCAGACCTGGATCGCCTGCGTGACGCCGAATCTCTGGTTGGGCTGGAGGGCGCGGCCCGTTTGTGGTTGGAGCTGTAGTTCGTAGCCCTGGTTTTTCGTGATTAGTGGTTCCGCTGACCGGGCATGGTTGAGGTGGGCGGATTGGGGTCAAGTTGGAGGAGTGTGCGACGGGAACGGCATGGGTAGCTTGCTTACCTTTGTCACAGCTAGCTGAAAGTGCAGGTCCCCTACAGGGACTACGGTGTTGTTTGAGAAGGCAAAGAGTAGGGAGAGGGCGTTGGTCGATTGGGGAGATCTTGTGGCCTTGAGGTTGATCTGCAAGGGACCATCCTTAATGGTCGCGGTGTGCTCTTTGGGAAGCGAGGGCGCCTCAGGCGGTAGTGCTGAGGAGAACGACCACTCGTCGTCGTCGGTCGTCGCAACAGGGGCGGCTGGCTTGGGAGTAGCTGGCTTGGATGGGAACTGAGGTGATGCAAGAGCCGCAAAGGGGTCGTTGGCGGGAGTTGACTTCTGAGGCGGTGGCTGCGAGAACGCGAATTGGGAGGGCTGCGGTGTATTTGACTGGGATCCTGGCGGAGGCGACTCGAATCCGGAAAAAGCTGAGAACAGAGGGGGCGTGGCGCTGGATGCTGGTGCCTTGGCGCTGTTGTTCTGTGTCATTGACGATAATAGAGCTGGCCCTGGTATATCTAAATGTAGGTCAGCCTGGATCGGTTCATGTTAAAGAACGCAGAAAGCAACGTACTCTGATTTGCCCCATAACCAAGCGAGATGCCGCCGCCTTGGCCGAAATTGCCGCTGTTGTCCCCTAGGGAGAGTCCAAGTAGATCATTCTCAACCCCTGCCGCCTGTGAGCTTGAGCTAGCATTGTTGCCAGCACCATTCGCTGCAGCATCCGCGTCGAAGTCGATTAACGACAGCTCATTTGCGGCCGACGTTGATTTCCCAGCTGCTGCCGCTGAGGACGTCGGGATGGGTGCACCTTGTGCAATCTTATTAGCACCTTCTATATCACCCTTCTTGAGAAGCTTCCACCGCTCGACCGTCCGATGTATACTATCGTTGATTTCAAACAATTTCGCAACCGCTTCGTGATCGTCGGATTCTTCCTCGCACATTTTCTGGATCTTTGGTTGCGCGCTCTGTAATGACGAAGCTAATTCGTGGAACACATCACCATCCTTCATGGAATCGCCAGGCTGGAAAGCTGCTAGCCTCTCCTCCAATAAACGCGCCTTTTCTTGAATCTTTCCGACCTCCTGGGCCGCCTTTGCGCGATAATCCGTCTTCGACCTCGTATCAAAGCCGGCCATGATCTTCATAAGTCGGTTGGCTTCCTGTAGATCTTCCGGCGTACCCCGTCGTATCAGCTCCTGAAGTTTGGCAGACTGTGCTTCCCGCTCTTCCTCCTCCATTTCCTCGGCCGATTTAAGATTCTACATGCGTCAGTTGATTCAATTGATATGCTGGCACTGCGCCACACTCACATCGCTCGGATTTAAGACAGCGGCATCATCCCTCCTAACCTCGGGAAAATGGTAGCCTTTGTAGCTTAGGAGCCGGTGCATATCCCGGATGAAGCCCAGGTCTTCCTTGTAGCGACTTGTCTCGCATATTGTACTCCTCCACTCTTCGATGGCCTCGAGTATTTTAGTCTGGACTTTTGTGTAGCGCATAGGAGGTCTCTCTGGGAATCGCCTGACGAGCTCGTTCAGGAACTCCTTGGTGCTGATTTGGAGCTGAAATGGGTATCCACAGTTCTTGACACATATGTCGAGAAGGCCGAGGGCTAGGAGACTGACGTTGGGGTTGCGCGAGTTAATGTAGTTGACTATGGAGACGGCGGCTTCACGAGGAGCGGTTCCCTTCTTGCTGTTGATCAGGTCGGAGATTTCAAGATTCAGAGCAAGATTCGGTTCGTAGTTCTCGGGACTGCAGGCGCTCGCTATGAATCGCTGCAACTGGGAAGGTCGTGGATAGCCCATCTCGTTCCAGCGATCCCTGGCGGCAGCTCGAGCGGAGGCGGCCTCCATGTTGTTGTCGCAAGTGCAATGATGTCAGTCGGAATCGGGCTGGATGCGATGCGCTATGTAGGTAAGAGTATCTAAAATTCATGAATTAATATTTAGATGATCGAGCGAGATTGTTCAAGCCATTGGATGGATGACCGGCAAGCTGTTCGAAAGGGGTTATCCTGGCTTTGGGTGTCTCGATACTAACATAAGACGAAGCAGACCTCTCCCATCCCACCTTGGCGCCGTGGCACGGGCGGATGTGGCAGTGGAGAAGGCAACAGAAGATTGAAGGTTAGGTATGTACCTAACCGCAAGGTACCTAACCACTACTGTAACAAGGCTAGCAGGTTGTGTCAGCAAAAAGCTGGACAGCCACAACAAGCCACAACTATCTATACTCCTTTAACCTCAACACCTCTATTTCAAAAATTAATTAAAAATCAGCTATTGAGTCTATTTACGTGAAATTTTCAGAATACGCTCTATTTTAGTAGTTGATACGTTAACTGTAGGCATCGATAATATCCTACTACCTTTAAGGCATTAAATCGAAGTCGTTATTGATTTTTTTTTAATTTAGTATTTTCTATAACTCTTATATTAGATCTTTTAACTAATCTTTTCTATTAAAAAAAAAGCTATAAATATAAAACTTAATACGTTTAATAGAAGATTCGATCTAGTTCGTTTTAGGTAAGTTATAAACGTTACAGATAAATTTATACCCATTTTTCTTCTTCTATTTATAGGCTACGTTATTTTTCGTATACCTATAGCTTAAGTTTTTATCTTCCTATAAAACAAAATCCCGGTAGCTATAAAACTCCTTTAAATACTTAAAAAAAGGCTTAAATACCTTAATATATTTTTATAAAGTTATTTTTCCTATAGCGTTGCTAAAAATCTAATAGAAAATTAAGGGGCTTTTATAATTATAGCCTATTATATTAATAGCGTAGACTAATAGCTATTAGCCGTATACTTTTCGATTTTTAGCCTTTTATTGCCGTTATTTTTTTAACCTCTTTTATAAATTAACGTTTTATTAGGCGTTTTTTTTATTTAACTTATAAATTATACGGCTATAATGTAATAGTTAATAGTTAAAATGAATTTTATCGATAAAATAATAATTTTGCTGCGTAGTTTTATTATTAAACCAGCTATTATAAAATTTGTACTTAATACGTTCGACCTTAATTTAAGCAGTTAAATTATTTAATTCGAGCTTTTTTAATTTAAAATATAGTATATAAAGCTCTATATATTTCTTAATAGTATTTAAGGAAAGTTTTTTATTTATTCCCGATTTATTAACTACTTAATGCCATTTATTATAGCGTAAATTCTATAAATTTTAGTAAAAATAATACTTAACGATCTCTTTATTATTATTAGTGAATTTTCGTTTAATTCCACGTTTATTGTTAACTTTAAGGTTATTATAAATAATCCTTAAATTAGGGTTTAAATAGTATAAAGTAGCTGGTTTTTATAGGTTTAATAAAATAGGCTTAATTCGGCGGTTTTTAAGTATTTCGTACTTAAAATTATTTAATACGCCGCAGAATTCAAAAATCTCCTTATGAAAAAGGCCGAGGTTTTTTTCTTTATTTATTTGAATTATTCCACGGACTTTTATGCGGATAGGGGTATTATAATATAAAAAGTTCATTATTAAGGTTAACAGTACAATTGTACCGCGAAATGATATAATTAGATCTAAAAAATTCAAATATAGGTAAAATAATCACTTGAGAGTATATTCTGATTTTTTCAGATTTTTAGCTACCTACGTTATGACGCAATTGCGGTATGTTAAAAATAAGCGAAATTACGGTGTTTTAGGCTTGCCAGGGGTGTCCAGCTTTTTGCTGACACAACCTGGCTAGGTGCTGCTAGGTAGGTCTGCTGTGAAGCGACCGGGGTTGAACGGTAATCGCGCAGACGGTCAAGGCTGCCGATTGATGTCAATGGCTGGGATGTGGCAGTTACACGTACTGTGGCACCTCTGCCGACCTCCGCCCCACCACATTCAACTGGACAACTTCAGTGGCTGAGTGGTTGAATTATGTAATTCAACGAGGGGCGCGGCGGTCGGATCATCTCACTGCTCTATCGCCATAAATATGGGTCTAGATACATCGTAGCTACATAGGTACATCCATCTGAATCAACCTCAAGATTCCTGCCCCACGTCGAATCTTTGAGAGTGTAATGCTTCGTCTTTCAACAATCACCTACGTCTTCTTCCCTTACAAAACAAACATCCCCATTGCGCACCAGATCACGATACCATGGTTCGTCACAAGAAAGACAAATTCTCATCCAGAGGCGGGAAAAGCCATGGAAGCTATCGACCTCGACCGCGCCCTGATGAGAACAATTCCGAGCATGCACCTGATTCCGGCCCTCCCTTCAAAGCTGCCTGTTGGGATTTAAACCATTGTGATCCGAAACGATGCTCCGGCAAGAAACTCATACGCCTCGGCCTCATGCGTGATCTCCATCTCGGCCAACGGCATAACGGTGTCATTATTACGCCAAACGGGAAACACACTATTTCCCCCGCCGACAGAGACCTCATGGAACAATATGGCGCAGCTGTCGTCGAATGTTCTTGGGCGCGAACGAGCGAAGTACAATGGAACAAAGTTGGTGGTAAGTGCGAGCGGTTATTGCCATATCTAGTCGCTGCCAATACCGTCAATTACGGAAAGCCTTTTCGGTTAAACTGCGTTGAAGCATTGGCCGCGGCATTCTATATATGTGGACATTCCGAGTGGGCCGAGGAGGTTTTACGGCCATTCAACTACGGCGAATCATTCTTGAATATAAACGCGAAAGTGTTGAAAAAATATGCTGCTTGTGCGGACGAAGATGAGGTCAAGAAGACCGAGAGCGAATGGATGGCACGACTGGAGCGGGAACATGCGGAAAGCAGGGAAAATGCTGACGATGATGATTTGTGGAAAGGGGGCAACGTTAACCGCAGAATTGTTGTTGACACTGACGAAGAGGAGGAAGAAGATGACGACGACAACGACGAGGAGGGACATGGCGAGAGTAAAGACGAGGGTAACGAGAATGTTGACGGGATCTACCTTGGCAAGCCTTCATCTAAGTGGCCGAAGCCCGGGGAGAGCACACGAGATCAAGGAGAGGAAGCTCATGAGAGAGACCGCTTTGACATTTCAGACGACAGCAACGACGATGCAGAAATGGAGGAGATTCGGCGCAAGGTTCTAGCATCAAAACCATTTGCCAACCCGGAAGACGCAGACCGAAAGCCGAAACCACAGGCAATACCTCCACCCCAACCGCAGAGATTTCAGGTGGATTCCGACGTAGAACCAGATTCGGACAACGGAGATGATGAGGATGACGATGCTTTTGACAATATAATCAACGCCACTCCCATTACTGACAAGATCGGACTCACTAAACTTGAGAAGGAAAGGGCTCGAGCGAATGTCACTAGTCGGACATTCACCTCGGGCGGCGCCTCGGCACCAAAAAGGTGGTGAGCAGACCGTAACTCGAAAAGAAGTGTTCGGTTATATACTTTGGCCAATAGCCGATCCTCTCACGCTGTAAATGCTCTCTCTTGATATAGCCATTTGAGAGATAAGGTAGCTGCCATACCGTGAAACCCGTTCGCCTATTGCAAGTCGATCCCTACTTGTAACGGATCACTAACCACATAGCCCCTATCTGACCCCGAGGTGTGTAGTTGCTACATCTCAGATAGGTTTTAGTTGAATAAAGGCCTTCCCAGGTACATGTAGGTTCCAAGTAAACTTCAGGTTTTTATAGCAAGCCCTTATAGAAACCCCATCACACTGGAATCACCTCAGCAACACGGGCAATCAGAGGTCCCTGCCCCTACAATCATTTCATGGTCTACTTGTTACGCTCCTCATGACTACTTTGTTTGGCCCCGTTGTTGTGTCAGCCACCACCAGAGAGCAAACAATTCGATTTAAAATCGTCACCAGTATTTAATAACTGATACTTCAAGCTTTGTACTCGTCACTTTTCTTGACCAGCATCACAAATCATTCATGAGCCCTTCAGAGACCAGCTGCTATATACATATATATAAGCTACGCTCTCGACGCTTATTCACAGGTAAGCAATTGCATCCTGATAATTAAAATTCGACTCGACGATCAATCCTCTTCATCTGTACTTAACAAAAGCCAGGTCTAAACCGATACTCTATTTCATAAACACCACAACAAGACCGTTCATAAGTTTACCCACCTTTCTAGCGGAAATCAAACAAGAATATCATGCCTGAAATCGACATCTGGCACCCACTGAAGATCCCTCAGCAGGTCAGTATCACTAGATGTCTACCGTAACGAGGATCGAGCTAACCAGCCAAAGATACTTAACAAGCCCGCCAATGCCGCCTCCGTGCTCCTAGGCCTTCCGACAGAGCTCCTTGTCGAGATATTCCGGCAATGCAGCCCCACGGATCAAGTGTGCCTTGCGCTGGCAAGCAGACGGCTGGCCCAGGTTGCCGTGATGATTCCTGTGGAAACGCCCTGCCGTTTTTCACCTGGCGGATGTCCCGTGGCCGTTTTCGCTCGGGAATGTCTGGAGCCTCTCCTGAAGCGATTACGTCCGCTGGACGCGCGCGGACGCCCGAAGAGAACGTGCGCCCTATGCTGCGACTGTCTGCAGTATCGACCCACGCGGAGGAGCTATTGGGTACCAAAGCGTCCAGTCGATATGGGTGTCGACATGCCTTGGGAGGTTACGGTAATGCAGTGGAGTGATAAATATTCCCTCCAATGCCCTCAATGTTGGCGGGACGAATACTTCAGGATTTCGGGATAGCATTCCTGTCTTAATAGTTGCGCGCCAGCGCCCTGAGCCGGGGCACGAAGCATTGTCATGCGCCGCAGAGACATGTCACACTCTGCACCACAGCGCGCCGGATCAGCTAGGTAGCTGTCATCATTAGGTATCCTCACGGTACTTACTGTAAGGGGGCTCAGGAATATATTGCAAGTAACCTAATAACGCATTCGCGAAACGGCCACGGTCTCGTCTGCCAGTAAACCTAGGACACAAGAGAATATCTAATATACCTCCCTCGTCCCTAATACATCGCGTGGGTAAGATCAAGGTCAGTCAAGTACGTAAGCAACAGAAAGCTGAAGCCACAATCCTCCTCCCTCCATGCCTTGCCCCTATCTATGCTCACCTCCGCTTAACATCCTTCGCGCACGTGGGTGCACGAAGTGCGGGATCATCCGGTGGTGGTGGTGGTGATACCTATCTCAGGCGGACCCACGCGCGCTCGCAACTGAACGCCTACTTACTTCCCCATCAAATTATGTAAACGTCCACATACTCGGGGTACCCAGGTACCCACTCGGGACCAGCTTCGACGCCCTCGCCGTCAGCGAGACGGCGACAGCCCCCGCGTCCGCCCCGGCTAGGTTAGGGGTGGATTGCATACCGCAATTGCACGGCGCCGGCGTCCTTGGCCCGCCCGCGGTGGTTCGGCGTCCGCGGAACGAGACGATGGGGTCGGAAGAGGTCGACTAGGTTAATATAGGCTCTCGGCGTCGTTGAGGCTTCGGTAGGAGGAGTGGTGCGTGCGGGTGCGGGTGTAAGTTTGGGAGACTGTATCGGAAGGTCTTGTAGTTATTCTCCTGTTGGTTCTCCCGTATCGAATCCGAGGCAAGGTTTCGTATGAGTTATGTATGTGTAGCTACCAGTTGAAGCGGAGGCGTACGCTGAGGTTGAGGGCGACTGCGATATGTCGGTTAATGAGCCCCTAGTTAGAGTTAGAGAGCAACCATATTCACTGCTCTTGACCTCGTCTTATGTATATTTACCTATTTATAGTATCCTAATCTGGTATATAGCTACCCCGCATTATAGCTAGTGTGTATATCACGAAGCGACCCGATGACAGCTCGGGAGGATATCGGTCTACGTTGGTGGAAGCGGCCAACTGTAAGTATACAAAACAAGCTCACAAGATGCTTCGCAGCTTGACTCGCAACACCGAAAGGGCTCCACCGATAGATGTATGGTGACTAAAGATAGGTTCAAGTCGTTGATCATCGTTTGCAATTTATGATGCCACAAGCTCGATTAGGAGCTGTGTCCTAACCTTGTTGAACAAGCTGGCAAGTAAGGAAACGCGAACGAAGTATATGTTGTCGGCGCCAACACGTTCAATGCCGTTGAGGCTGATACCGCGGGACTGAAGGCGGCTTGGATCAATAGAGGCGGCAATGGCGGGATAAATCAGTTAGACGAGAGGCGCGTCCCTTCATGGCCTTGAGAGTTGGTGAAGATTTCATGCCGATCGTTCATTATTAGTGTATTCGTAAATTCATAGCTAGGCCTATTTTGCCTATCGTTCGTGAAAAACGTAAGGGCCCCCCAGTGAGGCGACATACAAATCATGTCCAATACATTCATGAGACGCTCTGGCGACATCTACATAATCCTATTGAAGCTCTCGAAGAGCTTGATGGTCTCCTCGGCAAAGGCCTCTGCATCGCCAGGATACCGAGCACTTAGATAATTATATTGTTCGTCCTCGACAACGAATCTAGACGTAAATAGTGAGTAAGAGACACTTCGTCTGAATTCATAACCACAAGGGTAGGAGATAGGCAAATCATGACAGACTTACGGGCCGGGGTTGAGGCTGGTCTTGAACTGGGCAGGATTGCCAAGAACCTTCTTGACCTATAATATTTGCTTGGTCAGACGGTAGCACTTGGACATCTTTGTTGCGCAGTATTCAGCCTTACCGCTTCTTCGGTGTTCTCACTGCCGTGGCCGTAAGTCTTGTAGTAGTCGCCCATCAGTGCTCGTGTGCCCCAATACGCAGCCTGCTCGAATTTCGAGGGAAGCGTCGTGGTAACACAGTCACGAATGACACTCCTACCATCTTGATCCTTGGATTCAGACAAGACCTGGACGCCGTGGCAGATAGCAGCAATCACCTTTCGCCCCGGTTTTTTGGTCTTTGGGAAGTACTCCACTATAAGCTTGTGTACAATCGGCGACTCGATAATCTGTCGAACGCCTTTGTCGTGGCCGCCGGGGAAGACGACGAGGTCGTAGGGATCGAGGGAGAAGTCGGGGGCTGACCAGGAAAGTGGGTGCCGCATCTCCTCACTTATAGCCATTCTCTTGTACATGGAGACAACCTCTTTCTTTGCGCCCTGCTAGATCATTAGGACATGTGATCGGTATTTCTTATGCATCCATCATAAGCTGTTCTAGCGTACGAGGAGCTTCTGGGTAACCCCCTCCAGCATCTTCTTGTCACATCGTGGCGGCTTGCCGTTCTCGGTCGCGAACTGGATTTCGTAGTTTGCGTTCTTGAATGCCGTGTAGGGCACAGCAGTTTCTATGTCGTTGGTAAGACGCACGCTGGCACACAAGGACTAGACTTGGGCAGCCATCGCGCACCTGTAGGGTCGTGACCGTAGTCGGCCATCATGAAGAGGACCCTATGGGTCTCAATAGACGTCCCAGGGGTGATAATCTGAGGATCCTCCATCGTTGCGCTTCTCTATCGGTATACTTTTTCTGGGATTTCGGAAGTAGATGTCGGAAACAGGTCGAACGCGTCTGGAATTAATTTATCTTTGAGAGAATGGAAGAATGGCAATACACGAGGTTGTAAGTTGACGTAATTAGGCACTCGATACGCGATAATGAATGTACATAAGTACATGTAACGCACAGACTTAGGAGAGCTTTCGGCAGTCGGCAGCTTATCGTGTTAATCTCTTTATTTTTATTAGTTGTTTCACAGGCGGACAGGCTTCCTCCTGGTCTTTCGTATCACCGCAATATACGCGCTATACTGCGTACTACGGTATACGAGCTTACAGTTACATACATACATACATACATACATACATACATATATACATATATACATACATACATACATATATATATACCTACCTACCGTGGCCTATGAGAATGTCTCGTTTTTCAACCACTTATATAAAGTACCTACGTACAACAACACCACCCCCAAAACAAGACCCATTCAGGTGATCCAACCCAGGCAACCAAGACCAACCGGCGCTAGACTTCGCCATGGGGAATGTCATCCTATCTGCAGATCGCTGCCTGTTAGTCGCAAGTGTGACTCTATTTGCCAAGTCCAAAGCCATCCAGCCGTCGCAGCTCTGCGGTATGCGCGTGGCGCGTGTGCCGCAATGCCGTTGCAGACCCCATAAGATCCCATGCGAACATGAATCGCCATGCAGCGGTATCAGATATATTCCTTGTGACACAAACCTGGCGAGGCGGGCATGCCGTAAGAGCCCTGTCAGGCCTGTCTAGCGAGCTGAAGGGCCTGAGGATAGCATCCTGGTATAAAACCACGTTGACATCCTAGTCCGATACTTGCTTTTTTCTTATAATGTCTCTTATCGTATATATCGTTGGCGCGGTCGTTGTTATAGTAGCAGGCGTTATGGCGGTGTCGCGTGCTCCTAGCAAGTCTCAACAGCAGCAGCCCTCCATGGACCGCACCGAGTTCTTCGGCTCCCAGGTCGGCGGCAAGTCGGTCATCAACTACAGCTATACCGACATGCCCTGGAGGCTGTTGATATGGGATGTAAAATACTTCTTTTTCTTCGCTTGGGCCCTGCCCTGGGTGCTATGGCCCGTCCGGCCTTGCGACGGACAACACTTTGATGAGCTCTCCTTTACACGGCAGAACATGTGGTGTATGTTTATTCATGTGATTCTCATTATCTACCAGTTGTCTTTCCTCGTGCACCTACCCCTGGCTCTCATCTGTCCTGTTTGGATGGTGGCGTTGGGAATGGTTGCTTTTTTCACGGGAAACTGGCTTCTATGCCGCTGTCTAAACGGAAGCACCATCGTATTTAAGTCCGATCCCAAGTATGCGCCCGCTCTAGAGGAGC
The DNA here is from genome assembly GCA_022376535.1 of Xylariaceae sp. FL0662B. Taxonomy (NCBI): domain Eukaryota; kingdom Fungi; phylum Ascomycota; class Sordariomycetes; order Xylariales; family Xylariaceae; species Xylariaceae sp. FL0662B. Next base: position 116,073 of record JAJJKD010000028.1, on the reverse strand, counting down.
ATGCGCACGAGCAGTGGATTTTCTTGAACGGTGTCGCTGTCGGGTACGTATCACAGGGCAGGCTCCATTTCTGGTCATTAACAATTAACACTAAATAGGGAGGCTTGGCTGCGGAACAATATCAATCGTCTAGCGCTCACTTTCAAGCGCCCAATTATTGGTGTTCATAACCGTACAGATGGAATCATCTTTGACGTTATAGAATGCCTAATACAGCGAAACTTCGGATACGCGACAGGTGATGTTCGCGAAGCATACAAGATCGTCAAGGAGAAGCTTTACAACCCCCAGTATTCGAAAGTGGTCTTCATTCTGCATTCTCAAGGCGGCATCGAGGGTGGGCTGGTTCTTGATTGGCTTTTGCAGGAGCTTCCTCAAGATCTACTTGCTAAGCTCGAAGTCTACACGTTTGGAAATGCATCGAACCATTTCAACAACCCTCATCGACATGCCGGCTCTCAAGAAACAGAGCAAACACATCCTAAGACAAATGTTCAAATCCCCACGACCATGACAGAGGTTCCACTTACTGATTCACCAGTCGAGACGAAATTGCCAACGTTGGAGAAACAAACATCCGTCTCATCGAAGACAGATGGTCCACCACAGCCGCTTACCACGACTTCTAGTGATCTAAGTACATCACCAAGAAAGTCTTTCACAATGCCATCACATGATCGTGCACTCGGACATGTCGAACACTACGCGCATACAACCGACTTTGTAGCGCTATGGGGAGTCCTGCATTTTGTTACGAACGAAGTTGCTTCTCCATCCATGCCTCGATACATGGGCCGCGTCTTCAAGCGTGTTTCGTCCCGGGGTGGTCATCAATTCTGTCAGCATTACTTGAACGGGATGTTCCCACTCGCGAAGGACGCCAACGGCAAGTTCGTCGGCTGTGCGGACAGCAATGAATTCATGAACAGCATAGTAGAGGTTGCGGAGAAAGGTACAGAAAAGGACGATGTACGAGAGGGTTTCGAAAATAGCTGGGCATTGATCGAGCTAAACGGCCGGCGAGGAAGTGCTGTCAAGGGTGAAGTCGAAGTACATGGCAGTTTCCATCGTGATAAGGATGAGATCGATGATGGGAAGGTAAGAGTCAAGGACCTGAGTCGATTATGGCATTATAGAAATGGGAGAAGCCCGCCTGAAGTTCCCAAGGGGTTGATGAATGGCATTGGAATAGTATGGGGGGCTACGATGTGATGGTGTATAAAGCAGATGTACGTGGGCCAGTCCTGTGGACTGAGACTGATTTTGGTTATGCGGCATCTATTGGATATATCCCAAAATTGTTCTTTAAATCGAATACCAATTTACTTCCATTCCGCAGCCGGTAAGTCGCCAGTAACGAAGAGCTAATAACTAACATCACTGTACTGTGCTTGGACAATGATCATGAATACTTGATCTTGAAAACCCAACAAATCTCATCCTTGTCCAGAAGCGCATCATCAGCCTCAATACTCAGAAGTCTCTGGCTCCCCTCCCCCGTCACTCTACATGCCAAGTCTTCGCCGCCTTCGACGGCCAGCAAACTGACCACATCGCCGTCCAAGATCGGCACCGGCGCCGCAATATCAACCACCCCATTTCTCACGACCGGCCGCTCCAGGAACAACGCATAGAACGCCTCGTCCGTCTGCGTGAACCTGACGTCCGGCCCGCCGAGGATCTCGCTCTGCACGAACCAATACGTCGTATTAAAGAGCGCCTCCTCATGGGCGCGGATCCACCTGCCGGCCCCGAGCAGGTTCTCGACCTCGGCGGGGACGATGGTGCCGTCGGCGCGGGGCCCGACGTCGAGCAGCAGGTTGCCGTTCTTGGCGACGATATCCACGAGCGTGTGGACTATGGCGCCGGCGTCCAGGTACGCGGCGTCGGGCGTCGCCCGGTTGTACCCGTAGCTGTACGGGTCCAGGCCGCGGTTGCTCTCCCACTTGCGCCGCTGCGCCGTCGCGAAGCTCGCGTACTCGGGCGTGTCGAAGTCGGCCGCCTCGGGCACCCCGCACCGCGAGTTCACCGCCACGTCCCGGCCCGCCGCGCGCGCCGCGTTCCACCACCGCGCCGCGAATGCCGCTGTCGTGTTCGCGGCCCCGCAGTCGCACCACATGACTGCGGTGTTCGGGGTTAGCGTTTTGGGCTTCAGAACTAGGTTGACTAATTATGGGGTATTCCAGAACTGGTTTTCAGCTCCTGTGTATGAATACAATCTAGCGAGGGAGTCCCCACTCGTGGAACAGTATAGATGGGTTAGGTGCCAAATGACGCGGGATGCTACTTACTATCGGTGCCATAGGTGTAGGCGAGCATCTCCATCTGCGGCAGCATCAGGTCCGTCAGGAAGTCGTCCACCGGCACGTACCCCGTGTATGGCTCCTCAACGCCCGTGTACGGATTCCGCGCCAACACACCGGGCCAGCTATTAGTTGCCGGCACCGAGCGCGAGTCGAACTGGTCGAAGCCGTACGGCCCGAAGTCCGGGTTGTACCACTCCGGCAGCGAGAAGTACGTCCCCCGCTTGAGCTGCGGCTGGTACGCGGCCGCGGCGTCGAAGAGCTCGCCCAGGAGGTCCCGCGCGGGGCCGTAGCGCAGCGAGGAGCGGTTGCTGGTGGCGCCCGTGTCGAAGAGGGCGAAGCCGTCGTGGTGCTTCGACGTGATCACGAAGTACTTAGCCCCGGCATCGGCGAACAGGTCTACCCACGCCTTGGGGTCGAAGTTGGACGCGTTGAAGTCCGAGAACTGGTCGTCGTAGGCCCAGTCCTCGCCGTATGTCCGCAGACGATAGTCGTAGAAATCGGAGGGATCTGCCTGCGGGTGGTGGGTGGAGTACCACCTGCAACGCATCTTGGTTAGCGGCTGTGTCTTCGACCGCGCTCTACCTACTGAGGCAAATGATATCCGAGCACGGCGTACCAGAACCACTCAGCATAGCTCTCGTATGGCGTCGAGTTGCCCCATCCTGCCACTGAATAAACGCCCCAGTGTACAAAAATCCCGTACTTGGCATCATTGAACCATTCCGGGCTCTCATGCCTGGCGAGGTTGTCGAGGTCGGTGGTCCACTCGGTCAAACCGAGCTCGATACTCTTAAAGTTTATTGACCGTTGGCTAACACGATCATCGATGACCACTGAAGTGTTTACTAGGCCATTAGAAGACGATTCAACCCCGATTGTCACGACCTTTTCATCCCCTGGGCATAGACGCTTAAGATGCCCCTGTTTGACTATCCGCAGACCGTCGCCTGCCAAAGACAGCGTCAACCCATCGTCCGCAACGCATTCGGATCCAGCATTATTCACCGTGACCTCGACGGCCTGCACGCCCCTGCCAAGCTCTCTCTGCGTCGGGCGAACCGACTGCACCTCTACAGCCGAGCCGGCCCACAGCGAGATAGCAAACACGTGCAATCTGCCATCGCCGTCTTGCGCCGCCTCCGGCAACGTGATGGTGCGGAGCTCCTTCCCGGGCTCTAGACGCGCCGTGCGCTCGAAGACGTGACTGGTGTTGTAATCCACGCCCGTGGGGGTGAAGCGGCTCGGGAAGATAAGTTCTCCTCGGTTGATCGTCAGGAAGCTGAACCAGTCTAGCGAGCGCAGCTCGTAGACCGACGTGCTGTCGTCCGCGTACGTGAACGTCACGTTGCCCGTCGCGATGAACAGCTCCTTGTCCTCGGCGACTAGGAACGAGGCCGAGAAGTACGACGGGCCGCGGGGCACGGCGACGGTCTGGCTGCTGCAGATAACGTTGTCTGACTTATTCGGGCCGGTGTACCCTGGGAATGAATACTCGATCCCCGTTACGACCGACGTCCAGTACGGCGCTGATAGTGCGGGCGCCGGATAAGATTGTCCGAGATTGTCGAAGGACGCCTCGCCCGGGTAGGTGCCGAAGGCTTTGTTGTTGTAGAATGGGGATAAGTCAAGCGGTATCGACTTTGATTCCGTAGAGAGCACAACAACCGCCAGGTAGAAGACGAGTCCGAGGAGCCTACCGAACGCCATCGTTGAGGTCTCGATGATTATTAGGACCTAGAAGAGATAATGGCAGTAGCCGATTGCGTAAGAAACAACGGCATTGCATCTTTCAACGTAGCTGCCCCATGCTTTGGCGGCGATTAGATTTACGATCGGCCCCGGATGTCCAAGGTAACGTTGTGGCTGTATTCGGGTATGCTACCGAGGTCTAGCTACCCAAGGGCCACCAAGCTTTAGAAACATACCGGCGTATGTGTAGATATCATTGGTCCGGGGGGTTCAAATACGGGAATGTTGAAGGAGTCAAAGGGAACGTCGGTTGTCGATGTTGCGAAACCCCGCTGAACCCCTGTTTCTAGTTGCATTGTTCACGATGTTGCGCCAGACTATAATTAGGTTATCTACCTACTTATCATAAGTTTAGCTCGAGTTTCCTGGGGACTATGGGGTAGAAAGAATAAAGTTCATGTGTTGAAGGCTCGTCATTGGGAGACAACTGTTAGGCCTCAGTATTGGTTTGGGGTTGCATGAGTACTCTGGACTAGAATCCCGGACCAGACCAAGGCCCTTTTCTGTGGGTTCCCCGAGACTACATGTGCCAACATGCCGTGATACACGATTTACTTAGAAGGTCAGCTGATAACTGATGAATGCACTGATAATGGTGTTACGGACCTAATACATGAACTCCTTCTCCATCAACCGATTTCCTACTATGATCTCACGAGTAATCTCAAGAAGTTACAGCTTGTATTAGCTGTTGGGTTCAGCCAATTCAAACGAATCATAAATCACTGCTTGATCCAAGTTATGTATCGTTCACGAAGATGGCTACGATTGAACTATCTGATTGTATGGCACCTTAGCCTAGATAGACAGTAAGCTGAAGCAACTTGATTGTGAAATTGTCATGAATCAACTATTCCGTCTTGTTCGTTCGCAGATCCTGCAGTTTCATCAAGGCTAACATTGTGGCACTAGAAGCTGGGCCATAGGCAGTTTCATGCTGATTCCACGAACTCGCAAGTGTAAATATACCCCAACACCAGGAAGATAACAGGAGCAGACCGGCGGCGAAACATGAAGGTTCTCGGGAAAATCCCGATGGCCATCCTTACCGATGGGTGTGAGACCTGAGTCAGAGATGTCTTATAGACTGTGCGTCTTGCCATTCGTCCCGTAGAAGACATCAACAAGAAGCAATAACTGTCATATTATTTCATGTTTCTAAAGATAGCATCTAGGTATTAGGAATGTAATTCCTTTCCCTCTGCCGATATCAGTCACAGCCCTATGATTGACGTGCCGTTACCCACATGAAGAGAAACTACTCTTGAATGTGGCCACCTCAGCATAGCGAAACTGTATTAATATCTGGTCATCGACGATCATTTCTTCCGGGGCTACTTTGAGCCGCATTTGTATTGGGCTGACAAACTTCTTTTTAATTCTCTAGATTACGAAGGCATATATGAACCTGCACGAACGGATGATTTGGAATTGTCGTGCAAGAGCGTCACCGTCGCTCTCGCTTTAGCGATAGGAGCCTGACGACAAAGTTGACACGAGCGGTCCCGGTTCAGCCCCTGAGCTACCTAGGAGAAAATAAGCTCTTATGAAGACAAGGAAACCGTTGGCTACGTAGGTATTACGCATGATGCATTTACATCGATATATATATCATGAGGCATCAGCAACAAGCGCGACTATAAGAAGAGATACTATACATGCGTCTTGGTTAACTCGCCAACAAGCTGTCTGAGTGACGATGCCACCGAACCTGTCAATTATGACCATGGTGAGCCATGCCGACTGGATCTGATAGCCTGGCTTGGCACTGCTTCCTCCTCTTTGCATTATGACCGACATTTTGCCCGGATATAGTGAACTCCTCGGCGCTCCATCGGCACTATCGCCCCTTTACACGCCCGCGGCCACGAGACTGTTCAACCTATCGAGAAATAACGACTAGCAGTTTAATATTGTATCCGAGGCTCCAGCTAACTTGATAACTACGATGATCATGGCCAAACTAGGTGTGATCATTGGGATCGTAAAGTTCTCGAAGCGGCTAGAAACACTCCTCACATACAGGCAAGGCAATCGAGACATTCTTGACGCCTTACCCATGGGTTTCCCAAGACATTCGCTACAAAAGGATGAACAGCTATATCCCGCCAGCAGTTCAGGTCCATTTTTCCGAAGCGTGGATGCGGCTTGTTACCGCATGGCCATTTGGTACGGGTCTATTATTGGAAGATTTTAATACCCGGGTAAAGACAATACAGCCAGAAGGACGAATGTGGTTTAGGGATCAATCAGCTTTCGGAACCATGGAAGTCTGATTCCAAATGCGGTAGCCGATTCAATCAACCTACCAACCGTTCCTGTCCAATCGTTGTGTTATACCCAAGGTCATAAAATCTTCGAACAAATTCTGCAGGTTCGGCAGTTCATGCCCTTGGGCGGCGATAGTGGCTTTCCAGGATGCATAAACATCGTACAACAACACACGAAGTTCTCCAGATTTGTTCTTCCCCGGATTCTCTTCTGCATCGTTCCTCTCCAGACTCAAGCAACCATCATTCGTTGACAACTTCCTCAAGTCAAGCGATCAACACTCCAGGCGACCAGTCACCATGCAGTTGACTTCTCTCGCTGCCGCCGCGCTTCTAGCGCAAAATGCCGCCGCCCAGTTCGGGAACACCATGTTGCGGTTTGCCTGCTCGCAGCTCGTCGTCGACCGTATCGACCCCCTTGTTAACCCCGGAATGGCGTACACGCCGCATCTTCACCAGCTGGTTGGTGGAAACTCTCTAAATGTTACCATGGACCCAGACACGTACGACATGGCTGCGGAATCGACCTGCACATCGTGCACTTTCCTTGAGGACAAGTCCAACTACTGGACCGCCGTCATGTTCTACAAGGCAAAGAACGGAACGTACAAGCGCGTTCCTCAGGTTGGCAACGGCGGTCCTCAAGGAAAGCTGATCAACAACGGTGGTCTCGATCTCTACTACATCCCAAGCGGAAAAGTTACAGCTTTCAAGAAGGTAATGTTCTCACAAAATAACAGCTTAACGAGGCGCTTCTAACCGGTCTCAGGGTTTCCGTATGCTCGCTGGTAACGCCGCGAACACCGATGCGAGCAAGGTCCAAAAGTCAAACATCTGCCACCGATGCTGGACATCATCAAGCGAGAACCAGTTTGTCGGCGGTGCCCCATGCACTGGTTCCGACACGGTTGACATCCCCCACTCCACGAGCTGCAAGATGATCCGACAGACCATCATCTTCCCCACGTAAGTCTCAGGGAGTGCCTTCACGGTCGTTTCTCGCGGAAGACTAATCCGCGCTATCAGATGCTGGGATGGCCAGAACCTCGACAGCCCCGACCACCAGAGCCACGTGGCCTACTCCTCCGGCTCCGGTGCCACCGGCGGCGGCGCTTGCCCCTCTACCCACCCCGTGAAGCTCCCTCAGATCATGTACGAGCTCATGTGGAACGTGACCGAGTTCGCCAACGACCCAGACTTCCCCACCGACGGCTCCAACCCCTTCGTCTACAGCATGAACCTGGGGTAAGTGTGGAAGGGGATCCAAAAGGGGGCTCCACATCCCCATGCTAGGTCGCGAGAGAATGACTAACACCTGCGTCCAGTGGCCCCGCCGCCCACGGCGACTACCTCTTCGGCTGGGAGGGCGACACGCTCCAGAAGGCCATGGACAACATCGGCAGCTGTGGCCTGAACACCGACTGTGCTACCGCCGGAATCCACGCCCAGACGCCTGCTCAGTACAACGCCTGCGTTAAAGAACAACAGGCTCCCGAGGAGGTCGACGGATGTAAGTGACATGACCTCCCTGACAACGCGCAAAATCCGCACATGATACTGACGGCGTGTGATTTATAGGGCTTGCGGAGCTCCCCATGGGCGAGATGGCAAGGAAGGCTTAAGATGATGATGATGATGATGATGATGATGATACTCGCTTCGTCCACTAGAAGAAATCGCCGGAGTCTTTTGAGAGGGGTATCCGGGAAATTGTTAAACTTATGAAGTTCTCTAGAGAGCAGCTCCTCGAAGAAAATGAAGCTTCGGACGGGTTTCTTTGTTGGATTTGTCTCCGATAATTAGTGCTGACGAATAGTATCATTTAATATTCGTTAGATTTAGCTGTTGTTTTTGGCCCTTTAAGTAGTCCATCACAGTTACCAAAGTCCAACCCATCTCCTTTCAGACGAGGCTTGTGTTCTGTTCATCATTATAATAAATAAAAGTGATGTCATTGTGTATTGCATTCCTCTTACATATCGCTACAGTAGGCTTGACACGGTATCTAGTTCGCGAAATTACACCGAAATAGTTTGATTTTGTATTTACAGAAGTAAAATCGTACTCTATATACTGTATCTGATACGTCCAGTCGTTCTAGGCGCATACATGCGGGGGAAAATCGCAATCTCCTTGCTTGAAACGTGACTATCACCGTCTCCTGACCTATTTGGACGTTACAAGTTCTTTTCCACTAGCTCGTCGAAGTTGCTGTTGGCGGCGGCAGCGAAGTCGTGGTTCCAATAGTTGTATACGTCGTGAACGCTGATGGTCGTCGAGACGGACGAAGGGCTGCTGGGCTTGGTCTTCGAGTACGCGAACGCGAATCGGTTGCTGCCCTTGGGGTCAAGGTTCTTCTGGGCGTTGCTGGATCCTACGAAAGAAGTGCAACCCGTGCATTTCGCTGTGTATTGCCAGTGGGTCCCGTTGGCCTTCGTGCCGGTCGACAGGATTTCCAACGTTGCCCCGTCATAGGGAGTAGGTGTGGTGTGAGAGCTGCGGACTGGTAAGTCTCCGATAAGCATTCCCAAGGGCTTTCTGTAATCTACTTACGTGGCACGGCGCACGGAGGCGAGAGCGCTGTTGCCGTTCGCCCAGCCTATGGTCAGCGGATTGTTGGTCATCGACCCTCCCCAGGCAAGCCCGGCCCAACCTGCGACGGAGGGAGCGACAACTTGGATCACGGCATCATAGGGCGTGCCGGCAGTCGCTGTGCTTGGGACGGCGATGCGGAACGTAATGGCATCAGTGGTGGAGTACGCGGCGCTGTATTGAGAAAATGTAAATCCGGTCTCTGAGTCCACGAAGACGTCGGCTTGAGCCTTAGATGCTGTATCGAGCGTTAATAAAACTTCGAGGCGATATCTCTATGCTACGCACCGATACATAGTAGTGTTGCTGCGCTTGCAATCCCGAAATTCCAACGCATCCTGACTTAGATTTTCCAGGCCCAGGAAAAATGTAGTGGTGAACAAACAACCCTGAGTACAGCTCACAGAGTCTAGAGGTCGTTAACAATCGCTGCGTCCTTAGGGGCCGAGAAAATAGTAAATATTGACTAGAAAAGCCGGAATTGAGCTTTAGCTTAATTGGAGCTTCTGGATTGGCACGTGGGAAGTTGGTAGCACTCCTATATTAATGACAACAATACAGACAGGCACACTAGAGTGGTAGAAGTCGGGGGAGAGGTCACATGTGAAGGTAATGTTCAGGTGCTCAATTATTAAATACACACTCAACGGCTCATTGCTGGATTTATACCAGGTTCGAATAAGATTAGCTGTGACATATGAGATACACAAGGGAGTTTGAACCGCAAACTGAGATCATCGATTGCAAATGAAGCAAATCGCCGGCTGGGTCGTCTTGGCTGCCACTCGAACTCTACGACTCCGTTTCGCGATAGGTATGTCTTGGGAAAGCGGAAGGCCATAAAGGGTATCAATTGGAGTAGCAAAGCCGAAGAAGTGATAGCCCGGGTAGCAAAGAGGTGACGTTGACAGAGCGCGATCTATTTAGCCGTATATTGACTAGGGTATTTCAGACGAGGTTAAATAGAACAAACCCGCGCATTTCCTCTATACCCGCAGTTTCTATTAATACCAGGACGAATAATATCATCCGTAATGACAAGACGGCTCGCTGGGATCTGGATGATACACGTGCCTGCGGTCTTGATGCAACATCGCCAGGGGTACACACAAATGAACCAAGCAGGTTCGTTGTATTTGCAACAGCGTCATCGTTTTTAGCTGACTAAAGCATTACCATCATGATCTCGAAGGGTTTCGAAGATAAAAGTGCTTGAATATTGCGGAGAGATATCGAATCGTGCGTCCGTTATGTGTAAAGTAACCAGTAAACCGCGCATGTAAGCGACAACAACAATCATACAACTGTAGTAAGAGAATTGGAGTAAAGAAATTTGCTTATAATCCTATAGGACGTTCTAGTATCGACTCTATATCGGCTCGGCAGCCCTACGGGAAATTCTAGGCCTTGAATCCAGAGTTCCCAAAGACCTCCTATTCATATAGGTGAGAAAGTCTTCTAAATGCGTCTAGTTATGTGACATTGGTGAACCTATCTCTTATCTAGTTGAAAATCCAAGCGTTTTGTGTAACTGAACCTAGAGATAATATTTCCTCAATCCACGAATTGAACGAGTCGGCTTCATGTCCGATGGTCTGGGCCCAACTATACCTACAGGGGCCTAGCATGCTGATTCTCTATCATAATTGCCTAATTATTACTTATCCAATCTATAAAGGCCTACTATCTATGCGCCGTACCTTATTAGTTACCGACCAGGTTCGGTCTTTACATAACGCAACAGTAGTATGTGGCAAAGACAACAATAATATATTGAATACGGTACAACTACACAAGAGGTTGATGGGCAGGGGTTGAACACCAGTATGAGCCAATAGCCAGCAAGGTTACAATCTATAGCGAAAGCCAAAGGTCCTCCAGTCTGTCACATCCTCGTAGTCCTCAGGCTTGAGCTGTACCTCATTGACAGCCTCAGTCACATCACGGCCGTCCGTAGTGTCAATAACTTTGCCGCCGCCAACAGCTCCCGACGTCCCAGCGCTGCCTTCGATTCCTTCCACGCGCTGTCGCCGTTTGTTGCATAGCTGTAGGTATACTCTTAAGACAGCCGCTAGGCAGACCACAAGAGCATAGCATATCATAATGGCACGGAACTGCAACATTTGGAGTCAGTAATTACTGCTTTTGGGTGGTTGGGGAGCCTCCAATGCATGTTTCCGGATCAATGTGTTCACACAAATTCCTAATTTGGCAATATTTGCTCCTGAGATGGTAGCGGAAAGGGAAATAAAGAACTCAGGAATTTACTCACTGCCGTGCTGTAGGTGGGCTCTTCAGTTGATATGAATAATTGAGGCCCCACGATACTAAATGGCCGCAATTAGTATATGCTGGAAGGAAAACTCTCGAAGTCGGTAAGAGGTGATTAAGAAGTTGATATGCCGAATACGCTCAAGCAAGAACCTCGGAACTTAAATAAATACATGTACTGAAATAATGATGATACTCACTTGCCCGTACAATAAGCTATAAATAGCATGGCCGTCATGGTCATCTTCTTTGTCACGCCTCGATAGTTGGCTTGTACAAGAGAAAGAAGCAGTGGCAGCGCAGCTGGCCCAGCGGACAGCAAGAAATAGCCGAAAAGAGAAACGCCATGGGGAATAGAGCTACGACTTCCGATCAACGCAGACCCGACAACCGGTGATATGACAATGAGGCCGATGAGAATGCAGTTTATCGACCGAAAACGCCCTGCCAACCACCCGGTTCCAGAAATGAGCACTGCCGTGATGATAGAGTAGGGAATGTTGATAAGCGTCGACTGGAGCGATGTGAACCCGAATGACGTGATAACCAAGTTGGCGAAGTTCTGAGTGCCACCATTCGGGATCTGACAGAGCAGCGCCATGGACCAGATGAGCCAAGTTTTGGGATCTTGAAGACACTCGAGCGTCTGATCCCACTTCCAGGTCGTCCTCTCGGTACGACCTGTACCAGCGATGACGACTCGATCGCCGGCCCACCGGCGCTCCTCAGGTGTCAGGAATTTGGCCTTGGAAATGGCATCGGGTAGGAGGGAGAACAAGGTGAATCCCCACAGGAACGTTGCAACGCCAAGTATGATGAACATCCATCGCCAAGGGCCAACATTATCGGTGACATGGCCAATTCCATAAGCAAGAAGCGACGAGACGATGCCTTAAATAACTCGTCACTATCTCCCTTCTGGAACAATAGATACTGCTACTCACCTCCCACAGAGTTCCCGGCGAACCAAATACCGGTCCGAGTGGGAATCTCGTCTCGCGTATACCAGGTTGACGTGATGAACATCAGAGCTGGCGAGATAGTCGCCTCAGCGACTCCAAGGAAGAATCTCACGGTAATAAGTCCACCATAGCTAGAACACGCAGCCGTTAAGGCGACTACTGCACCCCAGAAGAACGTGTTGATGGCGACATATTTGCCAGTCGGCAGACGGGCAATCAGCAAAGTCGTGGGATACGTCCAGAAGAAGTACCCAAAGTAGAAAATGCTGGAAACCCAGGAGTAGTTCGTCCCCTTGAGATGGTTGTCCTCTCTCAAGCCAAACACCGACGCGCTAGATAGAATCGTCTTATCCATGAAATTGAATAGGTAAGTCACGAAGAGCAGTGGCATAATACGCCAATCGATCCGTCGCAGAATGCGGCGGGCTTGGTCAGAGTCGATGTCATGGTGTGCGGAGGCTGCGGCGATGGCGGGCGCGTCAGCGCTGGAAATCTCGTCTTCGGCGGTCATGATGACATGATGAGATCGGCCGCGACTCGAGTCTGGCCGGTCGAGCTGAAGAAGCGGTGACGTCTCCCGGTCAGACAGGGCCATGATATATGTACAGTATTCACGACGACAATTAGACCCTGATACAGGGGGGTATTCATTCACTAGCCAGAGATAAGAGATAAGAGATAAGATATGATATGATGTAATATGATATGATAAGATAATGAATTTGCAATGCACAAATATGTAGCTTGCAGATTCCTTATCTCATCTTATCTTATCTTTTTCCATAATAATACACAGAATCAAATAGGCTTCAGGAGAGGAGAAGACTTAACTAGGTATGGAAGAAACGTGCACCCCCTCTTCGGCCACCTCCGCCTTGACGTAGTCAGCGATTTCAGAGGAGATGAAAAAAGGTGAAATATGGAAGACCTAACAGTAATAGTTAGACCATCTTACCAGGTTGTTATTCCTCTAGGCTTGCCCATGTTCTAGCCGTGGAAAATATCACTTATATACTGGTCGGGCAAGTGTGAGTTGAGAGGATGTTGGGACTGGGACTTGGAACGAGCGGGGTGCTACCTACCAATTGCGAGGTAAGACGAAGAGAAGAAAGATGGGGACACTGAGCATAGTGAAATGTCTAGCTATTATATGCTGTGGCATGGGAGAGATAACACACGGAGCTTCAGGCTGCGTGTATGAAGAAATGGTTATGTGCGTGTGGTGAAGGACGGAGAGTTGTGGGAGGGAGTGTCGCTGTCGGGGCATGGAGCTGACACTATGTATTTACCTAAGAATCATTACCTGCTCAACACGGTTCCTTCTAGCAATGAAAGTGTTATGATATTCAAAAGAAAATATTACAAACCTATTCACTATTGCAAACAAAAAAATCATTACACATTGATTACAACATTACCACCGGTTGGGTATTTACAACCCGATCGTCGAAAGTGTATAAGAATAACAGAACGACTGTTACGACTAGCGAGGTTATGAAATCGAATCTATTGTCGCAATGCAATAATTCCAACATATTAAATTATCGAGACATACATGCTAAGTATGCAAACAAGCCTTGATCATTAAGGTTCTGAGAAACCCCTTCACCCCCTTCGGTAACCTAGACGGATGATCTAGCTGGTATGTAGGGCGAGCTCATCTGACACGCTGCCTAAATTTTAGTTACTGGCCAAGTATCGGGGATACTTGGTACATAACTAGGTAAAGTCAAGTTGGGAATAACCTCGTAGGCGTGTCGACGTGTTGACATGTCAATTGAACAAATTGAGTGGTTGGCTTGGCTTGATGTGTTTGCTGTCTATGTATGCATGAAGTACGTTACCAACGGGCATTCTTCCAACTGAAATTCAAAAAGCATGACCCGCCTATCGATATATCAGCATAATAAACTGAGCATGGGATGTAAACAAAGAGAGAGACTAGTGATTGATGCGAAATATGAAACATACAGATCATGTGGTCACTGGATGATGGTCAGTAAACATGTAACGAATCACGACCACTCTCCCCATCCAGATATGACTTACCAACCCCCATTCCTCTGGATGGGAATACGGCATCTCGGACACGGCTTAGACAATGCATGAAATACACGGCCTGTCTCAGCCTCTTCTTGTGCCAAGCGAGCAGCGAGTTGCCTGGCTTCCCTGGCTCGTCGCTCCGCTTCCATGCGTTCTGCCTGCTCTCGAGCCAATCGACGGGCTTGCTCAGCACGTTCTCGACGTCGGGCTTCGGCTGCCTCCTCCTCTCTCAGCAAGCTCTGGGAAAATCGTGTTTCCGCGTCTCGAATCTGTTGACTAAGTCGATGGTCCTCCAAGTCCCTGGCTTCGGCCGCGGCTCTCTCGATCTGGGCCTTGCTGCGGAAGACTCGAGGATCGGCCAGGAATGCGTCGTATTCGTCACACGTGTGGTTGTGGTGCCAAGCTACTTGATGCCGAAAGCAGAAGTGTCGGTTGCAATTTAGGCAGAGGATGAGCGGTTGTTCGGGTCCTGCGTGGTGGATCTGTCCTCGGCCACAACCTAGGGGGCACCATACAAAATTGTGTATTTTGGAAACGAGGCGGTCGATCGACTGTCTTTGGTACCTGATATGCGGTTAATAACTAGAACTTATCAAGACTATGAAATGGTTGATTATGTCTTCTGCGTTTCTGGCCAGACTGATCTCCTTACTGTTCAAATATTTCTCTAGCCACAAAATTTTGCGCTTGGTCATATGCGAGAGGCTCGTGACATTCAGGGCACCTTAACTGGTCTAAGTTGGCGTTCTGGATTTGTGAGGTAAGAGACAGCGCAATACAGTCATGACACAAGGATGGTTGGTGGCGGCAACCTGTTGTGAATTTTGTCAGTTGCTTAACTTCAAAACACCCTGAGCATTCTGCCATTTGTTCAGTTGACATCTTGTGCCGTTTTTGAGGAGTTTTGGCGACCTGTGTAAGCCAAGCACTGGATAATCCCTTCGTAAGCTTTAGTCAATGAGATGTCTATACCTCGTATGGAGATAAAAATTTCGAATATCATGAAACCATCGGTCTCACTTATAGTCTCGGGCTTGATTGATGCCTAATGTAGGCCCTACCGTTTCTCAGGAACGCGTTATCGATGGAAGAGTTAATTCGGATTCTAGACTTTACGAGATAAATATCGAAACTAGCTGCCTAGTACAAGAGGCTAAGTCTTCAGCAAAGGCACGCAAGGCACAAAAAAATCTTGCTAGGTCAATTTCTAGAGCCCATCCCAATTTCCAACACCAAACCTTGCCTTGGCATAGAGGCGGTGTTCATTTGACTATCAAGCCAATTGGTGATTTACCAACAGATGTGCCTCCTTGTCCATAAGTACACTTTCCTCCACGGCAAACCGGCAGTCTCCGACTACCAAGAACCCATCTATGGCTTAGTTTACCACATATTGATTGTCTGAAATGATTTTGTAGAGCCAAGCACCAGGTTCCTGCGGGCTTGGTGCCTTCAAATTCGACTTTGTCTTATCTGGGTCCCAGGACACCAGTACCTGTTCAGCGTAGACAATTCTTGGTTCCTTCGGCGTGTTTCCTCGGCCTATTTCGCTTACCATCAAAGCCGGCTGGATAGAGCATACCATAGTGAGGTGGCTGCGAAGGAACTCTGCCTGAGGCTTAGGGTTCAGCTTCTCGATGATGAACTTGCGATTGTTCCTCGCGATATCCACACAATCAAGATTTTTCAAGAAAGAAAAGACCTGATCGTCGGGAATATTACCGACAATTTTCTGCCCAGCACGAATTAGGCCGTTCATATCTAGACTAAAGTAGTTCGTAGACATCATGAATTTTTCATGGAGGCGCAGGGCTGGCTCAATTATGTCCGAGGATATGGATCGCACAAAGTCATCATATACATTCTCGACTTGATTGAACGGAATGAAGTTCAACAGACCTGCTAGTTCTGTTGACAACCTGTGGGCGGTTTCATCTTGCAATACTTTCGCTTGCGGGTGTGAAATTATGGCAGTAAACGCTTGCGCTCGCCAGGATCTGATGGCGAAGATATCTGACACTCGTTAGCTACGGATTCAGAAGAATGATTACTAGTTACCTGGCTTCGGATTAATATTCTCATTCATGGCCTGAGAAAAATCGTTCAACGTGGTGTCTACCTGTGGTGCAATGTTGCGAAGGGATGCTGAGAATATATGCTGACACAGATATCTCAGAATCAATGCTCTAATGACTTCTTGATCGTAATCTGGGATCTGGGTGGTTTCGACAAGATCTTCCCACTGGGTTATCCATTTGCAGAAGCCGCTGACAGAGTGGGGATTTCTTTGAGCACGATGTAGCGAGTATTGGATAAGTTGATCATCGAGAATGGCTGGGGTAGTCCAAGTGTCGACCCAGTCCTGGATCCCGTGAACGAGATTCCCATATTCCTAGTCTGAGCTTTAGTTTTGTTCCTTTTAATAGTGATACCAAGCTCTACCTTGCCAGCTTCGTCAACCGTGAGCTCCCGACGATAGGGTTGGAGACTGAGGATATGCGATTCTCTCTCGTTGATTGCGACCTGAAGCTGGTCATTCTCGCGGACGAGATCGCGGATTTTTACTTCCATACTCCTCCTGGCCTGTTCCAATTTGATATTCGCTTCATTCGTTCCTTCAAATTGATGTTCTAGTTTCGCTAGTCTCCTCATCAGATTTTTATTCTTTCGTCGTAGCGTGCGCGCTCTGTTAGCGGTTATGTCACATCGAAACGCTCTTTTGACCAGAAGAGCCCACAACTTAGAAATGCCATGCATTTCCTCTTCCATACTGAAAAAATGTAGCCAATCTACCACACTTTCAAGTTTCTCGTAACGTGGCGCTATGCTGAAACGTTCGAGAATAGCAACGGCTAATAATACTAATGGGTTAGAGATAAGTCGAATTAGCGTTCCGGTTTATTCTGTATTTTCGTATTGTCTTCCGAAAAGCAAGCGCATAGTTAATAAATAAATGAATTCTGGTACAATACAATATTACTACTGAAGAGAATATTCTAGGGTCTTTATTATACATTTCCTTCATTACTAAGCCAATTCCACATGTTAACTCCTTTATCTAGTACAAAGGTATCTAGACAAGACATTTCCCAAGCAAGCGATTCATAGATGGAACAAGGAAGAAGAGAGAAGCTCGAGTTGTCTCAATCTGATACCACACGTCTCATTAAGTGTTGACGAATTGCATGGAAAGGTGCTGGTTTCTTTATCAGTCCAATTGGGTCTATGAAAAGAAAGGAGTCTCACTTTTGAAGGATGGAAACCTCTGATTCGGGAGTCATCTTGGACCCCTGTGGGGAAATAATAGGATATTTAAGCATGTCGACTACCCTCTTCTCCCCGAATAGCTCCATGAGTTAGGTAAAACTTCTTACATCAAGACTTCTACCTGGCCTTATTTCATCTCTTCATCTGCCTAGTTCCCTACAGCTTATCTACACTTCTCAAGTACCCAGAAGACAGTTTCCAAATATGGAGACTTTTAGTGAAGACCGCAGACTAATCATTGGTATCGACTTTGGTACTACCTATTCTGGTGTGTGTTGGGCTCACACCGATAGGGTAGACCGTCGTGTCTCAATTCAAAACTGGCCTACAAACCGTACAAATCATGGAGGATTTTCCTCACCCAAAGTTGCTACGAAGCTCCGATATTTGAGTAACAGACAGTTCGAGTGGGGAGCTCAGATATCTCATGACGTCCCTGCTCAGGAAGTTCTGTCGCTATTCAAGCTGTAAGTCAACTGAATACTTACTGGGCATATTTAACAATAGTATTTAGTGGACTTGAACCAGAGAAGTTTCAGGATTCTGTCGACGTAGTAGGAAAGGTCCTGACAATTCAAGATGTTGATCAAAAGATCACGGATTATCTTTCTGGTTTATTTGAACATCTTCATCACACCATTCGTCAACAGATTGGGGCAGCCACACTTGAATCACTCCCACTTCAATTCATATTGACTGTGCCCGCTATTTGGAGCGATCGTGCCAAGCAGAGAATGATGGAAGCATTCGAGCGGGTTTCAAACCTCCCCCATGGCCATTCAACCACGCTCCTTTCTGAGCCCGAGGCTGCAGCAATCGCTGCTTTTAAGGAGCTTGATCGACATAATATGAATGTTGGCGACTCTTTCCTTGTGCTTGATGCTGGCGGAGGCACGGTAGATCTTATTACGTACACGACAAAGGCGATGGACCCCGTCGTCGAGGTTATCGAAGCTACAGAGGGTACAGGAGACTTTTGTGGGTCGTCTCGAGTCAATGATAGGTTCATCCAATTCATAACATCTAAACTCCAGCACGAGGAAGGTTGGGATGAGGATGTATTGTACCATGCCGTCGACCGGTTTGACAACTCTGTAAGTGCCCGTTCCCTTGATCTTGGCAGTAAACGTCTATTAACCCTGTCAGATCAAACGGCGCTTCACAATGAGTTCCCTAACCAAGCGTGAAACTTTTTTTGTCCCTGTCCCTGGACTGGGCCTCAACAGAGACATCGGACTTACCAGGAGAGGCCGTTTCGAGCTGAGAGCTGAAAATTTGCACATGTTCTTCGAGCCAGATATCATCAGAATAATTCAACTGGTGAAAGAACAGATAGCTTTGAGCAGTGCCTCTATCAGTACCATTCTTATGGTCGGTGGTTACGGCCGAAACGCTTAAACTGACTGTGTTGTACCTTAAACTAACTATGCTCCACCTACCCTAAACCAAATATGGTAAGATAGGTAGGGTACTACCCTATAGGTATAATTTATTAGTAAATGGATGTACCTGTTCTAATAATTGAATATATTCGCTAGGTTTAATAAGCTTTAATAGGTCCCCTATATTAAAAGGTTAATTAAGCCCTAATTCCTTTAAATTTATAATAAAAATTAAAAAAAGACGTTTTTTTAAATGTAATTTTTTACCTTAATTAACTAATTTACTACTATATATAATTTTATTAATAACTTATTTTATTGCCGACTTTTACCTTAATTATTACGCCGATTTTTATATCGACTTTTACGTTAACTTAAGCCTTTTATACTTTTTATTAGCGCCGATAATAAAGGAATTAAGCTATTTATCGATTATTTGCTTTTAATTATAATTAGTAGCTGATTTATATACCGCCGCTATTAAAGAGGTTTATTATAAAAGGGATTCTGCTTTATATTGCTGTTTTCTTTTCGCGCCGGTTGCGTTAAAGGTATTACTATTTTTTTTTTACTATTAAAACGAGGGTATTATTATAATAATAACATTTTCGGCAATACTATAAATAGTTATAAGTAATAAATGTAATTTATTTATATTCTTATATTAATAAAATACTATTTAAGAATTAAGTTTCTATAAAAATTTTATAGCCTTTTTTAATAGTAACTATTTACCCCGTCGAATTTATTAATAACTATTTATATGCTTTAATTTTAATATATTTATATTTTTTAATAATAAAAAAATCGTATATTAATAAAATAATCTATATTATTATAAATATATATTAGTATAACCCGTTTATAAACGTTTATTATTTAATGTATTTTTAGCTAATTAATATTATTCGAAAATTATATTAAAGGCTTAATAATTTAAATAATAACAAAAGGGTACTATTATAGCTATTTTATTATACTGTTATATCCAACTTTCCTATTCCCTAACTAATTTTTAGCCGAATTTTTTATATATACGGTTAAAAGCCGACCTTACGGTTTCGTAAAGTTATTTAAAGTTCGAAAACCGGTTTTTTAAAAACCGTTTTAAGAAACTATAAAACTATTCCGTTTAACCTATTACTTTAATATTAAAATTTCGATAGTATTTTATTCTAAATTCAATAAATTCGAAAAAAAATAAATAATAGGTCTCTTTTAAATAATTAATAATAAGCCGTTAATCTGGAAATTTACGTAATATTATCTACTATACCTTCTTAAAATCCTTTTACGTTAATAAATAAATTATTAACCTTTAGGTATATAAAATACTATCCGCATTATTTTTAAAAGTACGGCTTAAATTAAGTTTAATTAAACTAATATAGTTATTAATTAATCGACGTTTAATAGCCCGTACGCTTTTTTAAAAATAAATTATATAATTTTAAATATTTAATAGCTTAAAGGCATATCGATTTATTTAAATATTATTAATAGCTTTTTCCGGAGATTTATTTATTAAAAGGCTTATATCTTTATTTTTAGCCTTATTTTTAGCCTCGTTTTTATAAAGCCGGCTTCCGATATTACTTTATTATTTACCGAAAATTATACTATTAAACGTATTTTATTATTTTTTTTTAATATTATATATAATATTTTTAAAGACGTACTAGATATAAATCTAATATTTAACGCCGTTATTATATATACTTTTTGCTGCCTTTTTAAAAGCCTTATTATAATTACTAATAATTATATATAGATCGTTAATATTATATTTAATAATATATTCTTTAAATTTTTCTAATACCTATATAAAAAATGCCTTTTTTTTACCGCTAAAAAAGTAATATATTACAGGAAAAATAATATAAAAAGAAATTATGCCGCTAATTTAATAAAAAAACATATTAAATCTATTAATTTTATATATATTATTTATTAATAATAGTTTAGGATTATTTTTCTATAATTAAATATACTATTTATATTGTTAAAAAATACGTTCGATACGGTTATCTTTAGAATTCCGATAGATTTTATACTAAATACTTTTATTTTCGAAAATATAAAAGAATTATTATATTGCCGTACGATTTCCAAAACGTACTTTTCGAATTTTAATTAGGTAATTTAAAACTACCTAAATATCGATATTTATAAAAGGATATTTTTTATAAATTTTAACTATTATATTAATAGCTATATATTTTAATAATATAACTATTATTTTAATTTCCTTTAATACTTTTAGATTTAGATAATAATAGCAATTAATAGGGATAAATAATAGCCTTAAAAATATCGAATAATTATAAATTCGATAATTTTTTACGTATAAAAACCGCTATTTAAGCTAATTAACGTACGGTTAACGTTTATTTTAATAATATATTAAAATACCCTATTATAGACAGCTTTTTTTTACGGTCCTTTATTATTTTTTACCGGCACCGGTTTAATCGGATTCCCTATTTTTATAATATTTAAATATAATCTTTATTAAACCATTTAAGATTTCGGTAAAATTATTATTATAATAGCGTATAATAATAAAACCATCTACTTTATAAGCCTATAAAAGGTTAAATTCGGCCTATTAATAATCCTATTAAACCTTTAATTCGAGGTCTGTAAAAAAGTAAGGTTATTATAGCTATTACGGCTATTAAGGAATATTAAAATCGACGTCATCTTTAATAAAAAAGCTGGATTCGGTAAATTCAGTTATAATAATACCTTTAGGTAATACATACTACAATTAAATATATACTATAATTAAATAAATACTACAGTTAAAAAGGTAATGGAGTTAAAAAAGTGGTTGCTGCAATTAAAAAGGTTGCACATTTAATTATTAGGATAGGTATATCTATTTACTAATAAATTGTACCTGTGGGGTAATACCCCACCTATTTTACCATGTTTGGTTTAGGGTGGGTGGAGCACAGTCAGTTTAAGGTACAACACAGTCAGTTTAAGCGTTTCGGGTTACGGCTCGTCAATGTATCTGAAAGAGAGACTACAGATTGCGATTCAGGAAGACCAAACCATTCGCCAGGATATCAAGATCCTACAGCCACCGAGTGCATGGCTGTCTGTGGTTCAAGGAGCTGTTAGTATGTACACCATAGAGTGGTCAATGATTTCCTCCCAATCTCCTTTTCAAGCACAAATCGTCTTAGTGACCCAATTCGGTATAAGAAGTTCCTCAACAACGCCAGATAACGCAGTATCACCCCAAGACTCTTTGAATTGCAGGCACTGACTTGAACTACCACAGTGAAGGGCCTTTCACTAGCTAAACCAGAAAACTATGGCATCCCTACAATCAAGGCAAGAGCTGCTCGCAAGCACTACGGATACGAAGTTGGCGATCTATTTGACAGCAGCAAGCATGCAACGCTATTCAACAAAAGATACTATGATGGGCTTTTTGGAGTTTGGCGGTCGGTATCCGGGTTTTTATTGCCTCATTCAGTTCAGCCAGGAAGATTTCGTTGCAGAGACGTGGCTTTGCTCTGAATCATACTCCCTACTTCAGAGGACTGCCAAGTAAAGCAACTGCTAACTTATTAATGTGTAATAGCGTTCAAGTTATGGATTGGTTCATCAAACGAGTATGTTCTATATAGAAAATCCATGACGAATGAAGAACTAACACGAACAGGGTGAACTTGTCTCCGAAGACGTGCCGTTCAAAGAAACCTTCAGTGTCCACAGACCAGTCTCACAGGGTCGAGGACCCACTAAGAACACCGTCGAAATATACGCCGATCAGATGTCTACAGAGGCACCCTTAAGTCGAAGCGACAATGTCCAGACGCTATGCCGCGTAACTGCTAATCTGGACCACATACCGGAAGACGATCTCGACAAGAGACAGGGAGTCGATGGACGTTTGTACTATGTCTACAAGTTTGAAATTGAGGCAGTTTGTAAGTTGCTTTACCTGTCTCGTAGAGATGGTAACCAAGAAATTAACTTCGTTAGATCGTTCTGCTTCAACTGAATACACTCTGATCCACAAGGGTACGGTTTGTTTTTTACGAGACAGCCTCTGGTTTGTTAACTGACTTGTCTTAGGACGACGATATGATACTGTCCGTGCAGAGTATGTTTAGGGGAGGAGCACTTCGCAGGTTTACGGGAGGGTTACAGGCCGTGTTGCCATCGTGAAGCCGTTGCAGATATCAATCTGGCTTCAGCAAATACCATTAAAGGTATCATAGTATCAGATTGTCAGAATAATAGACTTGTCAAAATTTGAACCCATGACTCTGCTTCTCTATGCCTAGTCGCATATCGTGAAGATCTTTCAACTCGAAACGCCGACAGCCAAAATAATAATAATCTCTCAATGAACTAAACTCTATATTCTAACATCTTCATCTTGGCAGAAATAGGCATATATTAGCACATGACTTTGCATGGTATTTCGGATGCTCCGACACTGCGACGGGGAGCGCTCGCCCTGACAAGACCGCGCATAAACAGTTATATAAAGTTGAAATGGGGCGGCTAGATATAGCTACTTAGTTGTAGTGTTTAAGAGATTGCCCACGTTTCAATGTTACGTGACTTTGGACGTAACACCAGAAACTCTCCTCAATCTGAGGAAGCAAGTCCAGCGAGAGCTTGATGGCACCTATTGCCTAGGCGTTGTCGTCATACACGGCACGGACACGCTCAAGGGGTCCTCATTCGTCGTCGACTTGACCGTCCGCTCGGAGGAACCGGTCATATTCGTGGGTTTGATGAGGCTGGAAGACTGAGCTGACTGGCCGTAAGTCTACACGCTACCTTGATCACATACTCAGCTGATTGTTTTATAATGAAGACACCATCTATAATAGATATTTACCTACAACAACCAGGGCTGCACCACTGCCGACGCTATATTGTGAGCATAGACACCAACATAGATGATGGATGAAGTGCAAGGTTCCAATCTAGATTGATAACGTCGCATTTGTGCTAAATAAAGTGCTGTCCATGCAACTAATCCCATGCTGCAGGTGTGGTACAGCTTGCGCGATGTTGCACCAGCGTCTAGGGCTGGCCAACACACCCAACATCTCAAAAGCTGTTCTCATAACAACCTAGGAATTGCCTTACGAGTATCAAGGAACTAGGCAAAGATGATAAACTTTATAAATGACCAGTCCATACTGTTGGTCCCCAATCTGACGACAGCATTGACCTGTCATCAACATGCATATGCGTTGGACGGCAGTATGACCAACGAGTCATTCCAACGAAGTGGCGTCATCATGCAATCCCACCCCCATGGCTAACCCAAGACATGACTACCAACTAACACCACCATCTACAGTCCCTTGGAACTATGATGTTCGTTCATAAGTCCTATTCGATTTGTCTAGCAGCCTAGAGCCTTACGCCAAGGAACATAGGGAGGTAGACGCTTAAATGAAGTGACCCTATTATGCGCGACCAACATACACAGCCTGCCTACGGTATCTGTGGGATTTATAAAGTCACAGATTTCTGTCAGTATTAGTCGATTGTTCATGTAACGGTAGTGTGAGACTAAGTTTGCAGATACTTAAGGGATATCCTCACTCGCGAACTTGTCACGCTTACTTCGGTGAACGATACTTGCAGCCCCTTCAGCATTTCCATCTATGAGGGAAATAACCAATATGCTTCTTCGAACTATGCTCAGTCCGCCAAACAATACTCTCGATGCGGTTGAATTCACCAACAAGAACTGGCACATCCTTGCGGGCAAGCCGTTTGAGCTGCGATGGACACATGCGATTGAACCCGTAGTGATCGAGCTGTGGGAAGAATCAGGGCCCGGTTTACAATTCCTCCAGCAGGTTGCCCGTATGTTTACTACCGATCTCTATTTAAAGCTGTCAGTCCTCATGCTCGAAACGTGCTCACGAAAAACACGCAGAGAGCGCGACAGGGTCGTCGTACCCCTTCAACCCACCCGCAAATCTTTCTTCTGGTACCTACGCGTTTAAGATTTTCGACAAGAAATCCTCGTCGGATTCGCCAACGTGGAGGTACAATCCGGCGGTTAGGCGATCGGATTGGAGGCCTGGTTTTGGAGGACTGATGGGGGCGCTTCTCGTGATCAGTCTCTGTGCGGCGGTAGTGGTCCTCTTAAGGAGACGAAGGGCAAGAAAACTACAACGACATAATGTCATTGAAAGGACTCAGGAGGGGGAGCCTAAAAGGGAGTCGTCTGAGCAGATACCAAGGTTATCCAATGCAAGTAGCATAACGGTTGTTGAAGGTCCACCTAGGACATAAAAGGAGACATTTTGACTAACATTCTAAGTTGTGTTATCTGCTATATAAATCATTTAATTATGACTATTTCTACCGTTTCTTGGATCACTAAACGATTTAATCACGAGGAAGTTCCAAGGAATGAAGTCGGATGCCCGTCTCCTATTCGTAAAATTGTAGCTATCCATAATGGTCTATCAACTAATAACACATGAATGTTGCATGATTCCACGCTTAGAAAGATACTCGATCAAATAATCGGAGCTATAAAAAACCAACACGTTATCAAACTTAGTTATATAACATGCCAAAAATTTACAAACGTTACCAGAATGAAAAGTGAAAGGAGGACGCTCCATATACCCGAAGTGCTTCTTTCAGATGCATGATTGGATGAACCTTCAGAACTGTCAACATTTGAGGATCCGTCGAAAGGGCTGCCGTTTGATGACTCACCGTCAGGACTTTCATTCACTTTCAAGGTTTCTGTGGCCGCTGGCGCCAAGGTATCATTAATGAACGCCGACGACCTCAAAGTCGACCAGTCGTGTGTTAGAAGGGCCCTATTACGGATAAATCGTTAGCATTTGCCGTATTTGCTACCGATTCGCACCACGTAAGAACCGATAACTCTCGTTATACAGCGTTAAAGATGCTAAAAGCAAAAGAAAATGGAGTTGGCAGAATTTGTACCAACCCTATATTTCAACAACAAAAGAAAAGAACGGAAGACTGACCAGGTCTCATCAGCATCGGGTTTCCCCTGTCGGATGTAATAGCTACCGCCTAATTGCCAGATCATCCAGCCAGCTCTCTGAGAGGATATATAGTCTAGCAAACAAGAAATGTACGGGTCCCGTTCGACCTCCGCGTTCAGTTCAAGGCCAAACTCAGTTAGGACGACCGGGAACTGATTCTTGGCACCATCCGTCAAGGCTGAGAACCCAGAGCCGATAAGTTTATCCTGAACCGCGGTACAGTTATCGGGGCCGGCCCCGAAGATATTATCGTATGCGTGTAGCTCGAGAACTAATTTATCCGCGTAGCTGTCGAAATCGTCTCGACTAAATGTTGCCGACCCAGGCGTAAGCGCGGTTCCTTCAGCTACGGAGCTCAGGTTTGTGTCAGAGTCCAACCCCGAAAGGAATATTAGAACGTCCTCGTTAGCAGCATGGATGGCGTTAGACCCGTTCTTAACATTGGAATACCAGTTCTCCCAGTTATATGAAGTACTAGCAAAAGTAAAATTGCTCAGCGGCGGGCGTAGTTCGTTTCGCAGTGACATGGACATAAGGTTCGTCCATGACTTCCCCTGCTGTGTGTCAGTATAACCGGAACCATATAGGAGTTAGAATAATAGATATTACGAACGTGTTCGGCCATGAATGATAGGCCTCGAGTCCACTTGTCCACGTCGAAGTACTTGTCTCCCCACCACGCATTGCCGTCCTGAGGGTCACAACACCAGCCAGATTTTGATACATGATTATCCAAATGTACGTATATCTCCTGTTTCGCACATTCTTCTGCAATAGCATCATAGACCTTAGCGACGGGAGTTAGCTGTTGTGACATCCGACGCAAACGACCAGTGCTGGCTTACCTGCAACCTCGTCGTCCTTGCACTAAATGACGGGTTATTGGCGATAACTTTATTATACACCTCCGTTCCGTTTTCCTGACCTAAAGCATCGGTAAACGCTTTCTGGATCGTGACGTCCTTTTCCCCATTGTCGTAGTACTGGTCCACCAACTCAATCGCATAGGTAAGTCGAATAGCGTTCATGCCCAGGTCTTTGATCTGAGAGGCAATCGATTCAATTGACTGATACTGGAGTCCCTCCGGAATCATCGTCTCAAGTGACCCCGGCCAGTTCACGCCGGCATACGTAACTCTCTCGCCGGTTGCGTCCGTCATCCACCGGCCCGATGTGACGAACGGTCCGTTCGGCCATGGTGCCCTTGGCGCATTAGATGAAGCGGATACGCCGGCCAGCGAGAGAATAGAAACCAGCCAGCGACAATAATGAGATGTCGACATTTCCAATGAAAATTTAAGTTGATGGATCTGAAAAAATAAGATCAAAAATCATGATTTATATCAATATTTGCTAACTAGACTCCATTGAGCCCCCATAAAAGTTGTGTCGACGCGTTTCGTATTCAAGGGAGCGTAACATTCGGGTTCTTGGCTACTACTTCGTACCTCTTAACGTTGGCCCACCACAACCCCACGGGCTGATGCATAATAGTAGCGCCACATTACGAAACAACAAAGCCCTTTTCTACAGTAACCGAAAATATTCTAGTAATGATAGATAACATCGTCTCTTATCAAACGTTAAAGTAACGTTTGTGCTTTGTCTAGGCTTGGTAGGAGAAAAAAAAAAAGGCAAATAATGCTAATATCTAATAGGCGCTACTCAGATGTTGGAGCATGGAATACTACCTGACTTTATACCTAAGAATTCAATCACTACATAGATAGACTCAAATCCTCCATCCTTTCGGATTGAATTCCTAGATACGTGCATATACAAGAAATCCAGTAATCATAAATACGTAAAATAAAAAGGAAAATAAAAATAAGAGAAGAAATAAAATATGGCACATTCCGAGTATTTTCACATATATTAGTGACCTATCTGTTGCAGCAGCTTATTGATAAAGCACCAAATAGAGATTCGGCAACAGCGGGTAGGCTCAGGGGCAAATTCAGGGGCAGCAGCAACAACAGAGTTAGGGGACCATTTTGATACCTAGCTAATCAAGTCGAGTTGTAAGTACCTAGCTTCAAGCCAATTGAAGAAGTTGATCAGTGGACTAGACTAGAATTGATTCATTTGCTGTGTGACGCTGTGTTCAGCTAGTATGGCTCGTATACGGCTCAATTGTTGGTTGCGGCGCTTGAATAGGATAAACTTTGCAATAGAGAATTAGTTAAGAGCATCCATCCAAGGTTTCTATATATAATAACTGGATAACCTTGTTAATACAGTGTCCCGCTACAAGGGAGTGCTCCTTTACAGTTGAGACCTCATTTAGTTGAGTATATTACTACAGGCGTGCTTATATATTATCTCTGACGATCGGATGGTTGGGAAGCATCAAGTTGCTTGTTCGGTCAGTCGAGGAACCCAGACTATACTTATCCTACGCCATATAATCAAACTATAATAAAGCCCTATGTACCTAATTGTCAAGTTCATTCGTTGTTATAGCCCTGTGTTTAGCCTAGATACATAGGGTCGTAGGTAGATTGACTTAGATGGTTTACTACTGACTTCTCATTCGACGCTATCGTCGTATATAAGTCTGAGTGACTAAACTATGCGATAGAGTTTAATATTCATTCTGATTCAATAGCTAAGCTTTAACCTACCACTAGCTTCTTGCTTAGCTTTCGTAGTCTACAACATTATGTCCAACTGTGGTTAACTTTACGCAGACTTTTCCTACCAGGGCGTCAGGAAGCGTGGAGTATACATAATATAGGGGGTGTATTTGATACTATTTATAGTTAGAAGCTATAAACCTAGATATCCTAGTGAACAGTAAATCCATATCACTGCTTAATAGACTGTTCAATTATTAGTATCACATCTATTGTATGTTTCATGTACAAATAGCAGAAGTCACTGATTCGGAGAATCATATTCCACCCTTAAGATCATCCAACAACCCCAAAGTCGGAAAGGCTAAATAATAGTAAGGCCAATGCAGGTATACCTATATGACAGTAAGTACTGGCAAGCGGGCTCCCTAGCCATGCCATCTACGCGCACGCCTCCGCAGAATTGCGCGCGGGCCGAATATCGGTGCAAGACACCCATGCGATTGACCCAAATCGACCAACGGGGCTCGTCGACGCAAACCTCTACCTAGATATACACACATACGCATGCCTACGCCGACGTGAAGACTATGGCGCATGCTACCTCAGACACTGGTCCAGCTTCCACAACTTCCTACACGAAGACGGAGAACCGGGATCTAGCCTCAACTCTTCCCATGGAGCATAGTAGAATAGATGGGTATTACGGCGGTGTGCGCCGAGCACGGTTGCCGCCAAAAGGGACGTTGGCCTCGGGCCCCATCGAATCGACAGACTACCTACCTGCGCACGGGCTATGGAAGGAGGGGAGCATTGGGTAGTATACTATCATAGCTATGTATATATTACCTCCTCCATACACATATGTATGTATGCGTGCTTCTAGACTCAGGATCTCAAGCGCTCGAGTGCATCCATCCCCATCCCAATCCTCACCCCCATCTCCATCCCCATTAACATACGCATCCATATCCATATCCACATTTCCAAATTCAAGTCCATCTCTAGCTACCTATACCCAACAACGGAAAAACAGCAGCAAACAACGCAGAGCCTCCTTCCCTCCTCAATCCTCAACCTTTCAATCCTCACCACATGGTTGCGCGGCCCAGTTTGCTCCACCGAACCACCACTTCCTGGCTGACTGGCTGGTCGGCTGGCCCAGACCAGTGGGTAGGTATCCACCGTTGCCGCACTGCACTGCGCTCGCTCAGCCGTCTCACCCGCGTTGCGTTCCCGCTCTCTCCTATGCATGTACAGTACAAAAGGAGACAAGCCATATCCGTGGATGTATAATAGCACCCCGTGTCTAAGCTCCAACGTGGGGGGCGGTGGGATGCAACCACTCACCAAAGAAGAGCGGGTCTAGATATCTACACAACAATATCATAAAGCAAGAGATAGGTGAACTGGTATGCTGGAGTAGGCGAAAACTTGGGACAACAACGCGGGCGGGGCAAGGGGACAAGAAGTGGAAAGGGGGAAGGGGGGGGGGGGGTTTGAATCCCGATTCAATATATAATACACGTTGACACGACGCGAATCTGTCGAATAATCATGGAATGAATAGTGACAAAGAGCTATAGAACCTCTCTAATTAGATGTCCCCGAAACGCCAATGATATCAGATCTCTGTATCTATCCATGTATACACAATAACGACAAACAAGCAGGCAAGCAGGCAAAACAAGGTGGGAAAAAAGCAGCGATGTAACTAACTCCCCGTGCCGCTTTGAACCAAAGCAGCAGCTATGCGACCCTCCTGTCCCGTCGAGGTTTAAAAAGTGTATGTGTACGTGTGTGCTGCGCGTTGTATATATATATATGCCCGATAACAAGAAGCCATCCAAACCTGGTAACAAGTGATTGTTGTTGTGCAAACCAAACAGTTCGTGTAGTGTATAGTGCAGGTCTTCTCTCTCTCTATGTAAGAGGTTCCTGCTGCGCCAGTCGGTGTGTGATCTATACCTTAGTAACCGCCTATCAACTATTAGTGTACTTGTGTGCTGTGCTCGCTTCTCTAGATGATCCCTTCTAGACTCCAGTCTCCTTTCTGTGCCCGCTCTAATACCTGACGCCCCTTATCCGAAAGATCTGGCCTGCCCCCTTTGTCGGTGGCCTGGGTGAAGAAGACCGGGTTCCAGGTCTCGTTGTTGCGTTCTCGTTCTCTGGCTTTCTCTCGCTGCTTCTCTTCGAGCTCTATCTTTACATTGGTGGCTTTCGAAAACTGCTTCGATAGGATGGCCTGGGTGACGCCGTCCCATAATGTCAGGGACTCGTTCTCGGCCTGCTTCTCCTTCGGCGGCAGCGACTTGGGGGCCACCATCAGCGGACTGAGATCGATGATCGTAGTCTGCTTTTCCGGTGGATGCGAGTCCTGTAATACATGCGTCAGCCTCCGTAGCGACCCAATTCACGATTCGGCAATTCGAAAAGATGAGACTTACCACTGGCTTTGGCCCTAGAGTAAAGACAACCTTATCCTTCCACACACCTCCGAGTCTTGCCACCACGTCCGATTCTGGTACATCCTTGATGCGCGTCTTGTCATCTTTGTCCGGGTCGTACTTGAAAACGACACCTTCAACCCTATTCTGTGCCCGGCCAAGCCACCCCTCCTCAAGGTACTGCAAAATGGCCTTGAGCTTCGTCTTGGGACAGGTGATATAAGCGACGTCACCGACAGTGACGCTCAACGCTCCGCGCAGGAGTCCACCCAGATGGGCAGCAGGATGCGTGAGTTGGTATGTTTCGTGATCCCTTCTCTCCAGTGTAACAAATATCCCGAGGTTGTGCTCTCCGGGGGACACCTTAATAGCGGTACCGGTGAACTTGGCACTTATCTGATCAAAACCCCTCGCATGCAATCCCTTTTCGGGGCAACTAATGTAGAAGGCGCTAACTGGTGGATGGTGTGATGTCTGTTCTGTTAAGTATGAAATTCGGACAGTGGGCCCGTCCGGGTTCGTCGTCATCGGGACGACAGATACAGTAGAGGTTGTTCGCGGGTCGCCCTTGGCTGACTTTACCGAGGACGCCCTGCTAACTGTACCACTACTTCCACTGTTGCCGCTGCCACTCCCATTCTCCATCAGAGCCTTGGTATCGACCCGTGGAGCATTGTCTTCTGCTTCCCAGTTGCACCGGAAGAACTCGCCCAAACACGAATTGTACGGCTTGCACGGCTTCCCCTTGACATATTTCAAATCCTTCGTGAACCAAAACCGCAGGACCTCGAGCATGCGATCGAGAGGCTCGTCCGATGTACCTATTGCGGCGAACGCGCTGGGGTTGTCGACGTAGTTCCAGTATTCTAGATTTGGAGTCGGTTCGAGTAGTTGGGATGGGAGGGAGAAGCGCACGGATGCGAGGTCGGCAACACCGATGAATCTGGCGCACATAGGAGTGTTAGCCAAGTCGTGAGGAAAAACCGAAGGCTTAGAACCTGTCGTGATCAAATCTCGAGGGGATCGAGGTGGGGTCCGATAAAGGACCAGGTATCGATGATGGCGGTGAGCTCCTCGCGGTATCACCTATGATGGCGAGTAGGCAGTGCTTACTTTCGCAGAATAGATATGAAGGTCTTGAGCTTCGACCCGTCGGTTTGCGGGACGTCCTCGTTTGTGGAGGAAGAAGCCATGATGACAACAAGGCTGGTTTGAAAAGAGATGGGTCTGTGAAGATAGATACCAAAGGATTTTCCCTCTATGACGGATAATGAATGCAGGAACGAATACTCTCCCAAGTCTATGTAGGCTAGAAAGACACGGAGGAATAGGAAAAGGAAATAGGGTTAAGCCTAGAGTGGCGGCGTAGCCACGGCTCGAGCTGTCAGGTTCACCGTTGCTGTATCTGGTGTGAATTGGCTTGAGTCGATGGTGATATGTAATCGGCAAGGTATGGATGGATTTGGTCTACGTTAGTATGAGGTAGTGCGGATAGCAGGTAGCTAGTATGTAGCAGGCTGGCAGGGGAGGTAGCGACGAGACGACTCGAAAGTGGGTTGCGTAGTCGTCCACGGTACCCCTATGAGCCCTGAAAATGTGACGTTGGCGTAGGCGATTATTAGCAGCACACAGCGTGCAGGCGTGGGAAAGGATAGATAACGAATCCCTGCGTCTGCCAAGGCGCTAAACACCCCCCCGACAAAGTCCGATAGATTCAACACTCACACTGTACCTACGTATTGCATTAGCTGATTAGGTAGTAAAAATAGGTACTATATTTCAAAACGTAACGCTTAGGTAGGTACAAGTTTAACTCAAGTATCACCTCCTAAATTCGTACTTTACTTAAGCAGATAACGACAGCACATCTCTTCTTGCCGACTCACCCGGTGTGAGGAACGGCGGCACGTACGTCATATAGACAATCTACTTCTGACTCAGTTCCAGATGTTCAAGCTTTTTTCTATCGAGGCTAATACGTACATACAGCCGTACCTCGCACCTAGATAACCTAACTTCCGTACCAAGGCGCACCGTCATGCATACTATGTATATAATATCGATAGTGGATATGGATAAGGTTGTTGTAGTACGTGGAGTATGTACTTCTTAGGTGTGTGGTACGGCTGTATGTAGCGCGCGGTGCATGAACCAATCATTTGACCACGAGGATTGGAACACTGGATGGGAACTCTGTTAATGCCCACTCAACAATCGATATGTTTCATGGACGTTTTTAAGTTCTTTGAGCAGCTGACATCGGCTTCGTTCTAAGCATATTTGTATCAATACCTACCCGGATAGTGAGTGTTCTCTAATGTTGAATTAGGTGATAGCGAGTGGGAGGTGTAAGGATGATGGAGGACTAATTACAGGTGCCTCCAGGGATTCCTGATTTACAGTGCTGCGCACGGACCAATACCACATAGGTATTACATGTATTCCATGCTGACTCGGGAGGTGAGACGTCACTTGTACACGGGGCTCAAGTCATCCAACTATCTGCCTTCGCGTGACGGTATAACGGCCCGCGTGATCCCAATAGAGAAATGAAATACTCTAGGAAACAATACTCAATATAATCAACTAACAGTGTAGAAGCTATTGCAACATTAGGTAATTAAACAAAATATTAGATAAGCTTGTCTTGGCGCCTTGGGTAAGTAGGTTGAGCCTCACTCTTAAATATATATATGATTATCAACACCAGGAACGAGAGCATTGTATTCATATATATATATATATATATATTCTATACAGATTTAAAGTCAGTTGTAGATATGAACAGATCCCTCGCTTAAATATCCACGGAAATATAAGAATTTTCTACTCGTAGACTCACTATATAAGTTGAATGTCACATCGATACATTAAAATCTAGGGATTTCGGATATTTGGCTATTAGTATAACTACTAATGCATTTCTAAACTGATATATACCATTCCGCTGTAGTCACCCGTGGTTGTTCCCCCTCAGCCTCTGAGATACGTTCGTCCCCCCTTTTCCGCATCTCCCCCTTGATGACCGTTGACATGATAATAGGACGAAGTAAATAGCCGCTGTTTAGTAGCTCGTGGCTCAGACACACAGAAGCTTTCGTGATTGAGATAGGTTGCCGACAATGCATAGTTAATAGAGAATTTTCTGCTTCCAGGTCGAGAATTCAGTTGAATAGATAAGCATATCTAGCGTCCCTTCTGGTGTCGGCCAACTTCTGAAAGTCATCATCTAGTGTCCACTTCGGGGTTTTCTGCGGGAGCTTATTCTTCAACTCCTCGTCGCGCAGTTCGTTCTCGGTCAAACCCGGCGTCGAAACCGACGGCTGCGATTGTTGAAGATGCTTTCTCGGAAATAGATGAGCATAGCGGGGATCTTTGGCTGTTTCCGAGAGCTTGCTGAAGTCCTCTGCCATGGAATGTGCCTGTACATCATCCTCTGCCTCTGAATCAGCCGCTTGGTATTCCCAGTTGGAGACAGCGCTTTCTGATGGGGTCTTGACAGCCGATGGGACGCGTTTTCGCGTAGGTATTTGGTGATATGCCTCTGGGGCACCCCAGTGACTCTTTGTCTTCGCTCTCTTCGTGAACCTTAGTCTTGAAGGGATCTCGACATTTTCATTATCACCATCCTCGGAATCCTCACAATCCTCACCATCCCAAAATGAAGCTTCACGGAATCGCTTCTTCCTGGCCGGGCCAGGATTTATGGTCCGGATCAAAGGTTGTTCGTCATCCTTCGATTGCGCAATCGGTGAAATATATTCATCGCCCTCTCTTGGTAGATATGCCAATTGACGAGAACGAGGGGGATCGCTCGTGGTGCCCATTGCTGCTGGCACGTCCACTCTCATTGAAGGCATTGGGGATGCTTGGCGTGTGTCTTTTTTTCGATGTTCGGGTGATAAAGTGATTTTCAGGATCCGAGGTTCCCGATAACCCGCATCTCTTGGCTTATTTGCCGGGGAACAGGTTCGCATATCGGGGATCGTGTGCGTCCTTTGCCAGCTTTGCGAGATTTTCGCCGATTGAAGACGATGATGAAACTTGACTGCTGTATCTAGGATAAGCCAAGGGGGCATCGTGATGATTAGATACTCGCATCATTGTAACTCCGTCCTCATAAGGCCGAGATTCAGGAGAAAGATGCGAATATCGTGTATCTTTAGCCGTCTCAGTGAGCTTAGCAAAGTTGTCGACCGTCGACATCGAAGACACGGCCCTCGAAGAGCCTCGGTCTAAAGAGCCTTTTCTGTCACCGGAGATGGAAGGCGACGTGGTAGTATCAAGGAGCAGATCATCGCCGCTAAGGTTGGTATGTTGGAGATCTCTTGCAATCCCACGAACGTTGACGAAGCCACCATCGTCGAGCACGCGAGAGGACGGTGTGTTTACAGCCTTAAGGATCTGGTCCCGTTGGCTACGTCCTGGTAATAATACGTCTGATTCCGAATCCAAGTCCGATCGACCAACTCGAGCCATCAGGTGGTCCATGGCGCGAGGCATCCATTGAGGTGTCTTCGCATGCAGCCTGTTGATACCACAGTCGGTTGCAGTATTACTCTTATTGGCTTTCTTGGTGCGGGGGACTTTAGGTGCCATGATGATGGATGATGGAGGAGTACCAGATAGAAGACTAGAGGACCTAGCTCAGTATCATGAGCAATCAGTTACTCCCGTAAGAAGGAATGTAACTTACCCGGGATAGAATTTGCAGTGGCAAAAGCCTCTTCACGTGGACGAAATATATCGTGTGCCTCTAAACCTTGATGAATAAAATCGTAGTAGTAGAAGTTACCGAGCTGAATACGTTGTAACGTAGAGGTCAGAGGCCCCCCTTGAAGGCGGAGAAGGCGTGAGGTAGAAATAGATTAGGAATTGACGATGATGAAGGGTTTCTCGATGAAAACGGAGAGCTTCTCGATGAAGATAGAAGGATTCTTGATGAAGGCTAGAGATTGTCGATGAAGGCAAGATTATTTATAGGTAGAGATGTGGACGTTGTGCTGGAGAGAATGGTGGAAAGAAAAGAGTTGAAGAAGATAAGGAGGGGGGTTGGTCTTTATATAGATTCCTTGAAAAGATTTTCGCGTCGATTACATAAAAGATAATTGGTCATAGTGTTCTTGGGGCTGTGGTGTAAATTTGCAGATGGTTGGATGTAGAGCAGATGTTACTGGCGGTCTGTTGCTCGAGATGGATGTGAGGAAAAGCCCTCCTGAAACGGACAACATAGGCTTACATAATTAGCCAAATTTAGGAGACTAGCAAATTACTACAGGTAAGTGTTTTCTCAGAGATATGGAGCGATTAATAAGGGTGAGGTATGGGTAAAGGGGGTCGTATTCAAATAAAGTAGGTTTGTCCAAGTGGTCATGGAAGACCTACATCTAAAGCTGTTGCACTCTTCCTATTCATATTATTGGAGACATTTAATTTACCATGTTTTACTGAGCAGTTGGCATTCCTAGAAGCCAATAAATTCCTACATAAGCAGCTTCTTATGCAATCACGCAGTCCCAAGCCATCTTCACTTCTAGCAATCTTGCGACGCCGAGCAAACGCTACTATCTGATCTTAGATAAGATCCTCATGTCGGTTGTCCTGACTAGAACCGCTCTCATGCATAGTTAAGCTATTGACTTCCTTCCTTCACTCTAAGGTCTACTAACGCAAACCAAGTTCATTTTTCCCATATACATATCAAAATATCTAAGAATCTCTTCGATGCTTTAGACTATCTTAATCTTTTATTGTGTTACCATGCTAATTTTATACTTTGAAACTGCTCAGTTGACTTAATACGTTTACAGCGATGACTTCCCCTTCAACGTCCGACTCTAGTTAAGTTGTGGGACACGTAATTATATTTCTTTATCTATCTAGCTACAATATCTAGCTCTCCAATGGATAAACCACTATCTTGTCGAGATCCGCACCTTTGTAGTCGAACCCATTGAACAATCCGCCCACCGTGATAGTGTTCTGCGGTCCTTCCTCCAGCGTTAACTGGAGCGGCGTCGACAAGATAATTCCTTTATGCGTATCTCTCTGGTACAGAGTTTCGACGTTTGCAGTATTGCCGTTAACTATCACACTGCTGATGCGACGAAGCTGCCACGATCCGCCAATTCGGTCTGGTGAACCGCCCGCTATGAAGAACGATGATCAGTACTTGTTTAGCCAGACTCGATGTACAATCAAGACTCACGTTGATCCCCAAAACCCATATCATCGGTATCTATATCCACTGTTATTACATGGGATTTCTATCCGTACAAATGACTTACTCTGGTAGTAGAAAGAGATCCACTGGGGCGTGCCTGTTCCTTCAACTCCGTGAAAGGTGACTGTACTGTCGTTTCCATAAATCCCCGTCAAGATAAGGCCGTCGCCTGCGAAATTCTATTTGAAAGGGTGATGTGAGTGAATGTCGTCTACACTAGTTGCTCTATATATGACTTACGGCTTCTTGCTTGAACGCATTTCCATCCGTTGTTGCGTCCTTTGAAGAGTATACTTTACCCTCAACGGGCTGCCAGTCACCGGATTTCCTAATTGCTACCGTTAGTAAGCCAACACGGAACATAGATAAATGAGACATACACGTCTAGATCGTAGACGTCGTGCCACTCCAGTTCAAGTGTTTTCCTGTCATCGTCGATATTTACTGGCAACCAAATGTATCGACTCTCCCACAGCGAGTTGCTGTCCCACTTTTTCGATAACTGTTAGCCCCTATCATTACCCATCGTCAAGACGGGATTGCTTACTTGATCACCTAGATACAGATAAGTAGTCTTCTTTTCACCCTCAATCCTCAGGTTGGCGCCGGACTGAGAGTTGAAGGTCCTTGTATTAAGCGGGGAGACAATCGAGGGTTGAGACCATGGTCCACTCAAC
The DNA here is from genome assembly GCA_022376535.1 of Xylariaceae sp. FL0662B. Classification (NCBI taxonomy): domain Eukaryota; kingdom Fungi; phylum Ascomycota; class Sordariomycetes; order Xylariales; family Xylariaceae; species Xylariaceae sp. FL0662B. The sequence continues at coordinate 78,277 of JAJJKD010000028.1, read as the reverse complement.
TTGTCCGCTCGGAAAGCTACGACATCTGAAGTATCGTTAGCGATATATTACTTAGCATCGCTATGAGGGACTAACTATTTGGCCTGTATCCGGTCTTGTGTGACATGAGAGCGTAATAGCTCCTATCCGTCTGGATGATCGTCGGTGCTTCAAGATCATACTTGTCAAACCTGTGCACTACTTCTTCCAAAGCCGTGACACCCTCGTTGTAGGATGTGAGATATACGTCTCGCCCTTCTTGACTATCGCCGTTGGAATACAAGGCGTAAGTGCTGCCATCCTTGTAATCCGTGAACATGCCGAAGTCCTGAGACCAGTTCCCTAGAGGGGCAGTGGCATTGACGAAACTATATGGCCCAGTCACCGTGTCTGCGGTGGCAAAGCCCTGAAGCAGAAGCCCGTAGGTCGAGTTATCCGCATGCCACCACATCTGCATCAAGTTAGCGTCCAAAACGAAGAAGAGATTGAGGCTGATGTACATGATATTGGCCCGTTGGTTCGCTATATACGACTTTAGGGCGCTGAATGATCATATTAGGGGAGATGTAAGGGTGTCCCTCGACAGGTTCTGGATTCGTTAGCTCGCAAAATCCCCCTTTTCTTCCATCCGTAGGAAATACACTAACCAAGGGCCAGGCCATGGAACTGCCAGGTGGCAAGGTCCTCAGAACTATAGACAGAGACACCACCACCCTCTTCTTGCCCTTCAACCTTGTATTCGCCGAACCACCAGAACGTTCCATTATCCAGCAAAACATTACCGGCATGGGCATTCACCAAGTTGCCATCAGTGTCGCGCCATCTCCCACCCGGCACGATGTACTTCGCTCGTGTTAGAGCACTCAGCAAGAGCACGGAAGAGGACCACAACTTGAGAGCTAACATATTTTCGTTTAACAACTACGGCACTGACCGAGCGTGTACTCTCGGTGTGGGAAGCCCCAATATCCTAAGCTATATAAGTCGCCTGCCAAGAGAGACAGCCTTTTGTTACCCCGCAAGATCACGACTGCTCCGCACGCCATTTCTCCCAATTCTCCGCATCGCTGTATTGTCATCCGTCGTCCGTCGCATCGAGCTGGGATTAAAGAGCCGGTGATCTTGGCATTTTGGGGAATGTCAATTGAGGTAGTCGTGAAGAGACAAGGGGCGGTGCCGGGAACCCAAAAGAGCCAATAGTCCCCCATTTACCGGACGAGCTTGAAATATTAGCCGTTACCTTAGCTGTCCGTCGACGCTACCTAGTAATATAATGCAGCCTAGTCGAGAGTTCATTGTGTCTTTCTCTATAGGTATCCGTGCATCCGCTCTCAATGCGGGAGCCGCAGCGTGATTCTTGTGGCGCAGCATCTTAGGATGATGATATATATGTTAACACAGGAGGAACAACATTAGTTCTATGGGATGGGTATCAGGTCTAGAGATCTCTAGGGAGATTTCAACTACCAGCCACCTCACTTCAGCAATATGTCTTCTTATGATTCCAATTTGTCCATGAAACCAACAGTGTGGTAATATAGCTGACGCCCATGGCGTACTATTGCGTCTTGGTGGTCTCCAGATCAGCATACAATTGCTGTTCGGCGACACCGACATCAATCTTCACTTGTCCCGAACGAACTTGCTCAACATCAGGTGCTGATGAGTGTTTCTGGCCTTCAAATATGGCATCAATTTCCTCCAACGTCCTACCCTTCGTCTCAACCCAGAAGAGGGCCTGCGAGTAGTCAGTAAGGAGGAGGTTCTGTCAGGGAAATATACCTACAATAAGAATAGCAATCACAATATCCCAAGAACCGTTGACCATGTACATTCTCCAACCAATGTTGTTAAGTCCAATAGGCATGATGTACACGAAGATGCAACTATGATTCATTAGCACAAACCCATGAAATTGTAGAATGAAGCGCTTACGCAAGCGCGTTTAACATGAAAGTCGAAAAAGCGAGGCCATTGGCTCTGATCGAGTACTGCTGTATGTTAGTATATTTATCCAAGCATTTTACTTAAGATCCCTTGGCCGTCGTCTCAGGAGAAGTGAGAATAGGGGCTATAAGTGGAGCCAGAGGAGCTTCAAGCGCTAGTACCACATACTGCGAGCACATTAGCATCTGCATGATTAACAGTGGCCAAACGAAACCTTGGGATGAGGTGATCCTAGCGAAGTTATAGGTGTTCTTGAACATACCCGAGAATATTTCCGGTGGATACAAATAGAGCAGTGGCGTCCAAGCTACCGAGTAGAACCCCTGAAACAAAAACATCACCGCGACGTTCCCGTAGACAAGGCTATCAGAGGCGTGTTCTGGGTCATCGGCATACATCTTGGAAAGACCTCCAATGACGAACAGACAAATGACGAGGAGAGTTTCTGAAGTGAGAGCAGTCGGCTTGCGCCCCCACTGCGCCGCGAGATGAGTACCAGCAAGAGCGCATGCCAAACACCAAACATTCAAGACAACATTCTGCCTAGTTAGTAAAATATGGCATATTTGCACTGAATATTACTACTCACTGCTTTCAGTTGGTCAGTCGAGTTCGTGATGCCAGCACTCTCAAGCTCGGTGCCCAGGTAGTACGACGCGATAATGTTGCCGGCAATGCAGGAGAACGGCCCCGGGGACATCCCGATAAGGAGGCGTTTTCTCGCAGTTGGGGTTTTGACAATCTCTTTTGGGCTCATCGTCCGGCCCTCCTTTTTCTCCCACTCGATCGTATCAATGATCTCCTTGTACACCGTGATCGCGACGGGGTCCGACATGTCCCCGTTTGAGTTGGTCTGGGCGACTGCGGTTCGAGCGTAGTCGAAGTATCCCTCGTGCACCAGCCACTGTAGCATACAGAGTCAGTACATTCCCTTCATTGGTAGATCAACGAAGAATTGGGAATTCGAAGAGACGTTGTAGGAGTGGTAAATTCTTGATCACGTCGATTGATAATCATTGCTCTCGAGACAGGACGGAGTAGATAATAACCGTATTTAGGTACTACTCACACGCGGCGATTCGGGCCTACGCTACCAGTCAGAGCTAGAAATTATGATTTTGGTGGTCGACGTCGCACTTACACGAATGGAAGAATGGCTATGCATAGTATTGAGAAAATGCCTTGAATCAATGATGGAAGTCGCCATGCCCACTTGAAGACTTCATTAGCGGCGATTCTCTCGAAGTTGCGTATTCAGTGTAGAGTAGAAATGTTGGGTTATTTGGTCCAACCGGTGTAAGTAAGCTACTCACCGTTGACTGCCATTGCCCAGTCCCGAGCGTCACCCCGGCCGCAACGAGGGCGCCGACACTACAAGAATCAATCAGTCTCTAAGACATGATCACATTCTGCAACGCTGCTCACTAGTAGAAATCATTGAGCAGGCCAACTCCCCAGGCTCGCCACCGATTAGGGAAAGCCTCAGAGAGATAGACGCCAGAAGAAACACCGGCGATCGCGTTTCCCAGTCCAAGAATCACGCGACCGACGACAAACATAGCAATGTCCTGTGCGGCACTCTGGATAACTATACCGACAAGGGTAATAACAGAGGACCAGAAGATAGCCGGGCGTCGCCCAAGCCTATCGGTCATCAAGCCGGCGACGAGCGTCCCGACGGTGCAGCCAATGAAGACGGATGCGGTATTCAAACCCGTCGTTGCGGGCGTCAACTCGAAATAGTCAGTGTATGAGGGCAGAATGTTAAGCCCATTCAACATAGAGCCATCGTATCCGCCTGTCTGCAAGAAGTAAGCATACTCGGCGAAACAAGGAAAGTCCGGAGCCCGCTTACGGCTGATTGAACGATCGAGCAGAACATGAGCAGGAAGGATAGGGTGAGCGTGGATTCTGGCACCCAGGCCGGTAGCCATGTTGCAGTTGGTGTTCGTTTCAACATTGCACAGACGTTTTCCGCGAATAAGACAATGGAGGCTGTGTGATGAACTTCATGTAGATGAACCCGAGAGCTGCAGATATATACCCTACTGCCTTGCTAGGATAACCAGTCACGATAACAATCGCGGGGTGAGATTCTGGAACAATGCCGCATAGATAAGGATTGGAGCGTAGCACTGTCGGCGATACGATGCTCTTCAACGTTACACTCATGCTAGAGAAGCATGGGGGATCCCGTACAGTCAGAGGAACACAAGCAAAGGTAGTTATCCAATCATCCGCGGTGTTGTTGGGCTGTTTGCCTTGTGTACCTGCAGGGGTGGGTAATCCGGGTAGAGCCAATGGAGTCAAGAAAGCTTTGCTTTTTCTAACTAGTATGCCCTGGAGAGATTTCTCATTCGCTCTCAAGCTATCTATGGTGCTGTATAAGATGCCAAGTACATTGAGAGGCATAACAACCACGAAGACCCTTTCCGCTATATACTTTTACATGTAACGAATATAACGACTGTATGTGATCAGAAAAATTTTCCGTGGCCATTAAAAAGTCATTCAGGTCACCAAGCCCATGCCACCTATTCCCACGAATATGTGATGACTTGGAACAGGACACGATACTTAATTATTATAGCATGATAATACTATCTAGGTACTCCACCCCTTTTCAACCAGGTATATGCCACTCGGGGGACGACATCATATAGCAGTCTCGTTTTTTGAGGTTGCCGGCGCAGCGGGATATCTCGTGCCAGTAACACCTTTCTCTAGATCTTCCGTACCTGGTCCCTCTTCAACCCTTTTCTCCGACACTGGAGGACCATTGCCATTCCCTCCCTGCTGCTTCGCCTTTCGCCGTTGTGTTCTCTCAGCCCTTCGCTCGTTCTTCATCTGATCTTCACGCATTTGCCGTATTACAGGACTCTTTGCACGGATCTTCTTGCCGTATCGGTAGAAGATGATGGGAATAGGAATCATGGCAACCTCTAGCAAGGCAAGAAGTGTGCCAGCCCACTGCGGCGTCAGTGTAGAGTACATAGAGGGGCCAGCAAGGGGAAGGGTCGCGCCAAATAGACTTCGTATAACAGCATTTCCTGCTAAAGCAGACGCGGCATAAATTCCATAAGTTCCCGCGAGGTAGTTGATGCCGTAAATGAAGCAAAGTCCATTCCCCGCGCCGAACGGGATACCGAAAGCAATCGGTATCGCCCAATGGATCGTAGCAGGTAGACAAGTCCAGCTAAAGACTAGTTGGCCGATAGGAGTCAGAATCGCGCCGATGATCATCACGCGCGCAGTTGCCTCTGGGGGAGCCCGGCCAGTTTCAGGGTCTTTCGGGTAAGAATTAATAATTCTGCGCCAGAAAGGCTCGGCACATATGGTGAACATGGTGCCGATGCCAATACCCACAAATGCGAGTCCTGAGACACCGGGACCCCAGCCACGATGCTGGGAAAATACGATGGGGTAAGCAACAAAGCATAGGTATAGAATTCCATACACGAGGGAAATCCTAAGAAAGTCAGAGATCAAATTCAGAGAATATACAACAAGGTTATGAGAAGAATACATACCACAGATTAAAGAACCAGAGAATTGGCTCCGTGAGAGCGAGCACGAAAGGCCGCAATAGGCAGGCTCTCATGAGAGCCGCCTTCGACAGCTTCTGATCGTATCGGGACCACCATCTCTCGTCGTCGGTCTCCTTACGTACTCGGGCGGCTTTTGCCTGGAGGATTTTCGGAGCGTACGTTTCCTTGATACAAGCCGTGAGAAGGGTTCCGGCGCCAGCGAGAATCAAGACAAGCCAGTTATCCCATCTCCATCCGAGGTACTGGTAGACAAATCCACCAATGACAGGGCCTGTGACAGGACCGTTCAGTGGCGCAATGGACCACAGCGACATAACAAGAGCACGATACTGCTCTGTTGAGATGTCGACGACAGTTCCAGCACTGTTAGAAACCATCACAGCGCCAAATAGGGCGCTTTATTTTCGTTAATATCGTTACGAATAGGGGCTCTCGGAGACGACTTACCCGAAAAATCTAACAACGATAATTTCCGTAAGCGACGTCGCCACACAACAGGGGATCACTAGAACCGTAAAACAAGTCATGCAAAAAATGTATACGGGTCTACGACCATACATCTCGCTCGCGGGCGCGACAAGCAAGCTTCCTGCAGCAAGTCCAAGCAAGTACTACAGCATCAAGAGTCAGTAGTTTCTCCTTCTTGACAAGGTCGAACTATTAAGAGTTCTAAGACCCGTCCCGGAAGCATTTAATTGCCGAATATATCCTAATAGGAATTTTTTTTGCTCCTTGAACAGGACGAGAGGGTATTATATGATACAGAATCCCACTCACAGTAGTGACACCGAGCGTGGCGATCGTTGAACTGGAGACATCGAACTCCTCCATCAAACCTGGTATAGACGCGGTATAGCTTGTGCTATAGAATACAACTACCCAAGTTGTAAAACTAATTACAAAGACAATGCAAGACCGATACCACAAAGGCCAGTACCGTGGGTTATTCGGATCTCTACACGCGATTTGGAGTTAGCAAATGCTCTTTATAGACATTTCGGGAATTATAAGTTGTATCCCGAAAGCTTAGTTTGAATACACGACAAGTTGGTACATATAGACCTCCATATAATGTGGAATAAGGTATGAAGAACACAAGCATACATACTCATCGTCAAAGACAACCTCGAAGTCCGGGGGCCGCGATGCCGAGCTTCCAATACTTGTAGTTGTGCGAATGTGGGCGACGTCTTCGAATCCCTCGGCGCCTTCACCATGTGACAAAGCCAATTCCAAAGGCGATAACGGATCTGAGTCGTCGGAAGCAATAGATGCATGGCTACGGCGACGGCTTCGGCGACTGTGCCGATCAGATTTCGCCTTGAGTTCTATCGAGCCCTGGACTGAGGCCATATCTGAATTATCAATCGGCACGGTCTCATCCTCCCCTCCAGGCCGGCTATCCTTCTCAGAATCTCTAAATTCTGCCATAACTACCAAAGCGTTAAAGCAATTACGCGGGTAGCCTGTTCGAGCTTCGAAGACGAATCCGCGGTTGAGAAACAGAGTGGGATTGAGTCGTTAGAATGCGCCAAGCGATATCAGAACCCTGGCGGGAAAGCAAGAGAAAAGAAAATACCTACCTATGATGAAAGTCGGAGACGCCCCAGACCGGAATTTCGACCCATGAAAAGAAAATCCTTCAAGTCACTCACCGCCGTGAGATGCGCAGGAGCACCAAGCGGGAGACCAAACAAGCTGACAAACTTTAGGTAGGTTAACTCCTAACACCGGTGATTACTATGCACAGGATATTCCCAATTCCGCCCTCGGCAATCTCCAAGACGCACACATACTATGTAGGTAATATGGCCGAAGTGCCGGGATTTTTCTTACGGGTACACAGATATACATACCCAAGCAGCCCAAGGTAGGACTTCGGGAGCAAGCTTGCGAACGACTTCAGCTACCCTGCTAGTTCTTGTGGATACTAATGCCTGTCCAATGAGGTCAATGTTCCGTTACTAGGATACTAAAGATTGGGCATATCACTCTACATGGGAAGAGTAATTGGATTGGTTCCGGACTCCCGCAAATATCCTATAAGACTGAAAAGCACATGCATGCGACCCGGCACAACCCAGCATGGCTAAACACACACGGAGGTTTAGCGGTGTAAGTTGAGTCATATCCAGGCTTACGGGACTGCGCTTTGTAACCACAGGATCTTGGGCGCTTATAACCGGAGTTTTTGCTTTAAAATTAAAATTATTTCAAATGACATACATGTCGCCATCAAATTCCATACTATAGAGAGAGATTCCCCAGCTGGTAATAAGTGAAAAGAGAAAATAGTAGAAATGCGGTTAGATTTTGTGTCTAATGCAAGTCATTTCATTCCCTACTGAACAATATCTCTGTGAGAATATATTTCCTCTTATATGTCCTTGTCTCAGATAATTATCATACGGCCTTTAATCTTGGGTTTGTCTCATCTCTTCCTTCTGTCTCTTTTCAGCTTCCCGCAGGAATACTAGACGCGCTGGAACAACATCCCGTGCAAGTCTCAAATAATCTGAGAAATATCAAACCCGCCAATGAGACAAATCATCAAAGTTGCAAGCCACTAACGACCTCTGCCGAGGTTTCTTCTGTTGAACATGAGACGTATCAATGTAGTAGGTATTATGCGAAGCACCAAAGGCAAACAACCAAGGCCACATAGCACACAGGAAGGCCTTAATCAAAGTAGGTAGCTATCATGTATACGATTATTCCGAGGTTTGTTCTCATGCTGCACTGCACTGGTGCAAGCACCCGTGAAGTTTGCGGATTTGCATGCCCATCTCAGCATGTAGGGTTTCTTCTAGTCCGCTCCACGTTCGAAACCCAAATGCTCAGATGGCGGATCGACAATAAGGCGAGAATGTTGACTCCTAGAGCTTTCTGTGAAGTCTATGTAAACAGCACTCTTCGATCATCGTATTCATAGTAGCTAACACACACCCCTTCAGATTTTCAACCTAACAACAAGAATAAGTAATACATTCTTTTCGACTCACACGTTTCGTATTATATTACAATCTAAACAATTAGAGGCACTGCGTCAAAGATGAAACCACTGTGATCCACACATATAAGCCGTAATAGGGGCTAATACCTACCCATTAGTACTTTTTCACTAGTACACCCTGTTATTTGGAGATTTAAATTATCACAAAATCACCCATTTTACGCCTACTAAAATAGATGAATGTGCTGGTATTAAGTCTTTTATTTACGTTGGCCCTGTTCCGAGTAAATTACTTCAATCTACTATCGAGTTTACTCATTCTTAGCTAATCTAGCAGGGGAAGGACATGGGTTAGTTGAGCTTTGATAGCTATAAGCTGGTTTGAGGGCGTTCAGGTCAGTTGGGTTGTTGATTCAAGCTTGAAAATCCTTTGAGGCTAGGTGCGACGTCCTATTATTAGAAAAGTACTTACGTTTACTAGTATTAAAACGTATAGGAGGATAGGTATCTATCCTATTAGACTACCTTTCGCTTAGGTTGTGTATATCACACAGGCTTTAGTTATCCATTTACGCAATGTCTATCCGTTTTGTGCTACAATAGACTAGATCCACGGGACTTACTCAATTAAAGAATATAGTATATGGATTCCGAGAGTCCCATCACAAGAATATATATTTGCATGAGTATATGGCAACTTAAGGTGGCCTGTATGAACTATACTGCTCGTCCATATGTCGCTATCCTTTCCCAGAAGTCTCCAGACCTAAGATATATCTAATATGATTGATGCTCCTCCTCCTATTGTAACAATACATGTCCTAGTATCTGAAAGGGAATATGGGTAGTTTTCTCTCATCTACTCGACCACTTCTTACGATGGAAGCTTTTCAACGTATTATAGCGGTCACACCTTTTCTCTCTCTATATTCCGCTAGTGGAAAATTAGATAGGCAGGCAAAGAGCAAACCAGATATGAATTGTTCTCTAGGAAACCAAACTTACCGAAAAACAGTCTCGTATTCAATGCCTAGTACGAGTTTAAGGAGCAAATTACGTCCGGCATTCGTTCCCACGTTTGACAGCATACTCAGACACAGCCTAAGGGTTCCCCCTGTTCCCCCCCCCTCTATACTCATACATATAAAGACTTATAAATACATATTTCTACTAAAGTGCCTACACCCTTAAGAATTCACCAAGAGCTCAGCTCTACTAAATTACATCCAAGATATTTCATTGGATGTTATTTGCCGCGCACAGTCAAACCTAGCTATGCAGGTGGCACTGGACTTACGTTATTTATATTCCATTCAGCCTCTAGTGGCCGTGGAAGCGAGAATGTCAAGTGTTTGCCCCATTCAATCGTGTAGAGGTGAACGGCTACTTACCTCGTTCGCCTCAGCTTCCGACCTGGAATCTAGAGCCATTCTAGTAGCTGTGGTTGTCTTCCCAAGGATTGGGGTTTTGGTAGGTACAAAAAATGACAATAATAATGATCAGAAATGTAAGGGTGTTAAAGCTCTATACCACATATAGTTGTTCACTGCACCTTCTATGCTAATCCCGGAAGGCAGGGAATATTATGCGGCTTTCTTAGCTGCATTTTTCTTTCACATCAGAAAGACAGAAGCATTCTGGAGGAATATTCGCGGGTCCAATGACTTGCCTTAATAATAAACATAGAGATACAATTGTCCCTCGCCCAAATGGATCTATACTAGTCATTCTTATAAGGATTCTTCATGCTCATAAATACATTAATGAGTCCATTAGTTAGTCTATACTAGACGTATCAAATGTGCTCCTTAGCTTCGTCGATATACAGCGGCTCCATGATATGTACGTGCGCTTGGCAGAATCAGGAGAGGGCACGTGGGCAGAACAAGAGCCGTGTCTGTTAAACATGATTATATTTTCCAGTACTAGTTACGTCACGCTATTATTATTCCATGTGATGCTACGTATTAATTACCGAGTCGAGGCTTGTAGAAGACTTAAACCGCTACCAAGACACTTACTATTAGTGTTGAAATAGATACGCAGGTTATGAGTGTGTACATCAGTTATATTGATATTAGGAGTAGTAAGAGAGGTATCACAGGTAGGAGGGGATATCCTCCTATATAGCCACTGGTGTGGGTCGTCCAGCCACCTATATATTCACATACCAGCCACCAGATATTCCAATAATTAGAGGCAACAGATTGTGTACATATTACGCGACTATCCAAAGATTCCATCGAATTATATAATATTGAATTATGTATATGCTCTATGTATTATTAAGGGATCACGTCCCCCTTTAGAAACTACATTGCCAAAAGCCTACCTACCTAAGTTATCGTCGTGTCTACCACCACAACCCTAATATAACATTCCCTTCACATTTACAAAACTCAAAAGTTTGGTTGTAATTCATTGGTTTATTTTGAAACAAAGGCTTTCTATTGTTGTGGGACTATGTCAACAGTAGTTCGCTTAGCTTTCGTCCATAAAGGAGTTTGATACCTGCACAATTTACAGAAAACAAGGCGATTGTATTCAGCTCTATACAGTATTGAAAAGAAGCTCGATTCCTTGCAGAGAGCCCAAATTCAAATTGCCTCGGTATCTTCATTCTTAGAGAATGTCTTCCAATTACTCCACTAAAGGAAAAAACCAAACGGGCGTCCATGGTGCTAGGACGCCTTCCCCTCAACACCATGCTTCTGCAGCTAGGCCACTTGTTCGGCATGCAGCCAGCTCTCCTAAGCCTCATACTCCCGCGCGTGCCAATTCTCCCTTTTCCTTGAAGAATCTCTTCCGGAATAAATCTACTTCACAGCACCCTTCGCTCCAAAAACTAGCAATCAGCTCACCAAAGCTACAACGCTCCATATCCTTCCACGATCCTAACTCTAACTTACCGCACAAACATAATGATTTCCTACATCACGACACGGATTCCGCAGATAGAACTAACCCTAAACACGACTTATCTATGAGTCCAAACATTGACAGAAACATATCAAGATCTCGCCGCGTTCCAGTATCCCATAGCGCACTCCGTAAAAATGTTCCTGGCGTTGGAACCCGTGGACTGTTTCTCCCAGCGTATAGTACCCCTCGCTTTTTCACGCAATTAGACAGAGCCCAAAATCCAGTCGCTAGTGTCCCTGTTTCAAGTCATCAGCTAAGAGGCGCAAAGCCCGATAACCTCAACGTTGTCGTCCAATTTTACCATTGCGAGAACCTCTGCTTCAGCCGTAGCTTCAAACTCTCCCCAAGAACAAGTGATTTGGCGTCGATGGCCATAGCCTTCCTAGGTGACTGCGAACTGCGTAATTCTACAGTTGAAGTCAAAAGACCGAACCCAGGCTATACTGGACTGAATTTAGAATGGAAACATGGTGGTTATCATCTTCATTACCCAGATTGTGCCGGTACGGAAATTTTCAGTGCGAACATGGAAGATGACTGGGAGGAAGTGATGAGGGTTCATTCTTATTTGTTCCCTAGAAATGTATTGCTTATCGGTGTAGGCCTCGGCGAGGCCAATGATCGTTGTGTAGAGAAATAAGCTAGGTTTGTATAGTTTGATTAGCACGTGAACTTAGTGAAAAGAGACTCTTCGTTACTGATGAAATAATAGTGCCCAGAAGATTAGTATAGAGTCCAACTTATTCTTCTTCTGTGCTAGCGCTTAATTATGTTAGTCAATGTAGCCCCTACTTGGCACTCGTGAAAATAACCAGATATCATATCGTCAGGACTCAGAAACTTAATTATTCTCAAATTTAACAAGCTTCCTATTTAGTCATCCCCACGTATTATAGAATAAAACCTGCCTCCAGTTTTTTATGACCCCCAAAAAGAAGGCAGTTCATTTAAACTGCCCCTTCTAGCACTCTGGATAATGATGTTCATGATACGTGGTGAAATGACAACTTCATCCAGGCAGCCAGGACAGAGACGAGGTGTTGGGGTATCACTATATGTAGTATAAGCCGTTGTAGGCTGTAGCATTGCAATGATCTTAAACACCGCGCCGAATCTAGCAAGGATCTCCTCTGTCTAACCAGAGGGAACAAGAGAAAAACTTGGCCAAAATTGTACCATGCGGCTGAATATGGCTTGCGACTTATCATTACTAAGTACCTTGGGATTGCCAGGTTGTGTTCTGTTAAGCAAGCTTTTCAGCTGCACTACAGGGAGCATAACGCCTCAAGAGAAGTTCATCGCATACTAATACATGATAGAATATGCTTTATCATTTAATTATGTACTGCTCAACTTAATATTGAGGATTTGTTGCTACGAGTTACCAGATATTCATATTATATCCATTTCGCTTATGGCATAAGTCGTTGTCTCAAAAGAATTACAAGTGTGGCGGCAGTCTTTATGAGAAGTACCTCATTATCAGCGTCACTTTTCCCCTGTGCGATCCAGGATCATGGACAAACAGAACAACTATGTCAGTCGTAGCAAAATCCGGCTTCTATCATACCGAAAGGTCGAATGATCCAACGCTGGCTTATTGAATTTATACATTACCTACCCGCTCCCTTCATGGCAAGGTATTTCCCCCGCATGATCTTCAAGGCATAATCCTATTACTTAGGAAGGTAGGCTGGCTGAAATATGAATAATCATTTATGCCGATGCTACCTATGCCTCCCTGGTCCTATCAAATTCAATTATTCTCAGCTGAAGACCTTGCTTAAGATCTTCACAGCCCTCCAGATTGCGCCATGGCTGTAACATAAGCTGCAGGCTATTAGTGCCACAGTTGACAAAGTCACGATTACAAATGAGGCTCTGTGTTCATAACAGAGCGCTACCTCCATTTCCATTCCCTTTTATGCTCTTAAAATCGATAATCAAAATGGGGATTCAATTGTCTAAGTCTATGATACCAGATGACCCATGGTTTAAGCCAGAGTTGAGAACAAAAAATTACGACGAATTCGGGGACGCTTATGACGATGACAAGTACACGGAGCTTGCAGAGAGATGGGCTGTAGATTCGTAAGTAGGACCTTCTAGTCGCGTCAAATCCCATCACTCATAATGCACACATATTTAGGAACGATAAGCCCTACCTTACATATGTGAAGCAAATCTCACGGCTTGGATGGATTCACTTGAGACTCTTGGCAGACTTTATGTCTATCGGCACGGTCCCACAGCGTTGGAAAGACCTCGATCGGGACCAAGCACTAGATAACAAAGATCGTGAAGCGAGGAAATTAAAACGCAAAAACCGCATTGAGAGAACGAAGGTCTGCATGCTAGACTACTATGCCGATAAGGTAAAATCCACCCCCATTACGTCCGCCACGGAATTAAGTGACTCGTTCAACGCGGATATCACGAACAGTGAGGTTCAGTTCAAATTATACGTAGTTGAGGATCTCTCAAGGGACGTCATAGAAACTTTGGGACAGAAACGTAAGTTAGCCTTGAATATTTACATTTCCCTGCCCTAGTGCACATTTCAGTTTGTCTATTACTAGCCCCAGTCAGGGCAACCCATCGAACGACGGCTTTTTCGGTCACGGTTTGAGGCGCCTTCACGACTTCTCTCTGGATACCTAATTATTGATGCTTGACGTCACAGTGAAGATAGAACCGGATGTGTTTAGGGCACATATTACAGACTTCGCTTGGTATAATGTCCTTGATCGTTGGAGAGACCCACCAGACCTAGACATTGTTCAGAGGCGCCAGAACTGGATGCAATTGCGCTATGTGACAGTTCGGTATTTTGACACCAACGAGGACTTTCGGGAGGCGGTGAACGAAGCCAACGGGTTCAATGTTTTAAGACGGCCTGATGACGACCTGAGTAACAGAGCGTGGTGGGACAAACAAGGCGCAGTCGTCGGTTTGACGAGATCAAGAGCGACATTTTGGAAACCAAAGCATTCCCAATCGAATATGCCTGTCGGTAAGTGGTCATCTCAAAGTCTAGTGACAGTCAGACTAACCAACTCTTGCAAATCACAGGTGTGCTGCTACTAGACCCAACAGTGAAAAAAGGGCTGCCGTTGTGGCGTGGATATCGCACTTATCACCCGGCCCCTGAGCCTTTTTCTGATGCGAGAACGTGGCCAAATTTTCAACGAGAAAACAACTTCTATCAAGACTTTCTGTACTGGGCGAAACAACCGAACATATTCTCACCCCCCACTTCGGAGCCGAGCTCAAAAGCACACATCCCAATTCAGACGCTTCTGCACCTCATTTGCTCTGAATGGCTTACCATGTCGGATTACATCAAGACACGACTTAACCAGGTCGATCTAGAGATTGTAAAGCCTAAGGCATTTGCGCCTAGTAGCCACGTCGATAACGCGCTACAGAAACTGCACATGTGGCGGCGATTTATACCCCTTTATCGAGAAATGGTCTCGGAGACTCTTCAACAAGTTTTCCGGTTCCCCTGTCACAACGAGAATTTTTCCGAAACCGTTATGGACATCAATAGCACTAACAAGAATTCGGTCAATATGCGAGTAACTCTAGGATTTACCGAGGGCCCCATGGTAGATCAATCCAAACCGCGATCTATCGAAAGCTACCGGAATGATTTCCTACTTGTGTTGTCACAGCTAGAGGAATACCAGAAGCGCATAGACCGACTCACCTCGGTAGTGACGGCCGTCATGTCTATCGAAGACTCTCGGCGGGGTCTGACCGACAATCACAACATCGGCCGCCTCACCTGGCTCGCCACTTTCTTCATCCCGTTCAGCCTCATCGCGGGGACCTTCTCGATGCAGTCCGATGTAGGGGTTATCAGCGACAAGACAGTGAGGCTGTACTTTGCGACATCACTGCCGTTGGCAGTCATCCTGGCCCTCGTGGCGTGGATCCTATCCCGGCCCGAGATTAGGAAATTTTTGGCAGGTTTCAGAAGAGTGTCAGGGGGCCGTAGATAGTGAGGATTTCTTAGTGAGTCGGTTGGCCTAGGTAGGAGTTTGTGTGCTATCTAGCGGGGTCTTTATATTCGCCAGGTGTTTTTCCTGACCGCTCATGACATTGATTTAAGAATAACTCTTATTGCCCTCTGGAATTTTCCAACTGTCACAGTTGTACTTGAGAGCTCACTACTATGGATATTGCCTAATACAGATGGTAACTATATGGGTTGCCCCTTCCTGCAATGTCAATACGATTTATAGGATCATGCCATTGTGCTTCGACGCCTGAACTCAGTACGCTCTCGAGACTTCTATATGTAACTTCAGGGTTAATATCCTAGCATTTGCGTTAAGTCCCTATATAAACGAATGTCTTACGACTACGTATCCCCCACGCCATCAACGATTGTCGGAATTTGTATGCCCCTTTATGTCGCCACAACATGCCGAATCCCTCAGGGCCAACGAGCGCAACCGGCTCCTAAAGAGAGTACAGCCCAGATCCTTCATCAATCAACCAACCCAGTGAAGTTAAATTCCAGCGGACCCGGTATTCTTCCGAGCAACAGCCTCCCACGCCGCCTTCACATCGGGAAAGCCCTCATCCCAGACCCTGACCTCATCGCGCAACAGACGTCGCTCCTCCACGGAGAGTCCCCGTCCCAACGACTCACCCCTATCCGCACGTTCTAGGGCTTCCTTGGCCTCCCGCACACTCGCCTCGCACCCGGCAGTGGCAATGTCCCAATCGACGGCTGTCTCCTTGAGGCGGACGAGGCAGCGGGCGAGCTCGAGGCTCCGGCCGTAGTCGTCTAGGTTGTGGGGTGTCGCGAGCCGCGGAAGCAGCTGCGTCAGCTGGTCTGCCTCCGCGACCAGGGCACGTAGGTAGTCGAGCTGGTCTTGTTGGTTCGGCGTGGGCTCCCGTATCTGTGCGCGGGCCGGCAGCGTGTTCGTGTATATGGGACTCCCCTCGTTCTCCTTTACGAAGGCGCGGAGGCTGCCGAGGTCGGCACAGGCGGCTTCGTAGAATTCCTCGCGGATCTGGAGGGCTTGGGAACGCGGCATAGAGTTGAAGGGGAAGATACTCATGGTGAATGGGTTGATTGACTGATTTATTGATTGATTGATTGATTAATTGCTTAAGGTGGGTTGGGTTTGTGTTTTTGCTTGTGTTCTGAACAGATGGTTGAACCCTCCAGTGGAAAGATGGAAAAAAGAACAACAAATTGGTTGTTGTGTGAGCTGTGAAGAAACACAATTTTATAGATGTTCTGCTGTTTAGGGCTTTTCTTAGAGGCGGTGTGGCAGACTGGAGATGACTGTGGTATAGCCCCTGAATCAATGTTAGATCGATACCTGAGGTCGGGGCGGTAGAATGCACTATTCAAAGTACTTCTGTTACAAAGTACTTTCCACGATTGTCTGGGAGAATATTCCGTCGCATCAGCCGCATTATAGGTAGTATTGGCCCCCTGAATAGTGTTAAGGGGTATAAGTAGTAACATGTACCTAGACCATACGTCCTGCAGTGGTACTAGACTAACTTTGCTACAAGGGGTAAATTTCACACGGATCTTAGCCGAGGATGGCATGAGCGGGTCCGGGCGAATCAGCGAGTCCTTGTTCAGTTCTGTCTCTGTTCAGTTCGAGTTCAGTCTCGTCGGATTTCACGGACCTGAGTTCGGGCTGACTTAGGCGTCTTGCTTCGAATCCTGCTGACGGGTTAGATAGGCTAAAGGCGGGGGATGCCGAGAGTTAAATACTATCAAACACAATCCTAGAACAAAAGAACATGAGACTCTGATATATATATATATATATATATATATATGTGTGTGTGTGTGTGTGTGTGTGTGTGTGTGTGTGTGTGTGTGTGTGTGTGTGTGTGTGTGCGTGCGCTTCGAAGAGCTGTTGCCAGTATCAAAGTATCAGGGTCCTAGACAAACATGTCAGGGAGTGGGCTAATAAGAGGGGAAAGAAGTTAGTAGAAAATTACTAACTCCCTACTGTAACATCACTTAGTTTCAGTTGTGATATTATAATGAGCGTATACAACTATCAAGTCTACGTGTGGGTAGTTCTTAACCGGTTGGTTAGTTGGTATATTTAACGTTCAGAGGGCGTAAGCAGCTTAGCCCCCCTAGAAACGACGTGTAATGCTATCTAGAGATCTGCCTCTCTATGAAACCCTTGATATCACATAATGTAAACCCGTAGGCAGACATGTAATTCAAACCACGATCGAATGCCCTGCCCTGTGGGCCCGTGTCCGGCGCTGGATAGGAGTAGTTAGTCCCCATATGAAGGAGCAAGCTAGAATCTAGATGCAAAGGAAAAGCGAAAAGGGTGAAGGGCGAGATGAATACTGTGGAAATAGTAGGTCTCGTCACGGTCATCCCGTAGGTATTCACGCTCCGTTAAGCAGTTCTTAAGTTAACCAGTAATTCGGGTCTTACAAAGTCAAATGTATCGATAATTTCAAATATCTATACATCTCCGAGATGCTAGACCAGTTCTCTATATCCACATAGTGGAACTCTTATATGTCCCCTGACCAGACGCCAGCAAAGGTAAGATACAAAAGAAACACACGGTTCAAAGAACGACATTGAGGAAGCCTCTAATGAGACATCTACACCATCTCGACCGAATCCTCGTCCTCGTCGAGGAACCCCAGGCCACTATCGTACTTCCTTCTCTTCTTCCCCTTACTCCCCTTCGCCAACTCCCCAGAAAAGTAGCCGCCGGGTCTCAAAGCGCTATCAGGTGTCGTCTCTTTACTATTCCTGACACTCGACCGAGTCCTTCTAGCCACAGGACCAGCACCGCCGGTCTTCTTCGGCGTGGCCAGGATGTCCGAGCTCATCTGGAGCACCCTCTCGAGCTCAGCTTTCATCGAGTCCACGGCCTCCTTGGCGCGTTTCTTCTCCTCGTCGACGCGGCGATTCAGGCCCAGGTTCTCCACGCGCAACTGCTGGATCGTCCCGTGCGCCTCGCGCAGACTCCCATTGATAGCATCGATCTCGCGGCGCAGCTCCGACACGCGCGCGTCCCGTAGCGCGAGTGCACCGCCGTGCGATCTATTCAGGGCCCGGATCTCGTCCTTCTTCTGCGCCCGAAAATTCCTCAGCTGGGTCCCAAGGTCCTCCGTCTGCGCGAGCGCGGCCGCGAGCTTGGAATCAAGCTCAGCTGCCGCGTTCGTGCGTTCGGCGACCTGTCCCTTCGCGCTGTCGGCCTCGGTCCGTAGTCGGGCCTCGGCCGTCTTTCCCTCCTCTTCCATCCGCTGGACCAGGCTCTCCAGCTCCGCGATGTCGCGACGGTAGCCCTCGGTCGCGCCCTTGAGGCGGTCGATGCCGACTTCGAGGTCGGAGATGCGATCGGATTGCTCGCGGAGGCGCGATTGGTCCCGCTGGCGCTCGCTCCGCAGACTGTCCATGGCCTCGACGCGCGCACCCAGCTGTTGCCGCAGGGATAGCTCCAGCGCGTGGTACTCATCAATGGCGTCGTCGTCTTCACGCACCTTGCGGGCTAGATCTCGGAGGCGACTGAGCGCAAGATCGAGCACTTCGGCGCCATGGGAAGAAAGCGGAAGGACAATCTCGCCGGGGGTCAGGTACTCCAGTTCCAAGCGCGCCGAACGGAATGCCCCGGCAATAGATGCGACGATCTCGCCTGCGTCATTTCCGGGGAAACCAAGCGAGCTTAAGGAGGCATTGAGGTCTAGGAGTGCTGCCGTACGGTCTGATAGGGCCTGTAGAACAGAGTCAATATGCGTCTCAACGTCACTAGACTCCGACTCTTTAGGAATCCCAGTTACGAGCTTATCCGCAACCCGTGTTTTGAATGCAGCATGAGACTCAAGCGTGTCAGTCAGCTTGGCCAGCTCAAGGCGAAGGGAGCCTAGCTCGGCCTCTACTGCCTCCTTCTCGGGGTCCGGGAACGATACTTGAACCCCGACGTGGGATGGAGGCGTCACAGGCGCCGCTTTCCGCATAGAACACGGTGTCTCTGGAGCCACCGGGCTTGTACATGGCGGCGTGGGGAAAGATGCCCTAGCTCGTGACGGTGTGCTGCACACCAGCTCCGCCATAGTAGTATCGCCAAAGTCCTCATCATCCATGTAGCTATCCGAGAAAGGATCTCGTGCCGCCATAGTCCAGTCATAACACTGTGTCCGGTCTTCTTCGTCTGTTGACTGTGTTCTCAGTTGTTTCCTAAGGACCTCAATCTCGTGCTCCAATTCCATAATCCTATCCGTATCCAGAGCCATTGTGGTGTTCTGTAACCTCTCAATCTCCTCATCTTTCTCTGCTAGCTCATCTTTTAAACGTTGCAGCTCAGCACCCTGATCCCGTGCATGCCTGCGTTTGTCTTGATGAATTGTATTCATCTCCTCGCTCAACCCATTGCGCCGAATCCGCCGCTTAACTCGGTCGTCAAGGACTTGGCGGAGGGAGCGAATACGTATTTCATTCTCGATATTGTTATTGTTGCCATTACCAGATAATTCATCCTCTTCCTCTATACTGGGTTTTCTGAGCGGTGCCGAGTTGCGCCTACGCTTTGGTGATGGTGCAGCGCCCAGAGAGGAGCGACGGACCATTGGTGTTAGTCCTGTCGAGGATGCATCGTGACGTTCAATATCCGGCCCCGGATCTGAGAAGCGGACTCTCTTCTTAGACTTTGGTTTACTTGGTGTTCTTAAATGTGTCGTTACAGCACTGGTTATTTCCGACTGCGGTGCAGGTGAGGGCGCAGCTATTCCAAAGCTGGCGCGTGGGGTGCGCCGGAGCGCTATGGGGAGGTCTTGTTCTTCATTCATCTTGTATATGAATGGAAGTGTGACAATTATGTCTATTTCCGGTCCCAAAGCAATAGAAGCAGGTTCTAATAAGAATACCAAATCAGATTGCTACATGAATTAGGAAAAGGTCCCGATAAAGGGTCGCGTCGTCCAAAGTAAACAACAATTCCGTGTGTTTGGTTGCGATAGTGGGTATGGTCCCCTGGAATTACCGGGTTGTTTACATATTTCCTATCGCAGGATAGGGCACGCTAGCTCCAGCTGCCCCGCGATATCCCAGCCAATCATTCAGACGTTACAGGGACTATTCTGGAGCTGATAGCCGGGATACTTTAAGTACATACATATGGTATCGTGATCAGTTTGTGCATCATTAAAAAGCTCTGTACACATTTCTATTTTGCCCCAACCGTTGGGTGAAAAGAGGAGAGGTTTACATATGAAGTTGAACTCTTCTTAATATAGTCTGATTCATTGCTAGGTAATCATACCTACCTATGGCTACAGATAAAGTTGAGTTGGGTTTGATATTGTTGGTTTGAGGGTTAAGGATCGGTATAGTACAACCTAAGGACTCTCGGGGCATTTGTCAGGCCTCCATCCACGTGTAGATCTCATTAATCCTGTAATTCAACATCCAGCTAAAGGCAGCCCACCATACTTTATTAAAATACCTGCTTCCTCTACTCCCACTATGCTAGCTCCGCCATCGCTCATGGTATGGACCAGACGGCAGCGAGGAGCACTTGGCTCTACTATTTCGAAGGGTTACACATCACGGGCTGTTGACAACAAGGCCATGTCAACCATTTCGAGAATCACGTCGACCCTATGTAGTTCGAGCTTATGAAATTATAACGTTAACTCTGGAGACGGGACTTACAAGGATTTTAATTTTACTCATATGGAAGTGTAGCCCGTATATACCTTTAAGTCGCCATGTCAAATCACTCGCGATTTATTGATTGTGTGGTAAACGTAGGCTACCTTTGGCCTCATGCTTGGTTGCATTCCTTCCGTTGCTTCTGGGGATTGTGCCTTTTCTCAGTGGGCCTACCTTATCGCGGTGTTGGCTGTAAAGAACGCCTCCTGCCATGAATGCCACAGCGACTCTAAACTCGAGCAGTTGCTCACTTACCCTGTAGGTTAGCGAGTTACCCTTAAGCACCCTCTTTCCAAACCATCTCACTCTCTCACACATACACACGCACTTCCTCACAATCAGCCTCCTCTAACCTATCAGCACTTGATATACACCCATCTAATTATCACAACAATTGTAAGAATGAATCCTCAAATGCCTCGAGGGTTAAACAGCCTTCCCTTGAGCTCGACGGCGCCCACAAACCGCCAGGCCACGTCGGCTCCATCAACTGGGGCGCAATATTATACAACGCCGTGGTTGTCTACGGCACAAACACATCCGCAGGGCGTCCCGCAGCAGAACAACGGATTTGGCGCCTTGTCGCCACTGCCGCCACTTCAGCAGCAGACTCTCGAGCAAGATACTAATATTATCTATCAACAGGCCCCTCGACAATCCTCCCCCGTTGAGCAGACGATGATGAATCAACAAGCTTCTCCAGTTCATCATCATCTTCGACGTCATCATCAACCGTCTTCTCAGCCAGATGGCAGCACTGCAAACCCCCTGCTGCCATCTCCCCCAATGCAGGAACCTCAACAGCCACAAGGATCTCAACAGCCGCCGTCGGATATTCCCGACCTCGGAGGCGTGCTAGCCAACATATCACAGATCCCCCCTTTTAACCCGGGTTTCGTGCATGGCGTGAGACAGATCTTCTTATGGATTTCTGCGGCGTGGGGCGAGCCTCCGGAAATGGTCGACGGGCAAGGTAGGTCCCCATTCCGGCCCAGTCTCGCGCATGATGTCTTTGAAAGGGCTGAACGTCGCAGTAGCTAAACTGTATCTGACTGTGTAGAATACGTTGCCTATGTGACCCGGAAATTCAACAGCTTCCTGACGCTGTTGGGGTTCATCGCTAACCGCCGGCTCGAGAGTGTGACGGAGCCGCTGATAATCATAGAGTTAATCCGCCTAATGGTCAACGACGGGCAGATCGACCGCAGCTTTATAACCAAGTCGTTCTATTACGCTTACGGTATGTTCATCTTCACCTTCCCCTTCTCTCACCCTCGCCCCCCTCCCCCCTTTTGCTCCCTTTCTTCCTTCCCTGCCGTCATCCATATGTTTCCCACCGTCCGCCATAAGCTCCAAGTGTTCTCTCTCTAACGGGTGTTGAATAACGGTCAGACTAGTACTCGCAATCTGACATCAAGGCGGCTCGACTGTATGGATTTCGCAGGATGCTGGAGGCGCATGATTATATCCAGCGCCGAGTTTACGAGCGCATTCCGCCGGTAGAGCAGGGTAGTTTCTGGCCGGCCTATCCCCTGCAGCTTAGCCCCCTCCCGGACGAACCCCCAAATTATGGCGCTCCTTACGGAGCCTGGGGTCAGGACTCGGGCATGCATCACTTCCCCAAGTATACGCGTGACTGGAATGCGAGATGATAGAATGAGCGACGCACAAGTAATATGAGAATGACATGAAATATCACTGTTTTGCTTCCCGAGGCAGGTGTCGGTCCTGACCTTCGATTGTTTGTATACTACACACTGGAAATGATCATCGGGCTTATTTTTTTCGAGATAGGAGACTTTCCCCTGATATCGGGTTGTTGTTGCTACTAGAAATAGATTTTATTTCCTCGCATATCATCGATTGGGTACACATGAATAAAACAACCTCACAATGAACATATTTATATTCGAGGTTGTCACGTCGGAAGTTGAAGGCCCCTAGGGATTGCCCGGCATAGTGGTATCAGGGCTGCAAGACCAGGCCGCACCTACATACCTAACATGAATGTGCAGCAAAAAATGAACACAACCAGGAGTATATAATGGCAAAGTACATCGCCATAGACTCCAATCCATCATAGCCTACAACCTATTTTTCAATAGGAGTGCAGACAGATGTTCGTAGCATCGTGAACAGCCCTTGATCGAAATCTCAGCCGTTGAATATAGCACTCTATCACTGGGTATAAACCACCTCATAATCGGGCGGGGTGGTCAACATGACTGTTTTCAGCCCCCAACCACCGGTAGAATAAAAAAAACGTATTGTTTGCGTCTGACTCAGTACAGGAGACCTAGGGGTGGTAGTGGGGTTAGGGGTTGTTAGCGTCAAGGCAAAATTCAGTCTCCGTACATGAACTAAGTTCGCGATGTGGCTCACTCGCGGAAAAGAGTTGAGTTTATATATTTGACACTCCCCAAACATAAGTAGTCTGAGGGGTTTATACACTCGAGATGACTGAGATGAGGGTTTTAACGGTACCTGGTATAGAGGTATGCTCCCGGACGGATCGTCATTCTTGCTGGCTCGCCGGGGAGAGTACCTCCCCCCAGCAAGGAACCATACTGGGGGACCGGATTTCCGTCTTCCCAATAAGGCTGGAACCTAGGTAGGTATAAGATGTGTGCAATGAGTTGGTATCAGTGATTAGTTAGCACTTGGGATGATCCTCAAGACTTGGCAAGGCCAAAATATTGAATATGCAGCAGGAAAAACAGTCAGCCTGTACATGGCTTTCAAGACTCTACAAGTATGGACGATACAACAGAAACCACCAAATGAAACCACTAACCACAAATCACTCAGGCAATAGCTGCGAATACATATTTCTTACACGAGCAGAAATGCCCCGAAAAAGCCTCGAAAACCTCAACCCTTTTATTTTCCCGCGAATTCCATCTTATTATCCATTCCGATCTTCAGGGTGATGAAATAGACATATGACCCTATGACCCTACGCCCCTAAATACAGCTGGTTGAGAACCCCTAATATAGCTCATCACAAGCATCGAAAACAGGCGATTGTCTCCAGAGGAGCATCAACCATCCAACGATCTCGAGTTGGGACAGAGCAATGAATTTAGGCTTGCCAAATCGTGGGCACTGACAACTTTGCAACCGGAAGTCTTTGGTCGCTCATCGCCTACGAGTCGGCAAACCCCCTGTAGATGAAAGATTCGCAAGAATCCAAGGTCCTTGAGTGGTGGTATTGGTACCTGCATCCAACGCTCTAGAACTATGCGGCGACCTGAGATTGGTTAACGAGAACCTATAACATTCAATTCTGGACGTATGTAGAAGGTGACTTGGTATAACCCCCCTGTTCGACTTATACCTCACCTATACCAGCAGCTTTTTGGCTTACCTGCTCACGGTCGTCTGCTTCGCCAACTTTTTTCTCGCCCACAAAAATGATATCGCTATCGTCGTTATCATTTCCGTCGTTGCCGTCGTTGCCGTTGCCGTCTTTTTTGTCGTCGCGATTGTCGTTATCGTTGTTGTCGTCATCGTCGTCG
Source organism: Xylariaceae sp. FL0662B (assembly GCA_022376535.1). Lineage (NCBI taxonomy): Eukaryota > Fungi > Ascomycota > Sordariomycetes > Xylariales > Xylariaceae > Xylariaceae sp. FL0662B. Next base: position 53,734 of record JAJJKD010000028.1, on the reverse strand, counting down.
TCATCCACATCCATCCAGAAAGCCTCATCCTCATCCGGAGAAAAGTCGGTTCTCTTCTGGACTGGTCGGTCAGCTTCATCCTATTTGATATTAGCCTCGTTAATTGTGAAGTATGTAATATATGAAATATATGGCAAACCTTGATTTCAATCTTGATGTGCTCGTCTGACTGCTTCCGCGGGCTCCTCCCTAACCGACCCCTTATGCCACGGTGAGCCTGCAAGTGGGCCCTCTTCCGCCCTCGGCGTTCGGGGCTTGGTGATTGCGTTCTCTTTCTCTTCAGGGTTCTTAAACCGGGCGACAGAGTAGGAGGCAGGTGTCTCAAACCCGGCGAAGCGGTTACCTTGGACACCAAGAAAATCTTGTACTCTTCATTGTCTTCCAGGTCTTCGCTGAACAGCCGGGCTCCATTGGAACCACTCGCAGCCAACTTATCAGCAACACAGTTGCCCGGCACGTCATCATGTCCCGGGACCCAATGAAATATGACCTGTACGCCTAACTCGCCTAGGATACGCAGACGTCCTAGAATGAGAGAGACAAACCTGTTCGAGGGTTTAACCGATGGCAAATTCTTGTCGATGAGGGAACTAATAGAGCTAAAACAGTGCCGGGAATCGGATAGAATGATGATAGCAGGCAACCGTCTTTGGCCCTGTTGAACTGGCTCGGATTCGAATGAAAGCACTTCCTCTAAGGCGTTCTCAAGTGCTACTCCGATAGCAAGTATTTCGGCATCATTTGCGTTGTGGGCGCCCACGATACCATGCGCAAGCTCAACCCAGGTGTCGCATTTGTCCTGGGAACGTCTGTAAGTGACTCCTGCCCCAGCAAATGTCGTGCCTCCCTTGCTATATGAACCATCGGCAAAAAAAACGAGGTATGGCGGCCCGGGAACTTCATAATCCACCTGCGCCACCTTTATACCGTAATCCCTTGCTTTACGACGTTCTCGGATAACGAATCGGACGGAACCGATATCGCTGTTCGGTACTCGCTCGACTTCCTCGTCTTCTTCTTTCGTCGTTTCGTATTGTGGTTCGCCTATGGCTCGCTTCTCGCGTCTAATAATTATTCTGGGCCTTAATAATCCGCTCGCTCGTGTTGTCCGGCTTCTCAGGTTGTATCGGGTCTGACGCTCGTTTCTGGGGCTAGATGGGCTAGTCGGCGCGGGTCGATTCGTTCGCGGACGGAGCCTAGAGCTGATGGGTTGATCTGGCGGATCCGGATCATCCATCTTGATGGATGGCGGTCGGCTCATCTCTAAGTCTTTGATTTCGGAACCTAGGTTCTTGTCATCTGGTCTCTCCATCTTTGTGGTTAATCCCCGAGAATTTTCACCTATATGAGTGAGAGATGAAAGTGTATGACTTTTAAAATCGGCCACGATGGAGTCAACGTATTCCTGGGCAATGTCAGTAGTAGCTATCGAAGCAGCTAGCGCTGATACATTGTCCTCGAGATGTTGGATTTTCCAGGTGAGCATAAGTTCCCTATCTTCTTCTCGTGACAGATCTGATGTATTATTGGAGATGTTGAAATTTTTGAGGGCACTGATGAGGTGCTCATAACAGATCTTTTTCACAGCCTCGAGAGGATCCTGCATATTTGACGAACACTGTGGATAAGGTGAGTAGGGAGGAAGGGGAGGGAAGGGAAAAGCGCAGGCAAGGCGATTTGCGGAAAACCGGTTCTTGTGGGCAGACAACGAGGACGTGGAGGGGGAGGAAGAAGAGGAGAAGGAGAAGCAGCACAAACTTATTTGTCAAAAAACCTGTGAATGAGCCTGTGGCTGCCTTTTTTTCTGTTTGTCGTTAAACGGTAGGTACATATTGCACACTTGTAGTCTAAATGTAGTACATACTCTAGGTACATACTTTCCCCAGTAACAGACCGCCTGGAGAGCATGAACTCCCCAGATTCCAGAGAGCATCTGCTCTATAATTGGATACTCGAACGTCGATGCCGGAGTAACCTGCCCTTCAACTTCAAGCCTCATTAGATGAATTAGGTAGGTACGGGGCCATCTTGTGCTGTACCAACGGAGTACCTAGGTAGGTACTGCATTGTCTCCTTTTTCAATCGAGGCGTCATAATACATCCACCTATCAAAATGATCATAAGCAGTTTGTCCAATGTGCCGGTTGACAACTATATTCAATCGTGAGTCTTTCCTTGGATAATGTAATCTTTATACTGGGAAATATTCCGAAAGGTATTCGTCGATCCGCTGGTTTGTCTCGCCTATGATTAAGTCAGTTGGATCACCATTTATCCATGAACTACCGACTTACACATCTCTTCGAACGAAACCCGCCTTGTTCGGTTGGTGATGAAATAGATTATATCCCATCCATGAATACCAGCAGTACCTATTATGCTGTCTACTCTGGTATAGGTAGCCGTTGTTCAAGAGATGAGCCCAACGAGTCTATTCCATTGAAGAACAGAGCTACCTCTTTCAACCGATAGAGTTTCATTGGCGAGCCTCATACGCTTCATGGGGTTGAACTAGTCTGGTAATTAATTAGACATTCGAAGGAATAATGCAGTAAGGTTACTTTACTGACTTAGTATAGACTGTTGAATCAATCATACGTGAAGCTGGTCGCTTGATTATAGAACTCGTCCTAACTTATTAGTATGGCTGGATATAGCTTTTTATTTGTTTATTTTGTTTTATTTTTATTTATTTTTTCCCCCGATTTATGAACACCTCCTCGGTAAGCTCCTCGTCTAGAGCGTATAGGCATGATGTGACTATCGCGCTTAATACTTGATATACGCGAGGAAGCGCGTGTAGTTCTAAGGGGTATTATATACCACATACCAAACCCCGAGTTAGAGCCAGTACCGCAGTTCCATCGTCCCCTACTGGCTCGGCCCTACATACGTCGTATCCGAGTGACTGGTTTCCGGTATTCTGTGTGACACACAAAGTAGCAGTTGGTTCGTGAGACGACATGAGGCTAAAATTCTCAAGGGAGGGACCGATATGCATACGTGTGTACGTACATGCCTACCGTCTAACCCGGCCAGCATCCAGTTCGTACACACCTACACGGAGAACCGGCCGGGGTCGAAACTCGGTAACGAGACATGTCTCGTCAGGGAAAACGAGCGTCTCGACTTTCGGCCAGAACACCTGGGACACCGCACCCGGTATATGATCTACGGGTGCGGGGCTAGAACACACGTACATACATATCCAGTACGTAGGGCAGGCCGGTAGATAGGCGGTGGGTAGGTACTCGTTGGGTCGATGACCTTAACCTACCGGCCATCAGCCTACTCACCCAGAGATCAACCTAGCGAAATAAAAAGAGGTTGCATATGCATTGTACCCAGGATCGATCGATTGGTTGCAGACAGGGGTATGAAGGCACTTTGCATGCCCTCCACGTTATGTACAATACATACATACCTTCAGTTAAGCACGTACGGCAGCAGAGTCCCAGACGACCACACCACACACCACACACCACACACCACTCCACTTCGCGCATCGCGCTTGGGCGGTGGGAATTAAAGCCGTAATCTACGATTGCGTCGGTGGCTTGCAGGATCCCCAGGTTTCCAACAAGCAGCTAACCGTTACATACTTGTGTTGCGTGTGTCCCGCATGTCGTCGAATAGGCATGAGCAGGAGGGGCCATTTGGGGCACTGTCTCAAAGTAAGCGAGCACGAAGTACATAATGGCGAGCTTTGCTTGTGTCTAGGAGTATATACCTATACCCTAGGAATAGCTGTCGTACGGCATTACGATCGTGCGGGATATGAGGTATGGGGTACACTATCTCTGCCTTGATGATGGATGGGACAAGACATAAATAATGGGATACGGAGGTTGTGTTGAACACAATGGAAATAGCGGTCAGGAAGTATGGTTTTGATACAGAAAAAGAAAAGAGCAAAAAGTGCATCTCTGCGGCTTAGAGAGGGAGATGAGATACATATGTCTCTAAAGATTACGCCAACGTGCATCGCGAGGGTTGTAAGACGATTCTAAGACGAATTAAACAGCGCAGTAGACATGCGAACCGGGGGTAGTTGATAGGCAGGATCAAGTAATAATGCCCGGCGATGATAAGAGTGCAATGCTACCTTAAGGTGCATGACAAGACAAGTAAACGAATGTTGGAAGGAGAGGGGATGTAATGGCGAACGAGATACCGGTGATAGCCGGCACCGTTGAAAGGGAGCCCAGGGAAATTCCATATGGTTTAACTACAGTATCGTGCCTTGCATCGAGTAGTGTGGCCGTCAGGCTAGTACAAGAATAGACTCAAGAAGTCGTTGGGTAATGTCGCCAACCGAATTCCTATATACTTTTGCTTTCACGACTTGACTTCGCTGACCTCTCGGTTCTGAGCAAATTAGGAAGTGCGGAAATGTGGCTGGGGATGAAACGGGACATATGTAGTTGATCGGCGGGCCCAGAATCCAGGTGCCAGGGTCGAACAACACCGTGAGACCTTAAACATCTCTTGAGTAAATTCCGAGCTGTGGTGGTCAGAGGCGTGTCCCAATCGCCACCGTGTTATATGTATGGTATGCATGTGAGAACCGACGGACTCGGATCCGACGATATCGGCCGTGGTCCCCCAACGGTGCTTATCAGTCAGTACGCTGTATCAGTGAACGTTCCATTCGACTCAGCCCTGCATCTTACGAAATGGTTGTTAGGGCTGGATACCTACCTATATCAATGCTCCCGAGGCACGGATGTAATTACGTACATCCGCCCGATACAGGAGCTGACATCGCATGGGTAGGACGATTGCCGGTAACCTTATAATGTACTGAGCCGTCGTCTGATATATAGCTTGAACTGACTTTACTGGTGCATATGAAGGGCCCTGACCAAGTAAGGTTGTTCATGTAAACCGAAATGTGGGAGACAAGCAGCGACATCACAGCTGCAATTAATTAAGGTTACAATATTAGCAAGCTCTAATATAGCTCATCACGTTTGTGTTGCCCAGGGCGGAGCCAGCGGTAGCAAAATGATGCCACGTAAATCCATCATCAAGTACTCCGTCTCTTGGCAGGGCATATCGACATTGTGAGGTCAGATCATGACGGGAGGGGGTGGATTGGTGTGGCCGTGCTTCGTCCCTCCATTGCGGAAGCATGTTGGGATTCTCGGTAATGCTCTTCGTGCCCCGTAGCACGGGCTGGGCAATTACTTACATATTTCGCGGCCAGGCGGCCGTTAGGGGTCTCGGCTGATTCCTGTCTGCTTCTGGAAAGTTCCGCAAAACCGCACTTTCAATCAAAATGAAACTTCAAGAACACTATCTTGCCTCCCAGACTACCTACCTACGTTCGGATGCGGTTCTGGCTCCTTGTTTCGGAGGAAACTCCAAACTCCAGACGACTTCGGCAGTTGGCAGGGCATCCCAACTTTGGTGCTGATGTCCATTGTTCGGTGAACAATCACGGCCCGTAAAGTTAGGCGGCACGTCGGGACCTTTCACTAACTACCCGTTGAGTGGAACAGGTATAATTCAGTGGAAAGGCAGACCATTCCGCTGCATACGTGGTTGGTGAGGGATCATCAGGTACGTGAACCACGATAATGAGTAGGTAACGGGGCGCTGTACGCCACTCACACACTCTGTGTTTCGTGGGGCGGGCGGTGAACAGGCAGACAGGTTGGCGGCATATTCGCGAATCTTATTCTATGTAGGTACCTAGTCTCGATCATGGAATTCCCATCATCGCGCAGTGACATGAGAAGGACCTGCAGGACGGAGGAATAGGGTTTGGGCCAGCGAACCGTAATGGGTGGAGACAGAAGGCTGACGGTGGTGTGGTCTAGTTGTCAGCTGGACGCTTATGTTCCCTTCTAATGCAGGACCGCTGGCAGTGTGAACTCTGTGTACCTCTCAATGTATGTACGCATGTAATCCGTACATGAGTATGTACGTAGGAACATACGTGAGAGGTCCAGGGGATCCGAGCAGGGAACAAAAGGCCGCAGCAAGTCTCCGCAAGATCCGTGAAGCCACTAGAGATACCTTAGACAGAGTTGTGGGGAACTTTGTGTTCGCAACATCTACAGTAAAACCCCAAAGGATGGTTTGGCACGTCGACAAGCTTGTGGTTGTCAAATATAGATGCTACCTAGACAGATAGGCGATGCGTCAGACAGAGGGTGCCAAGACAACGCAGATCATGGACATGTAGTGCTAAGATCTTGCGAAGATCAGGCGCGATGACAGAAATTGGAGCACTTGTACGACGGAGAGCGTCAACTTACCCTTCATACAAGTATATGCTATTGTGATTCCAGGGGCGTCTTCCTTCATCGCTTATCTCAACCTTTTACCGTCAGTTGGCTGTGTAACGGGGTTGGTTGAAGCCGCAGTAAGTTGCTTGGATTGGACGTGGCACACTCCTCAGCTGCTGCGGGAGCAGAGATACTTCTGCCGCATGACCTGGAATGTATCATAGCAAGTCCGTGGTTGGGAAGAAATGAATAGAATTTGGGGAGAGGTATTTGGACGAATGGTTTGCTTCCTTGCTCTAGCTTCGGAATCTCAGCCGTCCATGGTGATGATTGAAGCCTAATGATAGGACCAGGGGCTGTGGTGACAAATATACATATAGATAGTACAGCGTAATAGGAATGAGTAAATGAACGAATGAATGGGTGTGTCTCAAACTGGGACGGTCGCACACTTGTGCCTGGTTGATATCCAAGGAGATGGGAATATGGGGATATTGCTAAGTACAAAGCGCACATGTGGCCGAGTGACTGGATGATTGTATTGTACAGACTAGATATTTTGTTGTTGTGTGTGTGTGTGTGTGTGTGTGTTTTCTCCTGGATGCGACGGTGGGGTGCTTGTGTGGACTGATGATGTAAGGCAAGATTACAGAATACTTACATAGGCAGGGGAGATACGTAGTGTGTAGTACATATATACATACATACATAAGTACTGTAGTACCTACCTAGGTACCGGCCTGCCTAGCATACCTAGAGGGACTCCTTCCTTCGTGCCTTGCGGCGCTTGCCTTTTTGCCCCTCTTGTGGCTGCAACTAAAATCGGCCGGGAGGTTCCCTGTAATAGCCCGGCGACCGGCTCCTTGACAAGCCTAATGCCTGTGATCATTGTGGAGACATAGGTCTGGGACGGCACAAAATGAATTCTTGTTTTAATAGCTGAAGCTCGATTCGAAGGGAAGAAGCCGTTAATACACAATAATTCTTCGAGCCAGCCAGCCTGTGTACCTGCCTGCCCGCCTGCCAGCTCATGATGAAAGCAAGGGCTCGGCACTGGCTCGGCTACAGCAGTAATGCATGTGTAGCAGGCTAGTCAGCCTTTCTGAGGTACTGCATACATAGTACGTTGTAGTCGCTATGTAAACACAAGGGGGATACGTTAACTTAAAAGCCACCAATGATATTTATGACAGAGGGTGAAATCCCCTGTCAATCTGTTAAACGCTGAAAGGGCTTGTCCCCCTGGCTTGACTTTTGACACATTTGTGATCCTTGGCGTAGAAAAAAAAATAAGGCAAGATATACCAAAAAGGAACTAAAAAAAGGAAGTTTGTGCTATGTAAGACTCGGGACAAGTCGCCCCAGTCTATGTAGCCCCTCACATATAGATCAAACAAGCAGGTACATCCAGGTACTCGTACAGGCAGACAGGCACACATGTGTATGTACACACATACCCCTCTGCTCGCCGCTCTGCCCCTCTATCTTACCCCGGGCGGTTTAGTGTCTTTAGGAGCCACACCCCTCCAAAAGGACTCAGCACTAGCGCTCACGTCCTTCCTCAGGGCAAAACCCGCCACGCAATACAATTGATAATACAACTTACCTTTACTAGTAGGTACAGTGCTCGTACATTTCTCTACTTTTTGGCCATTCTGTTTTGCGAGCACCAAACTCCACCAAAGGTCCGGAAGTCTCTCGATTTTCTATAGCTTGCCTGCCAACATTTCCCTCTCTTTTCCTCTCCCTCTTCTCTCTCTACCCACTAATACTAATTTTTCCTAAATTCATTTTTATCAAGCAACCATCATCTGGTTCTCTCGGCTTCCCATCGTCTGGTCAGCCCTTCGTCTCTAGTCCCTGCCGAACAATCCGATAGTGTCAATTAATGCGACGCCGGCTCACTAGTCAGGCAAGATCTTATCTGCTGCGAGTACTTACCTTTCTCATGCTTCTAACGAATAAGACGTGACGACAACATCTCTATCCGTGCCAGTATATCCACTTTACCAGGCACACATCGCGGCGCACTTATACGCACATGCATGGAGTTCGTATAGCTCTTTCATATAATATAGTCCGTACGTACATATTGCCCATACCGCCAAGCCTCCCAGGGCATCAAGCGACCCTATACTATTCGATATACCGTTGCCATATACATCCAACTTACATACTACCTCGTACATACCTCGCCCACACAAACCTATAAACATACATACACACATACACACATACATACACGTACTAGTACAGGTGTCTCTGTCGGACTTGACTAGGGATTTCCATCCACCATCCATCATAGGTCATCATTGAGGACCCCGGGCCATCCCAACCGCCCTATCTCATCATCTTGCTTCATCACCCCTCTTACACGCACAACATCCGCCTCGGATTCCTTCTACCCCCTCGTCTCATCCCTTCTTCTCTTGCCACTGGCAGCAGCATCATTGTCACTTGATAATCCAATCGAAAAACACAACCCTTTGTTTTCCCATGTGGCCCGGAGCAACATATTAGGTATTTTTGTCTTGTCTGACCAGACAGGTAGACTTCATTCGTCATTCGGCCCCTTTGGATACTTGATCGACCTTAGGACTCCCGCATTTGGACCAGGCCTTTTCGGTGGTTGGCTAGTTCCTGGCCTAGACTCCCTCTCCTCACCTGCCGTTGGGGGATGAACACACTGTTTGGCTTAAGCACGGTGACTGCTTAAGAGAGACGCAAGATACTGTGCAATCTATCGCCGTAATTTTGTTCCCGTGGGAAGTTGAGGCGCTCCTAGTCCCTTAGCACTTTTGGTCGGTCGCAACGGCGCGAGGCCAGGTATTTGTCAGACCTATAGGTCCATCCTCCATCCCATCCGTCTCAGTTTCAGCCGCCGCCCGCCCGTCCCCATTGGAACCCCCCCCATCGAGATTTCCCGGGTGCTAGCGGTCCATCGACAAGAATCATCCTTTACTCGAATGCCGACAAGGGTTTGCCTGTGCGGAAACAGCGTTCGAATGACTTGAAACGGATTTTCGTCATTATTTCTCTCCTCTCCCTCTTCCTTGACTACCCGCTCCGCCTCCGAGTTTTCCCCCCATCCTCTTAATCCGTCTACCTCAAACCCCTCCTTCCGCTTCAGCCGCCCGTCCATCAAGTACGTGCCCTCGATTGAACCGAGCGAGGCTGTTACACCATAAGCGAGCTGAAGATCGCTGGTTTGTATTCACTAGTGTTGACGACGAATAACATAAGCTCCATCATTTACACCCAGGAAAGGGTACCATGGCGGCAGCCTTCCGACCTGTCAACACACCTATGGCGATCGAAGCGAGGCAGGACGACGGGGCGGCACCGTCGCCTACCACACCAACCCCCACGAGGACCACTTTCGGTCAACGACCGTTACCGACGTCACCATTCCCCCAGGCCGTCCAGATCCCCGAGAACATCGAGAAGAAAAATCCCACCCGAGAGAATTCTCAACATTCGAGGAAGTCGCGAGGAGCTTCGGAAGAGATGGATATGGATGAGTCGGACGGGGAAGGTCACGGAGGGGATGATGGTGCTGGATCGGACGACGAGAGCGTGAATGCAGATGGGTCGAGGTCGAACAAGAAAAAGAAATCGCAGCGGTTCTATTGCACCGACTATCCCCCTTGTAACCTCAGCTTCACGAGAAGCGAACATTTGGCGAGACACATACGGTATTTCTGCATTCCCCGTCCTGGACGAGCGGCTACTAATACCCATGGGTTTTCCCCAGGAAACATACCGGCGAGCGACCGTTCCAGTGTCACTGCTCGAGACGATTTTCGCGATTAGATAACCTGCGACAACACGCACAGACCGTCCATGTAAACGAGGACATCCCCATTGATTCCCTGGCCGCCACCGGCACGAGATTTCAGAGACAAATCCGAACGGACAGAGTCCGTCAGCCAGGGAGAGCTCGCGCCTCGACGGCTGGCAGCATGGGGACTCCTACTCGGGGCCATGGGAAGTCCCTGTCGACATCCAGTATCAGCTCCGTCGGCTCAAATTTTAGTAGTCGTGATGACGTACGCCGCCGTCCGCCCCCTTTGGTCATGGCAGATCCGAGGACCCGGGTTCCCCTAGAGGCTTATCACAACGGCCCCGAAAGCGCATATTCATACCGTCAACCGTCCCCTAGCGAGTTCAGCACGCCCACCTCGGCCACTTTCTCTACCGGCCAGAGCAGCCCCCGATGGGGTTCCGGTATTGCGTCGCCCAGTTCGTCTCATTCACGGTCCCAGAGCTTGTACGCCGGGCATAGAACGCCTGGCCGGCGGCTGAGCGTACCTTCTGGGGGCATACCCTTCCAGTCTCCTCACGGCACCAGTATAAGCCGTACCATGTTCGGCCCAGGGCCGGTCAACGCGTCAAATCCTGGCGCTTTTTCGCCTACTAGCAGTCTCCTCGCATCGCCTACTTCCTCGATATTCTCCCGACGAGAGTCAGCATCGAACGCGGATGACTGGCGACGTCGTACTTGGCACCCCGACACGAGCAATTTCAATCACGGTAGTCGACTTAGCAATGCCGTTACTCCATCGCAGCTCCAGAGCCCTGTTGGCGGTGCATTGCCCATGCCGGTCCCACCCCAGCAAAATGCCCCCTTGCGGTTGCCCGGGATTGAATCCTTCGGTCCCGTGCCGCACCGTCCAACTTCGCCACCGAGACGGAACCCCTCTCCAATGATGGTCGACCCAGAGGTGTCCCACCCGCCGGCCCTGCTCCCCGCCGGTAATTCCGGTGACGCTGAGGAGAGGCGCAATACTGTGAACTGGGACATGGGTTTGCATAGAGGGTTGACCCGACTCGATATCACATCTAACAATCCGTCCCCACTTACGGATGCTGCAAATTCTTGGGCCCGGGAAACTAGCCAAGCCGTTGAGGCCGAAGCCGATCGGGTCAGGCACAATCATCCGACCGTGCGGTTCAATGAGCCGGTCATAGTCAGAAATGCCCCACCGCCAGGCGCCGCTAGCTTTCCTAGGACGTTCCACCAACACACGATGTCGGCACCATCTATCGCCACTTCGAGAGAGTCGAAACGGCGTGGATGGTATAATGGCCCTGTCACGGTACACGCCGATGCACCTCCCGAGAAGATGGCTCGCGTGGATCGTATGATTCACCCTAACATTACCGAGTTTCCAGGGTTTCCGGCGAGGGAGAACAATCCGCCACCGCCGCGAACTCGCGAAGACAACCGTGGTGAACGAGACAACATGCTTCGCCTGGAGGCCCTCGTTGCAGTTGCCACGAGTGAGGGAAACGCGACAACTGCATATTAGACAATACGACAATCTCAGTGAAATCAACGCTGTGTGAAGTGCTCTCAAGATCCGTCCGCATACCGAACGGGTCATTCTGTATACATTGAGCTCTCAACGACCTCTAACGATGGACTTACGCAGAACCCCAGTTTTCTATTTTGTGACTTTAGATTCAAGCATCCGCATGAGTCTTGCATGATATACACGACATCACTACGTTTGGACGGCGATTCCTGCATTCTACATTGGATTGGGTTATGATGATGGGAGACGTTGGCGTTTTAGGCTTGCTTATGTTCTCAGGGGTACACTAACTAACCGGCTCCTCTCGTTGCGGAAGTTTGGACCGACTCTGCTTCTGTCTACGACGAATTTCTTAACTATGCGTTTTGGGAATATCATTCACATTTGGGTTGGTTGGCTAGTCGGGGTTTGCACAAATATGGGCGGTAGCGATCATGATTTTCCTAGCTGACGACTGATATGACCGAGATACCCGTTCATTTGAAGGTGAGGGTAATCGCAAGACGGAGGAACTAATGCGGTCTTTTGCTCGTCCTCACCCTGCGCGGCAGCGAGTGGACCTGACGGGGAGCTGGAAGGCTTCTTCTTCGCTAATTTAGACAAGACCGAGGATGCCGTGGGTCCTATTTGCCCATGGGTTGTGGGATTTGATACCCCGGGTTTCCTTAAGCTTATGGCTGATGTTGTTTCCTCCTTCATTTCTCTTCCAGTACATCTTTACAATCGGCTCTTGCCAAGGATTCTTTGAGGAGGATCGAGCAAGTGGTTAGATAGATAATTCTACCTTTCGTTTAGAGCCTCTGATGAGACTTGTCTCTGATGCTCTTCAATCATCGTCAGTGTCTTGATCAAGCTGTGATACTAAGGTACCCCATTTATCGCGTCAGGACGAACTATGCGTTGGAGCGATCGATTATCGGTCTACCTCATAGCTAGCAGAAGTAGTACTATCACTGCGACCCAGGTTTCTACAAAGGGAAAATCCATTTCCAAAATACAGTTGTCGCGATGCCTTCATTAGCCCTGGAGTTCATCGTACGTAGTGTATATCCGGAATTCCAACCTGCATTTTAACCCAAGTACCCCTGTTATTGCTGAGTTTCTAGCGATTTTCTAGCGCTTTTCCTAGATACAAGTAACTCTAACATAGTGGTACGACGAGCAAAGCGAGTCACAGGAATATGATAGTTAAACAAACATTAGTGGCTAGCTTTCTCATATTTAATCTATTCATCTAGACTAACATTGATGATCTATGTCTACGCTGTCCTCCACCTCGCAAGGATTCCAGGCCTCCCACCGATAACGAAAAATGACACCGTAGCGGTGATGCCCGAGACGACGGCAAAGACGAGGTTCATATTGCCGTAACCGACGGAATCCCTCAGCACGCCGGCGACAACGGGGCCGACGGTGAGCCCGGCGCAGAAGAACAGCGAGTTGAAGCCGTATAGTTGGGCATAGGGCCCGCGGGGGCCGAAAAAGCCCGGGTTCGCCCGCTCGTACCTCTGGACGACGCTGCTCGCCTCGACAACGCTGGGTGACCCGATGACGGCCAGGCCGACGCCGTTGAGCGCCAGCAGCGCGCAGTACAGGACGACGTTTCCGCCCGAGCTCCCCGCAACCTGTCCCTCCCCCTCCGGCAGACGCAAGAGCACGAGGGCGGGAACCATGTACCCGAACCCGAGCACGGCGGCGGGCTTGGTGCCGAAGCGGTCGACGGCCCAGCCGGCCGCGGGCCCGAGCACCAGGTACGGCACGTCGAGGGCGACGAACAGCAGGCCGGCGCGCAGCGAGCCGAAGCCGAAGAGCCGCTCCGCCTCGGTCGGCACCGTCGCGTCGAAGCAGGCCAGCAGCGCCGCCTGCACGAAGGCGAGCCCGAGCCCCGCGAGCACCCGCGGGTGCCGCAGGCAGACCAGGATCGGCACGGCGCGCGCGAGCCGGCCCGGCTCGTGCCGGATCTTGAACGCGGCGTCGTCGTCGTCGTCGTCGTCGTCGTCGTCTTTCTTCGGCGATGGCGGCGGCCGCGGCGGCAGCAGCGCATCCTCCTCGGTCGCCTGCTGCTCCTCGCGGCCATCTCCATCGTCGTTATCACCGTTGTCGTCATTGCCCCTCATTGCAGAGTTGCGCGCGCTCTGCCGGGTCCGGCCTAGCGCACCGCCGTCGTCGTGGTACTTGGCCGCCGTCTTCTTCTCCACGACCACGAGGCGCATCAGGAAGTCGAGTGCCAGCACGCCGGCGGCCACCCCGAAGACGCCCGCGTACCCGGTCTTCTCGTACAGGACGCCGCCGATGACGGGCGCCAGCAGCTCGCCGACGGAGATGAAAGAGAAGATCTGACGGTGGTTAGTTAGTGAAGACGCGCGCATGTACTAGGTGGGTTCGCATGGACCCCGTTAAAGAAACAAGATGGAAAAAAGACGAAAAGAGCCTTACCGATCCGACGACCTTGCCCAGGTTCTCAGGGCCGACGGTGTCGAGCACCATAGCGAGACCGATCGTCCAAACGACAGCAGCGCTGACGCCCTGGAGCACCCTCGCGACTACGAGCACGGCGATGCTGCGACCGAGCGCCAGCATGACGGTGGCGGCGAGCAGGGCGGCCAAGCCGCTCAGAAACGGCGCCCGCCTCGAGTCGGTGCGGTCCGCGACCCATCCCGCCGGCACCGAGGAGACGACCGAGGCCCCCGCGTACGCGGCGAGCAGGTTGGAGACGTAGGACTGGATCTCGTCTTCGGGGATCGCTAGCCGGGCGCGCAGCATGAACGGCAGCACGGGCACGACGAGGCCGTAGAGGAACAGGTCCGTGAAGAGACCGATGGCGACGGTGGCGATGATGAAGAGCGTGTTGGAGCGCCAGCGAAGGGCCCAGGGGGGCTCGTTGCGGGCCATGCGGTCGGGTTAGAAGATCACTGAGTGGGTGACTGGTCCGAGCTAGGAAGCAATTAAGAAGGACGAGGAGGAATTCGTGTAGGTAGACGTAGGTCAATTGCGGAAAACTTATAGGGATGTTGAGATATGCTTTCGAGCGGGAAACTCAATTCAAGATGGATGCTTCGGATCTTTTTTTTGTCATGTTCCTGCAGATCAATGACTGACATCATACCGATGGTGTTAGTCGTACGACAGCCTCACGATGTGTAAAGGCTCAAATTAAACCTAGAACCGATTCAAAATAAAAAAGTACGCTGTAGCTTGATATAGGGATACTTCGTTGCGAAAGAAACGTCACTAATTGATGTCTAGGTATTACATCGTGAGGCTCTTTAATCAAACTTATACCTCAGTGCATTCGGTTCAGTGTCAACATACGTCCTAATGCTAATAGTCAGTAAATAATTTAGCAATATTTACTTATCTGGCTGAAATGTATAACACGTATTATTATCCATTGTGATACGAATATGGCCGCTAAGAATAAATGCACTTGAGCAGCTTTGCAAATTAAACATTATGCTCTTCCCTCATTACATTGCGCAATTCCGAATCTCTCGCAGCATGCTCGACTGGCCCACTCACTGAAGCAAGCAATCATCAAACCGGCTTCTATTTCATCATATACGGCGGCACGGTCTCATACTGCTCCCACTCAGGCGGGATCTTGAGGACGGCGGAGCGCACGTAGATGTGCGCGCCGCCGGCCCAATCGAGGCCCTCGACGCAGCCGCCCTTGATGCTTACCGTCGGCCGCGGCGTGCCGTCCGGGTCCACGATCCGGTGGAACAGGCGCGAGCCGCAGCTCGCGCAGAAGTAGCAGTCCATCGTGCCGCCTTTGTCGGTGCGCCGCGAGTACAGCCCCAGCTTGGCCTCGAGCTCGGCGGCGAGCGGGAACAGCCCCGCCGCCGGGTAGATGGCGCTGGTGCCGAAGGCCGACCCGCTCTGCTTCTGGCATTCGGTGCAATGACAGTGAAAAAGCGTGATGGGTTTCGCGCTCGGCGTCGGGAACGAGACTGTCCCGCATTGGCAGCGGACGGTGAGGGGCTGGTCGGTCGAGGTCATCTTGGGGTAGTTAGAGGTAGAGAGATAGATAGATAGATTCGAGCTCAAACTTGTAGATTTGTTACTTATGGATTCTTGATGCGGTATTGGTTCAGTAAGGACTTGCGCAGTCGAACGTTGTAGATGTTAAGCAGTAGGGGAGGCGTATATAGTAACCTAGCACATCGATTCCAATGAGGAGGAACACCGGCAAAGTGATGTTGTCGATCTAGACCCCAACCAGAGTCTATTTTGCCTAATAGAGTAGTCCTCTTAACCAAAGACTTAATGGATCCAAGCTGAAAACTCATCATAACGATGAATGCCAACATGTAAGGCGATTCTCATATTAATGCGAAAAACTAAAGCTGGTTAGTTGCTAGCTTATGACGCTACCTAGTATAAGTATCCGTCTCAACTCTCCCGATCTTGTCAAAGATACGAATACGACCTATACGATTTATACCCGAATTAATAAGTTGAATTTGAGAAATCAGTGATGATTATCAGGAATATCAAGTATTGCGGGCATATCGAGTAGCAGACTCCGGCAGACTGAATGACGTTAGGGCTTAATGCTCAGCGGTATGAAAGGTGACCAGCCAATAAACTGAGGTTGTTTACAGAATTCCGGAACAGGGAAAAGACGAACCAACCGATAATAGTAAGGGAAAAGTATATATATGAAGGCTATGAGCTCTTATCATATAAAGTAACGTAGAAGGATGTTAAGGTATCAAGATGAGGGAATGAATAATGAATGAATAATGTAGTGAGTATTGAGATAATTATGCTTAAGTGCATGCTCGTATATTCGCATAAGTGCTGCCTACTTGCATTTCTATGCTTACACCCTTGCAGGGTAGCGCGCACACAATTCGAAAACTTGCAACTTCATTCATCATAGGCCCCACCAAACGACTTTTCTGACCTTTTCCTCCTCCTTGACCATCGTGAAAGACCTCGCGACACGTCAAGATGGATTCCGAAGACCCCCAGGAGCGTCCCGAGGACATTGTGAACATCATAAATGGCCTTGAGAGGTACAACCCCGAGGCCGTCGGTAACCTCGAGGACTACCTGCGCCACCAGTGCGAAAACAGATATACCGATTCCAATGCAAACCGGACGCTGCTAAAGTTGTGAGTCCCGGCCTAACGAGACCCTCGCTGTTTTCAACTGTTATCTTCTCTTGTCTTATGATTGGAATGATGATTAATTGTCAACGTTTCCTATTACCTGAAGCGCGGTCAAGGGTCTAATCGACCCTTGATCGTTCTGAAGTCATTTTATTAACTCTGACCCAACCACCACTCCGTGTTTATTCTCCGCTGCTTTCCATCCGTATATATATGAAGAGCAGACTGGCTAACCACCGCTCGTTCGCTCTCTCAACAGGTACCAGCTGAACCCGGACCGTGTCAAGGACGAAGTAATAACGAACATCCTGGTGAAGGCTCTGACCTGCTTTCCCTCGCCGCAGTTCTCGCTCGCCCTACACCTGATCCCGCCCAGCCTGCTGGCCCCGAACTCGCGGGCGGAGCTACCCGAGGCCATCGCCAAGCTGCGCGAGCTCAGCAACCAGCTGCAGGGGGCGCAGTACGCGCGCTTCTGGGCGCAGCTGGACTCGGACGACCTGTACGCGGACCTGACGACCGACATCGAAGGGTTCGAGGAGCTGATCCGCATACGCATCGCCACGCTCGTGTCCCACGCCTACCGCGAGATCGAGCTGCCCATCCTCGAGCAGTGGCTTGGCATGGACGGTCCCGCCGCCCTGCGCTTCATCACCGACACCGCCGGCTGGAAGGTCGAGGATAACCTCGTCAAGGTGCCCCGCAACGCCGAGAACGAGGCCAAGAAGTCCGAGGTCCGCGAGGACGTCAACGTCGACATGTTCTCCAGGGTCATCCGGCGCGCCTGGGAGGAGACCGTCTAAGGGAAAAATAGGATCGGATACATTTGTGTGGGTTTTTTACGGTTGACTGACTGGCATTGGGAAGACGAAAAAAGAAGATTTTCGTCTGGCGTTGGGGGGATACAAACCAACAGCTCAGCGGCCTGGTGTGGGCTCGACGAGCTTTGCCTTTACCGTGCATAAGTACGCGGTTATGAGAAGCAGCAAGAACTCAATGAATAAACTTGATGATGAACAAAGTTGAATGTCACCTTTCACATGTCCTCGCTTCCGGACATCCACGTCTATTCGACCGTTTGTAGTCTTATGAAAAGCCTAGCTCACAGGGTCCGAGGCAAGTGGGTTCAATATATTCGCTAGATGTTCAATGTAAAAGATGTTCACATGTAGCAACGTTGAGATCGACATATATATGGGCGTATACGGGACGAACATGCATGGTATCGTGGACTAGCAATTTTCTCTACACACGGCGCACACAAACACATACACACACCAGGTATCATCGCCTTGCGCCACCGCCGCCGCCGCCGCCCAGCTCCTCCCACTGAACGCCAGCCCACTCCTCCAGATACCCGGCCTCACCCTCGCCGACGCCGCGCGCCTGGCAATCCCGCTCGCAGACCCCCACGATCACGGTGCCCCAGTCCATGCCGTCGAGCGACATCTCGTCGGCCTCGAGCTCGGCGATGGCGCGCGGGACCAGCTGGACCTCGAAGGCGCGCGGGGCGCCGCAGTTGCCGCACCGCGGCATGCCCCCACCCCCACTGCCACTCCCACTACCAGAACCAGTAGTGGACAGCAGCAGCCGCCCGACGGCGTCGGTCTTCGAGTACAGCAGGGGCGCGCCGCCGAACTCGTACCGGATGGCCTGCTCCGGGTTCTGCGCCAGGCGGTCGGCGAATCGCTGGAACGCCGCGTCCATGGTGCTCTCGAACGCGTCGCGGTCTTCCTTGCCGCCCGAGGGGCCGGAGTCGATGTCCATGCGCGTCGTTGTCGCCGCTGTCTGCTGGGAGACGGCCGGGGGCGTCGGGTCTAGCGTCTCGTAGGCGGCGTCCCAGAGGTACGAGATCGGATACGGAGGCGGCTGGTCCGAGGCCGGGGGCCAGGGTTCGGGCGGCGGGGAGGGTGCGGACGATGACGGAGCTGCCGCTTGGTCGTTGTTTAGGGAGAGGGTCTCGGCAAAGGTTTTGGGGAGGTTGTTGATGGCTGCTTCGGCGGCTTTGTCTGTTTCGCCAGAGGTCTCGCTCTGGGACTCTGGTTTCGTCTCTGCCGGCGGTAGAGGCGGAGGACTGCTGAACGGGTTTCCGGAGCTTGCGAACGGATTGCTTGGTGCGGTCGATGTCGCGAAGGGGTTGGCGGAGCCGGACGATGACCCCATCGTCTTTGCGCCGAAGAGAGTTTCGCCCAGCGTTGATGGCGGTCTGGGCGCTTCCTCCTTGGGTTTGGGATTGTCCTCCTTTTTCGTCGTCTTTTTCGCCGACGTGGCCGTAATGGCACTACCGGGCGCTATCCTGACGCTTCGTAGGGCTCGAATGCTGCCTTCTCGCCGCCGACAGCCCTTCTTCTTGCATGAGAAGACGTACAGCCGCCGTTCGTGGCCCGGGAAACGATCCGGTAGTTCGCCATTAAGCTGTAGCAGTAAGACCATAAGATCCTTGCAGATTTTACATCTGGCGAGCGCGGCCGAAGGTGATTTGTTCGGGTCTAGCCACTCCTGACATCGTGTAAGTAAGTTATTGCGGCTTTGCGGGAGTAGACGCGACTAGTTGGTACTTACTGGACGGCCGCCGAGACGGCTCGTGTTGTCGTCATCGCCAGGATCCTTGGAAGCGTATCCGAGAAGCACATTGGTCTCGGTATAATCGTCATCCTCGTCAGCGGACGATTCGCTATCGTACGGCGCCATCTGGGAATTATTACTTCGATCCGCTGTTCTGGGTAAGTAATCGTCTTGGTCGCCGTCGCAACTTTTTTCTTTTTCTGTCTTATCGCTTTAGAGGGGTAGAGGGGCTTATCGCGAGATAGCTTGAGCTAGTGGTCTGTGCACTCCTGTGACGTACGTAGTTGAGAGATAAGTATGGTCAGCTGGCATCACCTGGCCTTCTACCAATATTCTCCCCCCTTTTCTTTCGCACATTTAATACGACTAATAAGAGAGAACTTCTACCCGTCAACGGGTCTTTTATGGTCGGTACAGCTCTCTCTTTTCCTCTCTCTGTGGGATGATTGTGCGGGTATTGGAACGGATACATTACCTATTTTGAGTGCCTAGCAAGCTAGCTGTAACTATCCTAACACAAAAACTTTTCAGCCTCCATCCTATTACTCCCTTGCGCAATTTCACTCGTTTTTCTATCTGCAGTAACATTTATCGACCCCTGCACGTGCCCTCGAGTCACTGAGACATTTTGGCCGTCGGGGATATGTTTTTCATTAGACTAAACATTATGTATAACTTACGCAGAACAACTAGTAATCGTTGAGAACTCAGCAGCTTGTCTCATCGAACATAAGGTTCTTTACCAGTGTATTCCCTGTCATTCCTTAATAGGAACGACCAAGCACATAAGTATCGTTGCTTGACGGGACTGTAAGCTGTTACTATAATATCACATTCGTGTTACCTATATAGTGGCTGCGACTAAGATTGTCGTCATAGTCCATTGTTAGGTACGGGTGGAGGATTAGTCTCCAAGTTAATACAACAACCCCAAATCTCCAAATATGGGCGCTAGGACCTGCTAAATATCTATGGCCTTTGGATCACAGTATCAACTTTACCGTGAACTCATTACGCAGCGATTGAGGGGTAAGTACCTAAGACATCTTGACATCACACAGACAAGGCTGTCTCAAAAAATGGACAAATAAAAATAAAATAAATTTGCAAGTCTTGGTAGACGTAGGTATCAATACACACACGAAGGAACCTTCGGATAGGCCAACCACAGTCGGCCAGCTATTGCTGTAGAGGAACGTAAAATGCCTACTACGCTTCAAGCTGTCCTGATTACCCCAATTCTTTGACGACCGTAATACGGCATTCTGCTGGGTATAACCTAAGTAGACCTATCAGAATCCTGCAACTTCTCTCTTAGTCATAACATCCGCTACCTCTCACGCCTCCTTTTGAGAACGTGCTTACTACTTTCTATTCCCTTCATTGCACCCATTCTCCCCAGTTCTTCCTTGACTCCATCACATCTACCCCTATTGGCTATTGCAGCGTCGGCTTCGCACACGGCACAGAAATTTACGCTGGGCTCCTGCTACTAAAGCTAGTTAAAGATGGAAGCATATGTTCGTTCCTAACGTGAAGTTGGGGTGGTGTCTTTTAGATGGGTAACTATGTGAGGCAGGATTCGGTGTGTTTCCGTTGGTCTAGTATGCAAGATTACAACGGATGTCAACGTGCCATGCATATGCACACGAACCATTAAGTGCAGGTATGTGCCAGTCCTGTTTCAATTCAATGCAAGGCCCTAGTTGAATTGATTACAACCTCTCACCTTTAATAGTACGTTTAAGTAATTCGAGTTCATTGGCAATTTCACCACATATGTCCCTAGGGAGATCATAAAGTGGGGAGTTGAGACTACAAAGTGCCTAGTTAGGTAGTAGAATAAGGATCGGATGGATATGATTGGTTCCCTGTCCTGTCCTGTCAGATCAACTGCCGAATGGGGTAAGTCGGGTTAGCTCTAAATCTTGGCACAACCTTATTGTCACTGCGTGTGTCAAATTAATCAGCCAATGAACTCGGACGCGTGGGAGCCCCGCCAGGTGCCTGGCTAGAGGGCTCAAGGTACTACATAGTAGAGCCTCTGATACACCAGGTAGGTAGACCTTCTGGGATCTTATCCTTATCGCGCATTTTTTTTCTTCTTTGCATATACGGTCATGGGCACACGCCCTATGCTTCAACGCAGCTCTCTGTGGCTTGAAACCCTCCCCCGTATCATCCAATAAGAGTCCCAACATGAAAACAAGCTGCTTGTATGTATATAATGCCTTGGAGTTGACAGAAGCGGATCCGCGGCCAGATAACAGAGCGAAATGAAGTATATTCCCGCCCATCCAAATCTCCCAATGCATGTGAGATCGTAAAGCCATCAATAGATACAGTGTAGCACATCCTCAAGCTAAGCTTCCCTATCGTGCTATATCAACCGAGGCGACTGAGAATAGAGTTGAGCTCAGCAGCGACTTTTGCCTGGTGTGTAGGTTGGGGATCGCGAGTACCGGGGCCGGCACCGTGCGCGAGCGGTACACTATTAGGGCCCTCTACATAGGTAGTGAGGCGATGGCTTCTGAGGCTTTGCTGGTCGATAGGGTGTTGTGTCGGACGATTTCTGGAAAACTGGTGCTCCGGCTTGGACGGTGTCTCGCTGCGGAAGTAAGCAGGATCAGATTAGCAAACCCGGTGGATGACTTGGCAGAACCGCAGGAAGATGCTCGAGCTACTCACCCATTATGAGCCGCCTGGTTTGAAGTAACGGTCATGGTTCTTGGTGATGTCTGGGTAGAGGACAGCGCAAGGGTAGCGTGTTTCCCGTAGGATTGTAATATGGAAGCCACAAACTGATAAGCACAAAGGCCGTTCCACGTAGCGATAGCAAGGAAACAAGAACCGTCATTTTCTGGGACCAAAATCGAGTGGGGAGATCACCTATTATAGAAAAACTGCGATGCAAACTCCTGGACAGGAAAAACCACATATAGGAACTCTTGGACACAAGAGACCACGGTGACACAGACACCATGGTGACACGAGAAACCAGGAGCCGAACATAGGAAAGGTAGTGAGGTGTTGGCGGGCGTGGACCACATTGGATGCACTCCGTGTATTGTACTGCGCATTCTCATTCAACCTCCACGAGGTCTAGCCCTTGCCCTGGTTACTGATACATCAACAAGGCATCCAGAAACAAGGAAGTGAGGGGCCTGTATGTTGAAGATATTTGTAGCTATCAATGCGGGGCTCAACTTGTAAGCTAACTAATAACAATATTGCTAGCTTTGATAGGACCTCGAGGTTCCCGGAAGAACCGTTTTAATCGGTGATAGGAGGGGAGGTGGTTGTAGTAGAATGGCTGGTAAGTGGATGCTTTTTTGATAATGAATGGATGACGGCAAGTAGTCGAGAACTTGATGCATGCAAAATGGAAGTAAAATTTCTGAAAAGGGGGGGGGGGGGGGGGGTGCGTTAAGGGTGAAGGTCTACTAGGAGTAAGCTCGATGATACGAGGGGATTGGACAGCGTATCTGTATGGTGACAGATGTTACTAAAGAAAAGCCCAAAATATGTATTATTCTGTAACTAACGCTCCCGCCTGGTAATACTAGGTACATTCGACACCTCGAGGTCGGTTCATTCTCCAATCGGCTTGGCCCGCACGGGAGCTTGTTCATAAGCCAATGTTGGACCCATAGAGCATCTAGGTACATACCTCATCAAAAGAGTGTATATTTCATAATTCTTCTTTTCAACGTCAACTCACGGTCAAAATAAGATAGCAGAACTGAGTTCGTAATTGCGATGTATTGAAATGGTAGACTATGTATTAAGCGGGAGTCGACGAATGACTCCCCCAGTATGCTCTAGCTAATTGGAGACCAACAATTCACACGGCGAAGTAGGCATTAGGATGGCTTATCCCACCTCAGGTTCTTCCCAATGCACCAATGTTCGTGGAGCAGTAACGGCACGTCGTAAGTACTTACCCCGATCATGTCTTGGCATCGAGATGGACCCTTTGCAAGCGCTTGCTCATGGGTGCAGCTAAGAGGATAGTTAGCATCTAAGCTTCGTGCTGATCTCTGCACAGAGACTCGGCAACATGGCCAAAGTCTGATTCCTTCGACCTGTTTCCCAAACCTCTTTATGACGACGATTCAAACAAATAGACCCCCGCAACTACAGAGTATCGCAAAAACAGACGAAACAGAGGAATCACTCGCAACAGAAGACTCAAGCTTTGCGTCTCCTGAGTTTCGAACGAGCAAATATCGGCCATGACGAATAGTACAAGCAATCCGACAGCAAAGAGGGCCGATTTCCGGTATGCATCGAGATGTAATCGACGGTGCCCAAAATTGTCGATACCTAAGGCCCCGCATGATCAAAGTATATCCAGTAAGCACAATCCCATTGCACATTTGGACTCTCATGCGTAGCCTAGCTCATCTCTCGTATTCTTAGCCAATGAGGTTGAAATTCCACTTGCTAGGCGTTGATGATGCTGGATCGTACTCGGTCGGGGTAAGCGAGACGACTGGACAAGCGCCAACATTATTCGTTTGCGGGGAATCTGAGGGGTCGGCGCAAGTCTATGTGATGCATGGACGACAGGCGGATAGACCTGGCGCAAGGTACTTTGTCGATCGCAGCGAAGTGAGCCTGCTTGATATCACACCAGCAGACACTGGAGTTGCTAAATATAAAGTAAGCTCATCCGACCAACGAATAGGAGTAACTCGGTCAAATAAGGTCGAAATATGCCTCGTGCTGACAATGATCCCGAAAACGTCCGAAGTTAGTGTGCGGTTACCTGCATACATACATGCAGTCAGTCTCACCGCCCTAGGATCATTAGAGCAGCAACAACGTTGTTCGATGTGACAGCTCGACCCCCACGCTGTCTCTCTAGAATGAAATCAACAAGTTGTGAAGGTCTAGACACTGTAAGGGGGAGAAAGGTTAGTCCTAGGTATATCAGTACTTGGTGTTTATTTCAGCGTGCTGTGTTGGTTTGACTTGGGTTGGCGTGCCTCGCCCATACCGTTGAGACGGAGAGATGGCGTCACGTGAGGGATGGTTAATCCCAAGATGGACAATGAGACAGCATTTCAGTTATCGATGAGGCCGATGAGTTTCGATAACTGAATGTAGACATAACAGACGCCCAAGGACGTCTCGTCTTATCTCGCGAGACTCCGACAGGTGTTCGGGTGACTTGCTTTTATATATTTGCAGAGACCTTTTTTGCCAAAGAAAATTGGGCGTGTTTCGCGTTACATAACATAGGAGCTTTATACGCTTGACCCAGTCCCATTGGCCGCAAATTGGGGTCAGGTCCCCGATGGAGGTCCCCGAAGCTCCACGGTCCCAGTAAGTAGGACTCGAGACTCCCAATGGAAAGCAACATTCTCACATTCATATTGGATCACGCATAGAACCCCTGTCTACTGTCGCGTTAGGATAACAGCGATATATCCTTGTTTGATGCTGTAAGCTTGCTCCCTGAAACGATCACGGGTATCATTGCATTTACACACAAGGACTACTGCATATCAAGTTGCAACTGCATACTGAATGCGCTGCTATCAGTAGTGCTAGGTAAATAACATGACCAGTTAGGGATAGGAAGGATCGATATCTATCAACTAAGCTTACTCGGTCCCAGTCACCTTCCTCACTCCACTATACCCTGTGCGCCCCCAGCATCTATCATAGTTCTGTATGGTATAACAGGTTTCGGTAATTCAATGTGCCTTCCGCCCCCAAGTCTCATAGGCTACCTTTATGATGAATTGACTATTCCCAGACAATAATCGGACGATATATTAACCATATATGATATATCATATCGGTGTTCTGTACGAGTCATGGCAAGAAAATGTGTTGAGCGGTGTATGCCATTGTACGTGGCTCATGAGCACCCTCTGTCGTACAACAATACAGCCAGTCGGGTTCTGTTGGCCCTCATGTGTATCCCAGTTCTGTGTTCTAGCTGCTAATCTATGACGATGGCCCCTTTCCTACAGCTCCTCACTAAACAATACTATGGTTGTGATTTGTCCCCTCTTGCAGACATGCTTTCCTAAGCGCCTGTCCTCGAAGTCATCTCACGTGAAATCAGAAACCCCGCCCCTCGAACGTTCTGCCGTGTTGTGGGATCTATGTGTCGGATCTCGGAAAACCGCATGGTGAACTACGAGACAACTTCGAGAAGCGGCAGGTTGGGTGGAAATGGCCATTGCCGAGATGAAGCATAGGACCAATTAACGCAGATACTTCGACCGAAATCACGTCGAAATCATGGCTACCAATAACAGTCTCCGATCTTAACTCCGAGCATACCCGAGTATAGATGCTGCAGGTATCGTGATGACCCTGTTTATCTAATGTACCAAATACCGACAGGGCAGCAGGGCTTGGAAGATCTCAGCGACCACATTCAGAATGAAGCATAATCGACCCTGTTAATAGTACGTCGTGTTCGGGAAATTATTATGTCGTGATACCTATTAGGTCATCGGTACCTACTAATGTAGTTCCAACCAGCCGTCTTGATGACAAATCGAGAGCCAGATCTAAAGATGATCTTGTGAGTCCATAATACAGGAGGGACTCGCGATGGTCGAATGAATTGCTGCTGGAATAACTGCAGATGCCATTGCTATTATGATTATTGAGACGAATAAGTGCACGACGTTGAAGCAAACCCTTTGCGCAAAAGATATGCATATCTTATGCTGACAAAAACCAAGAACCTGAGCGTATGTTCCCATAGAGTCCCATATAGTTAGACATAGTCAAAAATACAGATATAGCAATACATCATAACATCATGTATACCAACACAACCCCATATAGCTAGCTAGCATCATCATATATCTCACCCATTAGATATTTTACCAACTAAAGACCTAATGTATGGGATATGATGTTAGATCAACCGAGCCGTATATTCCTACGGGGCACCACTATTCCTAGCCTCTAGAAGGCAAGCGAGGTAATATGTCGATAAGAGCAGCCGAGACCCGCGCCACATGCGCATCGTGGGTCGCCTCGGGGCTGAGGTTCGAGACGAGCGGCGTGCTGGCGGGGCCGCTGAAGAAAGCCGTTAGGCGAGCGGCCTCAAGCCTCCGCTGTTCGTCGCGGTGCTTTGCAGGACGACGATTCCCGGGCAGTGGCTGGCTAGCATCAAGAGGGTTTTATCAGTACCTATTACATGGATCCCTGATAAGCTAAACTCCGATAGGGGACTAACCCACCCTTGGAATGCCGTTGTTATCGGTCCGGGGTTCATGATTTCGGTCGATGCTTAGGATTGATGATGTGCGACGCGGTATCAAGGAGGTTCATGTGGGATTCAGACGGAGACATGACTTTTCCCTTTCCCGCACAAGTCTATATAGGATATACACCCACGCTTCTAGGGCTGGCGAATGTGAAAACAAAGTGTGGGAGTTCTTTCGTCTCGAGATACAAAGTGCTTGCGTTGTCAGACGACGCTAGGGCCGAACTAGCAAGGCCCAACTGATCTTTGTCAAAGTCAACACTCTTCATAGCTTCCGGTTCGTGTTAGGTATAGTCTACAGAGCCTCAACTCGATGATATATCGTAAGCTCCGAGCCCGTAGATGTCCGATTAGTTTATCTTGTAGTACGGGTGACAGCAAAGAGCATTGACCTAATTGAATTGCCTCGTTTCAGACACCTTTCGGGTATAAGAGCTCCGGGGAGAAACCGGTTTCACCGGACAGGGTTACGGACAAGTAATCTGCATGCTAGCCGTTTCTTGCGTCAAAGAGCTAAGCTGCCTAGTTTGGCCGGATAGTCATCCGTATCAAAATCATGCATGAACACCTGTGCAAAACCTTCTCCGATAAGCTCACAACGTTGCTCAAACGGGACGAAATCTGGTACGCCTAAAATCGCACGTGAGATATGAAATATTATCTTGTAACTCTTTCCTATATTACTTAACTATCTATATTTTCCGTAAAAATTATTGACGGTGAAGTCGGTTAAAATAGTAGCCTGGCTGGGCCGATGATCTCTAGATATAAGCTGTTTTAAAGGAGACGCCCAAAAGTAAACGATTTTTTCGGAGGCCAGATGTGAAAAAACAAGCCCATGTAGTACCCTAAAAAAATGAATTCTTGGCTTTCTGGCGTCACTTCCACCACAATCATCGTCCAGCATATTCTCTTCATCAAGGCCCGTATCCATGCTCTTCTGTAGTCAACCGACAGTTCGTAGGACCGATTGTAACGACGCCGTTTCCTTCCTAGTCTCCTAATCCAGACATCTAGTGTTACGGAATATCGAATATCGAATGCCACGTAAATTGTAGCTTTGCAATCAAGGGCCGAAAGGTAGCGCGTGGGCGGGTCGGGGCGTAGGCATATTCTAATGAGGGGCAAGTGTTTGCCTCAGTTCGAGCGATGTGTTCGTGGCGGCCGTGTATCACCAAGGCCGAGCCACTATGAGATAGGTAGTTTTTAGCGAGTTGCAAGCTCTAGTGTAGGTTGCAATTCGGGAGTTTGCAGTAAGTCTTGCCCACAGACCGATTTTCCGGATCGATTCTAGTCATTTGACGGGAATGGGGGGAAATGATTTGGGCCACGCGATTGTGTTGACGTCGGACTAGCCCCAAGGAGGACCACTAATGCGGCACGGTGTCGAGAGGAGCACAACATGATGCTGCTCATCATAAACGTTGCCTATCTATTCCACAAGCATCTCGTTAGCCATGGTCTATTATCCTACTCTTGGGGAAGCACATCCACTCGCTGCAAGTCTTTAGTGCAGCCCGGCGTTGTCGGCAAGGTCCGTGCACGCCGTCTTCCGCCGGCTGTCGGTCCTTCGGCAATCGCGCTCCGTGAAACGTCGGTCGGAAATCCGGAGGATGATCCACCCATCGGCCCTCGGAGTCACATGACAGCAGAGCTCGGCTGCTCGGCATGGCGGACCATGCCGTGGCCCAACGGCTGTGGGGTATGTGGATGCAAGGACCAGGGCCAGCCGTTTTCCAACTCGCTCATTCAAAGCCCATGAAACAAGACAAAGAAACCCGTCAAGAATGATATCAAAAAAGTCCAGGACCAGACAAATTTCTGCCATAGATGGCTGACGTAGTAAAGCATAAACTAAAGATCCAAAACCTCGCGGGAACTGTGTGCATAGGCCCCAGACCGGCTCCAACAGAGCCTTATAAATGCGTCAACCTAAGACTTCCCTCGTTAGACAACCCAATCATCGATCGAATTATCTAGGTAACGGACGAAGCGATTATATCGTTTTGCCTTCAGCCGATTGGCCCCGTTCCAAAAGTTGCTCAATCACCACGCGTCGATGACTCACGAAATGACAAGCGTGATGTTGTGATTTTCTTGTTCTTATTTTTTCGTATGTCTACTCACGTTTCGCTACCTGGCCACCCGGCATATTCTCATATTTCTGGAACACATCTCAGGTGGCACAGATGCAGAATCGCCCTATCGCCCTATCGCCATTCCATCACGCGCAGCTCGTCCCACCTTGCCTTCCCGTCTCTGTGTTATATAGCGAGCAAGCAAGCAGCCCAAAGAGACCTCCTACATATCTCGGGTTCGACACTCGGACAGAACTGCATGGCAAATGTTCCCAACTTAAGGCCCTCTACCTATGATGGAGCTTTGGGACTTCGTCTATCGAATTCAACTAACCAAGATCTCTCGTATTAGAACACGGTATAATAATATACATTATCACATTCAATGTTGAAATAGATACGCAGGTTATGAGTGTGTACATCAGTCGTATTAGTGGTAGTAGAAGAGGTATCACAGGTAGGAGGGTATATCCTTCATATATAGCCACAGGTGTGGGGCGTCCAGCTACCTGTATATTCACATACCAGCCACCATATATTCCAACATTCAAAACACGACGACACTGTCGTACAAGGGCAGCTACACCACGTCTCTCTAAGTAAGTAGCCAATCACCTCCAGACTTCCATCCATGGATGTGAGTCGTCCTAACACAACAGACCTCCAAATAGGTAGGTAGCCTCTTCCTACTTCCCTATATTAGCGCTTTGCATATGTCGTGACACGCAGTGTGGCGACGCTAGGTGACTACCTAATCATCACAACCCCGTATCGGGCGTCTAAATCATCATCCTAGGCTGCATTACTCCCTAGGTAAAAAACTAGACTGCCGGAGCCTAACTTGAGCCTTAGCTGGTGCGATAAAGGTCTACGGCTCGATACTCGCGCTATTTATATACGGAATTGTGTCTCATGCTTCGTTTCCATCCGCCGGGCGGGGGTAGGTACTGTCTACGACCACAAGCTAATTACTGAAATGCCTCGAAGCGGGAGAGTATATAGGTATGTCTAACACATTATCACTGGGATGCCGCTGTTTACAGCCCACGTGGCCAAGCGCCAGCTGTACGATACGTCGATGAAAGCAGACATGGTGATGTATCGGATGGTTCATCGCGTACTACGCTCCTGCTATTCTGGGTGGACCGTCTGTCACACACAATACACCTCTGCACAAATCTCACGGAACACTTGATTGAAATTCACATCACGATGCCATCAGGGTCCTACTCTTGCCGAAACATTATCGGCTATTAAGTGGTGTATAGTGGTCAATTTGCAGCTACTCAGCGAAAAATATCCACCTCATTTTGGATACCTCGTAACACATCCTCTCACAGGGATCAATCAAGAACGTCATGTAAATATGTACAGACGACCGTTTCTGCTCGCCAATAATCAAGCAGCTCAACAAAAGCATGCTCTCGATGCCTGTTCGCCACACATCTATGTAGCCATACGGTTCATGTCTGTTGCCAACTGGGAGTCGATCTCCTCTTGCACAGTTCCATGATCCACCGCTTCGCTAGCTTCCGACACTTGCTGTTTATCAGAGTCAACAACATTGGGAACGTGTGAAACGTGGTCCGGCTCTTGGGATTCTTTGCCTTTGTCCGCATCGGCATCGACGCAACTAGCGTCGCCTTGTACATCAACTTTGACATTCTCACCGGCTTCCTCAGGAGCAAGCGTTGTCGTGGCCTCGGCTATTTTTGCTGGCGACGGAGTCAGACCACGCGTAGCAGCTTCAACCACTGCCTCAACCATGGTGTCAGCTAGCTGTTCAATCCGTCTAGAAGTACTAATAGAGGGAGGCGGCATACTCCTAGGCCCTTCCAAATGAGAAATATCCCCGATTACAGCTTCAGGCCCTTCAACAGGTGCTGTACTCTCTTTACGGGGCGGACTAGCTAGGGGGCGTTGTGGTACCCAGCCAGATGGAGTCCAGGTAGGCCATGTCTGTACAGCTTCAGTTTGAACAAGTGTCCCGTCCTTGGAAGTGTCAATGGTAGCTGGCTGCTCATCATCGTCCGAAGAAATCGAGATCACAAGGGATTGCGGCTGGGACTTCTTCTCTGCGTATTTTGCTCTCCTTTTTCTCCTTGTCAGCTCAGATGAGGTGTCCGCTGCCGCCTTAGTTGATCGAGGCAACATTCCATCAGGTGACATCGGCCTCTCGCGTTTAATCCAACCTGATGATGTCCAGTCGAATACCTGCAGACCCGTGAATGTGCTGATTGCCCTATCCCTAGTCACATTTTTCTGAGATGACACTTCTCTCGAAGTTGGCTTTGCCTTATGTTCAGGTGGACCTTTGAAAGGAGGATCATGCGTCCTAGTTGGTATCCAGCCCGTTTGATTGGGCGTGTTTGACCCTGGACGGCAAGCAGATGACAGCGTCGCGTTCAACTGCGGTAGTGGATGTAACGGGACACCTTTGTTTGAGTCACGATCGTAATATTCGATATCATCGTTGAGGGCTTGCAATGTTGGGTCATTCCCTCTCCGTCTTTGCTCCTTCTTTCTCACAGCTCTAATTTCCTGCATTGCCTCCCGTGCTGCACTGATGACCGCTACTCTTTCGTCTTTGCTCATCCCACCGCGCGTTTCTGCATTTGCCTTGGCTAGTGCGTCTTGTTCTATTAATCGGCGGGGTTTAGGCAGTAACGGTGAGCGTGGTCTCAATGGTAGAACGATCGGGTTCGAAATATCCTTGCCTTTATCAAAGGGAGGTGGAGAGGGCGACGACGCAAGTACGATGGGTTGAGAGATATGGTGCCCTGGAGGTAGATCCGAAGGCTCGTCAACGGGCTTCTCCTTAGGCTCCCATTCAAACGGAGGGTTGCCATTGAACCATATAAAATCGACTAGTTGATCTGCTGTTAGTCTGTCCACATCGACAGCTTGAAAAGCAATGGTCTCTATGGTCGGTGCTGTGTCTGAGACGGGGTGAGGAGGAGCTGAAGACAGGAGGGAGTTCTGCCCTAGAATAGCATGTCAGTATGCACAGCTTGAGTATGCAAACCAAATTTAGCAATACAACTTACAGAAATAGTTGGACAGGTCCCGAAAGGTCATCCACCTGAAGAGAGGAACCGGCATGTTTGTAGTGTTGGTATCGAGAGCCGAGACGGCACGGGTGAAGTTCCCTTTCAGAGCATCGTGAAAAAGATAATGTCTCTCCTCCCGGCGGAGTTGATCTTGCAAATGGCTCATTTCATCCCGAAAATCCTGCCGGCGGTCGGTTAAAACCGCACTCGGGTTGGGGTCGTCAAGGGGTCCATCCATTGTTGACGTATGTACATGCGAGATACTCGGCTTAAGACGATAGCAAGACACTATTATTGAGTGAAGAAAGGTGCGGGAGAACGACGAGGTGAGTAAGAGAGAGAAGATCGACGAGGCAGGTTGCGCGAAAGAATCAGGTACAGGGGAAAAAAAAAGTTGATCTGAGTTGGAAGCAGGACGCCGACGAAGATGAGGCGGTGGCAGTATTTAAGGGAAAAGTCACAATAATCGTAAAATAATTGTGAAGGAAGGAGCAAACAAACCAAAATGAAGTTGCCCAGTACATAAAGGTAATTTTCTCTTCATCCTTTAACCACACCACCTTTCACGTCTGCTTGCCAACTTCATCCCCCGCTTGCTCCCAGGGAACTGACTAAAACACAGGAGCTTCCTTTCAAGCTTTAGCATGACCGTGCACGATAAGCCATAGACAGCTTGTCCAAGTTTTGATGTCAGCACCCTATGCACAGCACTTTCACTCGAGATACCGGTTGAGACCAAGAGATAAACATCCCCTACATCAAATCTGCAGGAGTCTTGGGCAGTGGTTTGTATTTTAATAAATCGAACAAGAAATACAGGTATAAGGAGTTGGAACAACCTCATAAATAGAAACATCTATTGATTGCTTGAGAATAACACGTCACGCGGGGAGCACAAATCAATACTCATGCTATCTACGGCCACGTGTCTACCCAGATAGGAATGCCTTTTCACCTTATCAAACATGCTTTATGGCCATTGAGTCATTAATAACCGTTGAGCTCACAAAGTTCCCTTTCCGATTCTCAGGCAATAAGTAAGCCTTATGCGTGAATGGTAATCTCTCAACATCATCAGAACTGGTGTAAACTAAGCCTCGTTCTGAGTGAGTATGCATGGCACACTCTAACTTGTCCAAAGACACAATCATCGCCACAAACCCCAGTTGATTTCTGACAAGAGCAGATTCATCAACCATCACTTGTACGGAGCAAGTCGTGGTGTAATTCACTCGATTCTCTCCGGCGCAGCTGGTCTTGCCATCACCACTCACACCGGGTGGTTTAACTCCTAAACCGGCAAAATCAGGATATAGCGTAGTAGCTTCAAGTGGCGCCACTTCGACGCTGTCAAAATCTATGATTCTAGCAATATTAGAGTCATCATTGATTAGAATATGTGCGTTAAAGTCGCTCTAGCAGTGTTTAAATGGACTGCTGTGCTCCTCCCTGTACACACCCAAGAGATGGCTAAGCTGCATAGGCAGCACAAATAAAAAAGGGTCTTGCTTCCTTCTTTTCATTAAGTAGGCCAGTCGTCCTTCCGAGAAGCTCATGAGCAAGGTTGCAGTAATGCTCGGTCAATAAATTTATGGCACCTTGCCATGTCAAGGCCTGGGCCGATGAAGATGTTCCGTGTCTTCAGAGTAATATAAGCTGTTTATCTCAGGATGATTGAACGAAATCACCTCTACTTGGACCTTGGTTACTTGCCCTTATAATTATCAGTCTTGTTCAACGGCTGCATACAAGGAAGAACTACAGTAATTGAGGTCTTCGAGATCCTCGGAAGTGGCTATGGATACATCCCATGATTAAGCACGAGATTTCCGCTCGTTAGGTAGACGAATTGAAGTCGTAAGCAAATGTCTCAGGCTCCGGGGTTGTTGAGTTGAACTCTTACATACATGGCTAACCCGTCCTTAGATGTGCCGCTTGGGACCAATTGATGAGCTTGATGAACCTGATGCTAGCAACATTCCTCTATTATAACTGATTCCCGAAAATCATGCCATTGGATATCGACGCGAGTGGCCTCTGGGCAGCCGAACTCTGACGACTTAACTAGCGCCGCTGTCAAAGTTGAGCAGCCTCACCATATTATACTGGTCAGCGGAGGACGTAGAAGTGTAGTTACAATTTGCACCGTTCCGACGGCCGGTCACGGTTGAAGCGAGCACTCTGTCACAGTACTCGCAGGACATAAAGTAATATAGTGAGTGGCATGGTGTATAGTACTGCATCTCGAGTCCCGGGGCACATCTGTAAGTAAAGACAAGCTCCCTATTGTGGATATAGAAGGGTAAATATGCATATATCCATAGATAGAAGTATTAGTAGGCGCATATAGATGTATTTAAACGCAAGAGTGAATCGATATTGATTGATTAATAATCCAGCACACCATAGCCCAAAAACGCCGCAGGGATCTCCGCCGCTAACTACCTGTGTATGTACGTCTGCCCCAGCGTCGGACCCTGAACCGAGTCAATGGGAGCTTGGGCCAAGTCCGCATTGACGTCGTTGATCCTATAGGACAAATTTTCCGAACAGCTCTGCATCTGGAGCCGCATCACGACTCCAACATAGCCCACCTTTCCTATATTTTGTGACTGCGAGATAAACAATTCGACGCGCCGTTGCCACCGATGAGTTCTACCGTAGGCCTGCGCCTGGCGCGCTTCCAATATGCCCGCCTCAACCTCGGTCTCCCGTCTACCGCAACGCCTGCCCCCCTCGCAGGAAAGAGACGGACGCCAGCAGCGGCGGCAGCAGGGTGCCCGCGCTCACGCTTCCCGACTCCCTCGCCGGCATTGACACGCGCAGCTTCGACGGCGACGCAGACCAAACCAACGAGCACCACAACCACAACCACATCCACCACACCCTCCCGCGCCCCGCCATCTCCCGTCCCAGCAGCACCAATCCCACCCTCCGAAACGCTGAACCCACCAGCAACAACCCGGCCCCCACCGCTAGACCTCCCCGCGCGCGCCGACTCGAACTCGCTATTCGCGTACCTATTCCAACTAGGCAAGGCATACACGCGCTTCTACAAATCCGGGCTCGGCGCCGTGCTTACGAACCAGCGCCTAGTGCGCGCCTCCAGCGCCGCCAAGCCCCCACACCTATCTTCCTCCGCAACGCAGACGTTCCCGACGCGCGCGGACGTTCTCCTCCGCCAACGCGCGCGCCACGACCTCTCGCGCCTGCCGCTCTTCGGGCTCGTGGTCCTCGTGTTCGGCGAGCTGACGCCGCTGGTGGTATTGGCGGTGCCGCGCCTGACGCCGCTGACGTGCCGGATCCCGCGACAGGTGGAGGCGCAGCGGCGGGGGGCCGAGGCCCGGCGCGCCGCGAGCCGGCGTGCCCTGCGCTATGTCGACCTTGATTTCGACACCAGTGAAAAGGGGGCCAAGCGCCTGCGCCGCCTGGCCGCCGGCCATGTCTGTCGCAGCCTGGGGCTGACGAGCGCGCTGTGGGACCGACTGGGCGTGGACGGGCCGCTGGCGCGGACGCGCGCCGATCGCGCCGTCGCTGCTATCGCCCGTGACGACGCTATGATTCGCGATGGCGGCGGCGTTGGGGCCCTGGTCGATGACGAGGTCGTGCTGGCGTGTGAGGACCGGGGTATCGACGTTCTGGGCTGGGACGTCGGCAAGTTGAGAGGCGAGCTCAAAGACTGGATCCGCAGGACAGCGCCGGGTCCAGACATGGAGAACGGGGCGGCGGCTCAGCAGCAGGCGGAGGACAAAATCAGGCGCTTGTTCCTCGGGCTGGATGAGAAGAGGTGAAAGGCGCTGGGCGTGTGGGGCTATATAACCTTTGGCCGAGGCTTTAAGGGAGGATCCTTGTATCGCATGACTCCATGGCTCCAAATATAGGGCAGGGAGCGGGCTGGTCTTCTCTGGACAGGATCCGGATGACACTTGTATCGGTTTAGCGATTTGTACTACAATACGGGAAGGCGAAACAGGATGGCATGGCGTATAGAAAACAGCTCACTCAAAAGTCAATGTAGTATAACAATCAACCGTTCCGTTCATCATCAGTTCTCATTACGCCTATCTCGTGCCTTTTTACAATACCGGGAAGAGCATGAACTTTCTGTTCTGAGACGCCAATAAACGCCTTACCATGCATTCAGATGTTCGCCTGAATGGCATGAGATGTAGTAGCTCTCAAATATGTACACGGACTAGATCACTGTCTGTATCGAGAGAGCTGCGTCATAATGTTCTGCACATGATGTGCAGAATCACCAGGAGCGCCCGGTGCACCATTCACAGGCCCACCAGGTGGATAACCCATACTCTGCTGGAGTGGCGCGCCACCAAGAGCGGCACCGTTGGATCCTAAGCTGGCCAATAAGGCGTTAACATCGACCTGAGGACCGCCGGCGCCTGGTTTAGAGATGAGGCTCTGCGGGACGCCCTGTTGACTTTGTAGGGATCCTAAGATCGTCTGCAGTGCGGCACCGTCTATGGATCCACTTCCGCCTTCGCCGCCGGCGCCAGGATAAGGCTGGCCATGATACGATGGAGGCATATAAGGGTGTTGCGTAGCCTGAGGGTATTGTGGGGCAGGCGGGAATTGTCCGCTGTATGGCGACTGCAATTGAACCTGCGACTTGGTGCGAGTGACAAGCTGTGCCGCAATGTTCGGGTCAAGATCCTGGTATTGGTCGTAACGAACGTTGTGGCGTCCGGCCGATCGATCGAAGACTTGAAGCGGGATCTTGCCGGATTGCTGAGCGCGATAATCGAGCTCTGCAACTGCGTGTACGCCTTCCACGACTTGACGCTGGATGACCGCGTCTCTGGGGAAACGAGGATTTAGGAACATGACTTGAACCTTCAGGCCGTGATTGACAAATGCACGCTCAACCCAGGATATGAAGTCTCTTTCGACCTCTTGGAGCAAGAGGAACTGCACGTCGGGAATATCTCCTCCGTACCGACGCGGGATCTCGAGGTCTGCTTCCGATGCATGGCGGCGATAGGGGCTAGGGCTCCGGCGCCGGTAGTAGTCCGAGCCTCGCCGACCGTAGCCAGGGGATCGTGATCGACCGCGAGGAGGATTGTATTCGTCGTAATAAGGACGGCTTTGACTGTCATATGAGTCTTGTTGACGATGACTGCCTCGTCTAGGTGATGATTGCCGGCCTGGACGATAATCATCCCGTCGGCGTACACCCTCATGGCGGTCGCCGTCCCTCTTACCTCGGCTTCCCCGCTTGTCTCCGTCACCATCTCTTTTCTGCGTACGAGAGAACTCCAGATCTGGTCTTGGTCAGCAGCTGGAAGTCGTCTCTGATCACTGTGGTATAACTTACGAATTTTACGGCCTCTAACCTCTATCCCCTGCAGATTGTCCATCGCTGCGGTTCCTTCCGTCACAGTATGATATTGTACGAAGCCATAAGCCTGCTTGAGCGATATCTGGGCTAAACGGCCGTACTTTGAGAAAATGTCGAAGACTTCCTTTTTCGACACGCGGTCGCTAGAGAGGTTGCCTAGCAACTGTGAGTAGACATACGCGTAGGAACCCGGTCGACACGTACCAATGAATAATCTAGAACCCTCCGGGAAGCGGTCCCACTTGGCTTCTGATACGTATCGACGTTCCTCCTGAAGAAAGGTATCCCATCGCTGCGATTGGTCATAGGCCCGCGGCTGCACACCTGCAACCGCGGTATAAGCAGCATCATACTGTGGCACCGGAAGCGGTTGAGTTGGGGCAGCATTTACGGACGAGGCCGGAGGCGGTGGAAGATTGCTACGAGCGTCAGTAGAGTAGGTGCCGGGCGCTGGGGGGATGGTAGAAGTCGCTGCAGTGGCATTGGGATAAGAGATTCCCGTCTGCTGGACGAGGGTGTCTTCAGTACGCATATGTGACTGGGCCGGCTGCTGTGGCATAGGGGGTCTAGGTGGCAACGATGAAGAAGTTTGGAGGGTGGCAGGGAGTGTGGCCACATTCTGTGATGCCGACGCTTGGCCGGCATCACCTGCAGGGGCGTTTCCTATAATCTTATCGACAAGGCTTTGGATGTCAATCTCATCATTGGCAGCACTGGAAGGACGATCACTCTTGTCAGTAAACGCTTCTGTAGCTGGCTGGACCGGGACGGTTCTGTCGGTCGAAGTGGACGTTACCGCCTGTTCTTGTGGCTCTTGTGGTTCTTGTGGAGCTTGGGCTGTCTGCGGGCTCGGATCGGCAGCAGATTGGCTTGCAGGCTGAACAGGGCTTGTAGAAGAAAGATCATGGGGAGCGGCCACTTCAGAATGATTTGTCAGAGATTCAGACGTATCAGGACTAAGTGTAGATTGGTTCGTCTTGGATACATCTTGCTGAGTTTCTGTAACATCTGACAGGGAATCGGAGTGCTGTGTCTGTCCATCTTCCTCTCCTACCAAGTTTGCTTCTCCAACTTGAACCCTGGCGTTGTTATCAGGATATTCATGTACACTGGCAGTATCATTGACGTGAGTGCCACCATGTCCATTGGTTATGGGCATGTCGCTCTGGTTTGTAGCCTCAACCTGTTCTACAGCTGGAGCGGGCGCTCGGGTAAACTGACCGCTGTTGTGGAGCGACATTGCATAGAATGTGTCGGCCTGATCTTGCAGAGCCGGCACGATTATGGGAGAAGACGGATGGAGAGGTGCCGGGGATACTGGGGTTAGGTTGGCGGTCGCCAGGATCTCGGGAGACTTGTCGGTCATTCAGTCAAGATGTTTACTGTGACCAGGATTTCGGATGGACATGGGAGAATGAGGCTCAATGGGCAGGGCAAGGCAGGGCAAGGCTGAACGGAGCAGAGTCTATAGAGGAACGTCTGGTGAGACAGTTTGATGAAGGGAAACCCGGCTGATCAGGAACAATCGGGGAGGGAGGCAGGGAATGCTGATTGTTTTCAAAGCTGTATCAATCAGGGATGGGCAAGGCAAGTTGGACACTTGAAACCCTGTCCTGGGTAAGTAAGAGGTTGTGTCGTCGACACAAAGTGTATTTGCTGCAGAGTTTGGCCTTTGCGTGTGGTGTTCGGCTGGAGCACGCGACGATAAGAATAGTCTAAACTAGGTCGTCACGTAGCAATAAGTGCCGATAGCTAGCGTTGAGACGGATAGACGATGGAGCGGATCCCTTCTGTCCCTGGCGATTCGACAAGTCTTGACGGATGTTGGCGTTGGAAGACGGGGATGGTGTGCCAGGGTCAAGTTGGGATGATGGGACGTTCACCGTTGCCTCACTAGGCCATGGAGAGATACTTGTAGATGAATGCGCAAGAGCAGAGAGAGGGGAGGGGGAGTACGTGGGCAAGAGTGGCAGTGACTGAGAGGATGGAGAGACAGACACGAGAAGGACAGCAGTGATCGTATGCGAGAGTAGGTAGCCTGCAACGTCTACGCAGATGCCGCCGTGTATTATTTTGGATGGACGTCAATACCTTGGTTTGGTTGGTCACTATTGTTATCGTTGGCAATAATGGCAATCAAGGCAAGAACCGGCAATGGAAAGAGAACAGCAAACAAGCTGAGAGGTGTCGGGTTGAGGAAATGTTTTGCGACAGCAAGGCTGGGCAACTCTTCTTTTAGTGAAAGAGCACTGGAATCCAGAGGAAAAGTTCTGTACATCGATAGGCAGGTACGCAGGTACATGTATGTTAGGTCAGTAGAGCAACCGCGGGACAAATGGACGCATGCCATCGGCGGGCAATGACCGACTGGTGCTTGGCCTAGCGTCATAAGTGCCCCATGCGTGCCCTCGCTAATCCTATACGGACTACCTAAGACTGCTAAGAGCAAGCGACTGTACCTAATGTGTGTACTTTACGTGTGAAAGTACATTGTGCGTAGGTGCTACCGAGATTTAACCGAATGAGTAGTGCAATCAATTGATCGTTGTTACCGATTGCGTACTATGTAGGTAGGTACCGCACATTCGGGTTGATAGGGCCGAGGCTCTATGTAGCTTTACTGACTGCTCAACTAAACAATTCCGCGTTCTTCAGGCATAAGTCAGACACCAGGTTCTTCAATTCTGTCAAGACCGGCTTCAGAACAACTTTGCCCACAAGCGATATAGAAAAGAAGGCCTCATCTGGTGGTCAATTCGGACTTTGCTGCTGAGACGTATGTCCAGCAAAATACACGAGGTTGGTTGGAGTGCTGGCTACAACCATCACCAAGTTGTGAGATGATGTACTGGCACTGCGGATGCTTAATTGCCAGCCTAGAGTATTAGGGCATTATGCAGCGAATTGTCTTTGCGAGTCTAAGCCGAACACCGGTGTCAACGGCCACCAGTGGGCCAGTCTTGCCCGTGCGAGCATTTCATCGTCAGGCTACTAGTATTTTCGACCAGGACGATCTCGCGGAAGCCAGGAAGTGGCATGCATCCTTCAATGAAAGTAGCCTTCCCAAAGGACAGACAGTCTATTCTCGATCGAGCGGACCTGGGGGACAACATGTGAACAAGTGAGCCATCGCAGTCACGCCCAGCTTAAGATGAAAGGTCCCTTTCTGACAACGCATTCAGAACTGAGAGCAAAGCAACT
The DNA here is from genome assembly GCA_022376535.1 of Xylariaceae sp. FL0662B. Taxonomy (NCBI): domain Eukaryota; kingdom Fungi; phylum Ascomycota; class Sordariomycetes; order Xylariales; family Xylariaceae; species Xylariaceae sp. FL0662B. Next base: position 13,570 of record JAJJKD010000028.1, on the reverse strand, counting down.
ACATCCTGGTCTCTCGATGAATTGTGTAAGAGTTTACCAAACTTGATGCACGCAGCAATACGTACGTCAAGGTACTATACCAAGCGGAATGACTCAATCACGATCCATGCGCAAACGCAGCGCAGCAAGTTTCGGAATACGGAGGAGAATCGCATCAAATTAGTAGAGGAACTGCGGAAGCTTTATAAGGAGCACATTCCTGGAGAGACTAGTCCTAAGAAGATAAAGAGACTTGAAGCATTGTCAGATACCTACTTTCTCTCGTGATAACCTGGACGTGTAACCCGGCTGACTGAAGATAGGGAGAAGTCATTCCGCGCGAATAGGCTAAAGTCGAAGAAGCAACACAGCTCTAAGAAATCATTTCGAAAGGGCTTCGATGAATAAATATTTGGCTTTAAGTATAAACATACTCAGCAGTCCTTTGATTACCACGATGGGCATCTTGTTTATTGTAGGAGAGTTACTAGGCCGGCTCCGGCGTATACGCGCAAGTTTTATTAAAGTATCAACGAAGATACGGAAGACACCATTCATTAAGGCATGTCGAGGCTAATCTTTCTAATGATAGAGGAATGCCAAGCTACTAAGCAGCTGTAGTGCTGTTTCAGAGGCCCATCCTTCGGTACCTATACAGGTTGTGTCAGTAAAAAGCTGGACACCCCTGGCAAGCCTAAAATACCGTAATTTCGCTTATTTTTAACATACCGTAATTACGTTATAATGTAGGCAGCTAAAAATCTGAAAAAATCAGAATATACTTTTAAGTGATTATTTTACCTATATTTGAATTTTCTAGATCTAATTATATCATTTCGCGATATAATTATACTATTAACTTTAATAATAAACTTTTTATATTACGATATCTTTATTTGTATAAAAGTCCGTAAAATAATTTAAATAAATAAAGAAAAAAACCTCGGCTTTTCTAATAAGGAGATTTTTAAATTTTACGGCGTATTAAATAGTTTTAAGTACGAAATATTTAAAAACCGCCGAATTAAGCCTATTTTATTAAACCTGTAAAAATAAGCCATTTTATATTATTTAAACCCTAACTTAAGGACTATCTATAATAACTTTAAAATTAACGATAAATGTAAAATTAAACGAAAATTTATTAATAATAATAAAAAGATCGTTAAGTATTATTTTTATTAAAATCTATAAAATTTACGCCGTAGTAAATAGTATTAAATAATTAATAAATCGGGAATAAATAAAAAACTTTCCTTAAATATTATTAAGAAATATATAGAGCTTTATATATTATATTTTAAATTAAAAAAGCTTAAATTAGATAATTTAACTGCTTAAATTAAGGTTAAACGTATTAAATATAAATTTTACGGTAGTTAGTTTAATAACGAAGCTATACGGTAAAATTATTACTTTATCGATAAAATTTATTTTAGCTATTAACTATTATACCGCGGCTATATAATTTATAAGCTAAATAAAAAAGACGCCTAATAGAATATTAATTTATAAAAAAGGTTAAAAAAATAACGGCAATAAAAGGTTAAAAATTAAAAGGTATACGGCTAATAGCTATTAGTTTATACTATTAATATAATAAGCTATAACTATAAAAGCCCCCTAATTTTTTATTAGATTTTTAATAATGCTATAGGAAAAATAACTTTATAAAAGTATATTAAGGTACTTAAGCTTTTTTTTAAGTACCTGGAGAAATTTTATAGCTATCGGGACTTTATTTTATAGGAAAATAGAGACTTAAACTACAGATATATAAAAAATAACGTAGCCTATAAATAAAAAAAAAGAAATAGGTATAAATTTATCCGTAATGTTTATAATTTATCTAAAACGAACTAGATCGAGTCTTTTATTAAACGTATTAAGTCTTATATTTATAGCTTTTTTTTTAATAAAAAAAATTAATTAAAAGATCTAATATAAGAGTTATAAAAAATGCTAAATTAAAAAAAGATTAATAATAACCTCGATTTAATACTTTAAAGGTAATAGGATATTATCGATACTTACGGTTAACGTATTAACTATTAAAATAGAGCGTATTCTGAAAATTTTACATAAATAGACTTAATAGCTAATTTTTAATTAATTTTTAAAATAGAGGTGTTAAGGTTGAAGGAGTATAGATAGTTGTGGCTTGTTGTGGCTGTCCAGCTTTTTGCTGATACAACCTGTTACATAAGAATATGATGTTAGATTTCGTCCACAAGGCACGGAAATTACATATGTTCTATCCTACGAGACATGTTCTAGTAAAAATGGACAATCACAAAGTAGGTAGCCTTGCAAAAAATGAAGGAATATGTGGCATAGAATTAGAATTAGCGCAAAGTTATATTGAATTAAGCAATCGCCAAGCAGCAGATGTTCCTATTGATAGGCAGGTCGGTAAGGTATTACACTACCTAAGGTACCCAACGGGGCGTCTGCCCCGTTGTAACACGTTATTTTCCCTCGAGATAAGATACTAGTACACACAATGCGTATGTAATACACACCCTGACACCCTGACACCCTGACAAGGTAATCGAATGAGGGGCGGTAGAAAGTGGACCTTTAGGTAGCGGAATCAAACGACTGATCGGTTCACGACCGTCTTCCACCGCGAACACGTTCTTGAGATTCTTCTACGCTCTACTCCCAAATCGTGAACGAGGCCATCTACTTCTACATCTGGCGTTGGTTTTGGGCATAATCTAGGTAGTACTCATCCGGCTAACTGTGATCCGCCGCCTCCATTCGTTTCCTCAGACCGGACCAGATATCTATTTGCCTACCCACTTGTTTGTCCCTCTGCGTCACAAGCCTTGGGGGGATTGTTTTTATTTGCGTGAACTCGTTGGTTTATATTATTCTTTTAAAACCCAATCTTCGTATCACTCCCAGTCATAGAGTGCGAGACGATATCTACCCCTGCGACCGCCCCTTTGGTTTACATCCGTTGACTATTAAAGAGTACGATCAAATCCCTCGATTCTGCTTACGAAACCGCCTGCTTGAACTCGCTCCTCGCTCCAACTTTTCAAGGCGTATAACTTTGATCTGATTCCACCAGCTATTATTATTGTGGTCGTGTTATAGTCGTGGGTCTCAACCACAACTCCGTCTAATATGAACGCAACAGTCGAGGCGACCAACAATGGCTCTCCCCGCCCGAATCCTCAGATACAGCCGTGTCGGTACAAGGTGGGAAAGACGCTTGGAGCAGGCTCCTATTCCGTCGTGAAGGAGTGTGTTCACATTGACACGGGGCGGTATTATGCTGCCAAGGTTATCAACAAGAGACTGATGGCCGGCCGAGAACACATGGTTTGTGCATCTGCTCGTTGCATCGCATCTCAAAACTATGCTACACGTATGGCTAATTCTGGCCTTTACTGGTGGATCAGGTACGGAATGAGATTGCCGTCCTCAAGAAGGTCTCAATGGGCCACCAAAATATCTTGACCCTCGTCGACTACTTCGAGACGATGAATAACCTTTACCTCGTAACAGACCTTGCACTTGGCGGTGAGCTCTTTGATCGGATCTGCCGCAAAGGGTCGTACTACGAGTCCGACGCCGCCGACCTGATCCGCGCGACACTCTCGGCCGTCGCATATCTGCATGACCATGGCATCGTACATCGCGATCTCAAGCCGGAGAACTTACTCTTCCGAACGCCCGAGGATAATGCCGATCTCCTGATCGCTGACTTCGGTCTATCACGCATCATGGATGAGGAGCAATTCCACGTCCTGACGACCACCTGCGGAACGCCCGGGTACATGGCGCCCGAGATCTTCAAGAAGACGGGTCACGGCAAACCAGTAGATATATGGGCGATGGGGGTCATCACGTACTTCCTGCTGTGCGGCTACACGCCATTCGACCGGGACAGCGACTTCGAGGAGATGCAAGCGATCCTGAATGCCGATTACAGCTTCCAGCCGGCCGACTACTGGCGAGGCGTCAGCGACGACGCCAAGGAGTTTATCTGCCGTTGTCTGACCGTGGATCCCAACAAGCGCATGACGGCGCACGAGGCGCTATCCCATGCGTTTGTCGCAGGTTACAACCTCAGTCACGACGGGGACAAGGGCCAGAACTTGCTGCCGACGGTCAAGAAGAACTTCAACGCGAGGAAGACGCTCCATGCGGCCATCGATACCGTCCGTGCCATCAACAAGCTGAGAGAAGGCCAGGCCCAAGCCCAACTTATGGATGGGTCCCACTCCGCGGAGCCCGGGCGGGGCGCCGCTCCCCTGGACAAGGAAAACGGTGCCGGCATGGCGAAGGGTGACTCCGGTTACGCGAGCAACCGCGAAGGCGATGTCGAGATGGGAGGTATGGGAAACATGGGCGCCGCATCGGGCGTTCCACCGAGCTTAAGGCCTGGCATGGCCGCAAACAGAGTGGTCGAGACGTCGAAGGGATTATGGAGTGCCGGCCAGCCACGAAGATGAAGAAGTCGTGTTGGCTGAAAGACAGGAGATTACGTCTTAACCTCTACGAACGATAAAGCAAGTCCTTTAATACCTAGCCCGTACTATCGGGATGTAGGACACTCCGGGACGTATCTGCCCTAGCCGGGCTGGAGACCAGATGATACACGCATGAGACGGAAATCATATGAGCGTAACAAAGCAGCGAGCATAGTGCCTGGGCAAAGGGGGGGGCAAGCGAGAGTACAATACTTGCGACGACGAGATGAATGTTAGCCCAATTTGATGTGAAAAACGGGAACGAGAATGCACATGGTCTTATTACTCTATTAGACTGACACGATCAGACTAGTGGCGTGTATGTATGTACAGATGACATGAAGATAGGCACGTAACTGGTCGTTGCCCTTCTGTAGTAGCAGTTGTACACAAGCCCAACTACCAATGAAAATCGCCACTTCGTGATGGTTAGCAACTACGTAGTAATGACCCGAAAGCTCGCATCAGCGGCTCCCTTGGTACCATATTAGTGGTAGATCTCTAGTCTAGTATGCATACTATCTATGCCGAAACCATTGTAATGTATTCGCCGGAGCTGCCAGCTGTGAGATGGAGCCGGTCATGTGAAGAGATACCCTTTCCGGATGCGTCGTTTTGGCCTGTGAAAACGCTCTGCTAGCTGGAGCTGAATCCAGCTTTTTTTCTTTTTTTCTTTTTTCTTTTAAGTTTTGGGCCTCGTTAGTCACTATTCCCATAGAGGCACTTGTTAGCACCCCTAAGCACCAAGCTATCTACTAGACGTACGACTAGCGAATCGAGATTTCTTTCGTAGACGTCACTTGGTCGATGACTATGTAACTCTACTGAAGGATTAATAAGGTCTCAGCGGGTCACTCTAGAGCCGTACTATGTAAAAAAAAATCATTATCATTCATGTTAGATTGGTGGCAGGCGTCGGCACCAACCAGCTGTATATGGTCAACAGGTATTATTCACCTAACATTTGAGTAAGAAGTTCATACTTTGACTCAACTGACAATCCCTTTTGCAGTGGAGAATAGTGTGTATTGACACCCGTTGATGTCCTATGATGATCCGAATTATTTAAGTACTCCGACGTGTTTCCCTAAACAAAAATTCCTTGACAGTCACTCTTCCGTAGCTAGTTAGTGTAAGTGCCTGGCGCTAATCCAAACAATAGACAATTATCCATCCTCGCGACTGGTATGCATGTACTGTATGTGAGGCTCTAAAGCCTTCTGGCGCGGTACTTCTCTCACATGGCACCATGTGCCATATTTGTGCGTAGATTACTAGCCTAAAGGCGTATTCTCACTCGTTATCTCGAGCGCTCGAAGCGAGGGCGAACCCTCATTGGCGCGATACCTAGCCCTCGCTGTCGGCACAGAAGCGCAAGGAAGGACTTGCATTGCTTATGATTAGCCATCCTATGCAAAGACGGCTAGGTTAGGTAGCTGGTAGGACCCCGTGGGTGCCGGGTCTGCGGGTCGGGCTGGTCGGTTGGATTCGTACTAGTAGGCGCACATGATCTGAGTTGTGCACAAGCGATTGCATTCGGATGGCCTCGACGCCGTTGCCGAGAGGAAGACGGGCTATTCCCTGCCATATCCGCAATCCGCGGAGGTGACTTACCTAAGCAGACAATATACATGCAAAGTAGGTTATGTATGTACCTTTGAATCCGGTGCCTACAGTACCACCTAACCCAGCAGCCTATGTAGGTACCTAATAAGCTCCACCACCAACATAACCTGTGGATTGCTGGAGGTTGTACGTCCCTGGGTCGCGTGATTAAAACTGACTGCATAAAACCGTTCCCGCCGAGTGGAAATGAGAAAGAAAGAGAATGACGATGGAGTGCAAAAATCAAGCTTCCTTTACATAATAACTAAATGGGCTTCTAGGTAATCCCACCTCCACCATATCCCCCTAACTAAATAACGTTGTCTTGGCCGGCTCCCGACCTACCCGACTGACATTGTATTATTTGCTTTTTCAAGCGGGTTTGCCCTCGGTAGTGTGGGGATCAGCAATCTCTGATCTCCTCACTCTGGTCAGATCCTCCCTCAGATAATATCCGACACCAGGACTGCCTAGCAGCCTCTCTCGCCCCGGCGAACAGCCCTAGCAGTGCCCACCTTCATTGTACATACTGTATGCATGTATCCATTATATATGGGACACTCTGCTGTCTGCTCCGCTGCGCAGAGTGGGAATTCCTATCATGATAAGACGATGTTTCTGAAAGTTTCCGCAATAAATGCGACCCCCGAACCCCGCCGTCGCATGAATAATTACCGCTTTCGACGCTGGTGCATAGTGTATATGCACAGTATAGACGGTTATGTGCACATATTTCCGTACATAATAATCCGCACCCCGACCGACCGTCCGATCCCGCTGGCGCGCGGGCGGCACCGCTGTGAGATGAGACCATGTATGCACCCATGCGGCCATGAGTCGGTTCCTCGGGCGCACCCAACAGGCCGAATGCGATCAATGCGAAGGTGAGGCTTTTTTTTTCCTGTTCTTGTTGTCGCAGTCTTGCCAGTGTTTCTTGATCCTCTTTTTGCTGCAAGCCCATCTCACTGTCACGTTTCATATTGGTGAAGCAAAAGAGTGAGCGGTCGCGCCATTCCGCCCATTCATTTCGTCCCGTCCGCTTTCGTCTGTAAGTCGTCGTACTGTACTATATGTAAATATGTACCTAGGTACTCATGTACTATGTATTTCAATTGATGAAATCCCTCCCCCCCTCACGTGAGCAATAGGCGTATCGTCGATGAGAGCAACAGTGACGTGAGAACGACATGGGTGGCTGGCAGCTGGCTGGACTGCGTATGGCTCTAAGCGGCGCTTGGTGGAGAGTAATGAACCTACGGATTACCTTTTTGCGCCTTTAATAGCATGAATATTCATCTAATAGAGGTACATGCCTATTGCCAAGGCTCCAAGCGCGTGGTACGTTGTACACACTTCCTAAGGTATGTACCTATTAGAGGAGTCCATGCCAACGTGGCCAGGCAGCCTGGGGAGGAAGCGTGACCGGATTTTGGCAGGTTTCCGAGACCTACTTCTAACACAGTAGGTATTACTAGGGCTTCCACTGAAGTCGTACGGGCAACTCTTTGTACGATAGTTCGGACGCCGCGGATCCATATAGTACCTATGCAAAACATATGGATCCCGAAGGCCAGCATCACAATGAAATGAAAATAGAACTAAGTGTACTACGCAGTGAGGCAGAATAATGTAATCACAAATCCTCTCTGCTTACAAATGCGTACAAGTACTGCGTAGTTAGGCACGAGGTCGGCGAAGTCCCGAGTCTTTGTCATGTTAAGCGCCAGAGAATGTCAGCCGTTTCAACAAAAAGGTCCCTCCCTGCGTTTGAGCAGTTATTAGTTGGTGCAAAAAGAGTCGAACCGAGAGAGTGGGCAAGGGACCTGAAGCTTCAAAGAGGCAGCGAGGGAGAAGGCAATTAGAGTTGCATTGCAGAAGTGATACCCAAACTTGCAGGTTGGCCAAATCCGCATGCGGATTTTGGTTGGCGCGAAGACCGGATACATATTCACACCGCATTTGTTCGTCCATCATAATACATAGTTATGTACGTAGGTATGCAAGCCGGTACGGCGTATGTATGTAGGTAGTAGTAGTATTGATATCCATCGAAGTAAATGGAATTCGCAATTCCATCTCACAATCTTACCGTTAGGAGTTGGGCTGCCATGCTGACGGGTCGACTTTGCCCGCTGGTTTGTTCTAGGCTGACGAGCTGATGACTAGGCAACTAGACATGGCGAAATTGAATATTGGTAGTGATCTCGTGCACATGTCGAATGTCTCCGATGGGAAAGAAAGATAGCGAGTTATGCAAATTCTGAATCGCCCGAGAGGCGGGAGCGAATAAAGTTCTGGTCACTTGATTGGCCATTTTGTTGCCCCGGCGTGTGTTAGTGTCGCAACGTGGGTACTTCGATACTCGGGTACTTCGACGCAGGCCGAATCCGATGTGTACCTACGTACCTACCTTCCTCGTCCTATTGGGATTTCATTGGCCCATGCCGGCCAATCTTGGCTTTTCATCCTTTCCCCCTCCCGGCATCGCGCCCATCTCATCGATCTTGGCAATAGCCCGCATGCGCTTAACTACCCGTTATGTACAAAGTAGGTAGACACGTCTCAACCTCTGACGCAGGTAGCTAGCTCGTAGCCCTGTAACTCTGCTACTTGGTTGGTTGGTCTTTCTGGTCTGTCCCGTCAATGTCATGTCAGGCCTGCCGTTTACATTCGCAGCAGGTGAGATATGTAGACCGTATCCTATGTACATATTCATGTAGAACAAAAGAGAGCAACCGTAAGAGCACCATTACATACTACTACATGATGCAGTACCCATATGGTACGGTTACCCATACAGTCATACCTAGGTACTCCACTCATAGGTAGGATACCCATGACTTTCACTACTGCAACCAAAGTCCGAGTGCCATTCCCCATTCACTTATCCCTGCCCCCGTTGCCCGTTATGTCCGCCATGTATGAGTGCATGTAGAGTTAAATATGAATCCATCCCTTCCGTTGCCACAGTTCTTGGATCTTGCGGTCTTTGTGCGAATTGCTTCCTTCGTGACCCTTCCCGTTCCCCCATTCCAACCTGTGTCGATCCGCCTCTTCCGGGCCAGTCCTTTCTTCTTTTACCTTCAAGTCCCGTACCATCTCGGCGAACTCACCTCGTGCTACTCCCGACTATCGGTGCTACCTACTTTTGCTCAAGGGAGGATACAATTTTGCCGGAACAGCAGGTAGAGACGACGGGGCCCGCCCTGAGGAGATCGATCCGATGCAGTCAAACATCGTCGTTGAGACGCAGACCCAGCCTGCTTTCGACTGGCGTGCGCAATTAAGCCCGACCAAGCTGAATGCGATTCCCGGTCGATATTTCTTCGGCCGGAGACACAGCCATCACAAACAACCGCGCGACCCTTCCCCGTCGACAAGCATCGCCGACCTTCAGACGTCCTTTCGCATCTCGGACTCTTTCGAATCGTTGAGAACGAGGAAATGGAGTGTTTTCGACGTACAATATGCCGTAATAGCAAGCTTAACTATATTCTCGATATGGATTATTGAGCCGTCGGCGCCCTTCATCAAGACACTTGTTGCGTTGGGATACACCTCGCTGTTATTCATGCCCATCACGAGACAGTTTTTTCTCCCGTCGTGGATCATATGGTCTTATCTGCTGTATTTCTTCTCTAGCAGGTAAGCACATGCTTATTCTTGGGCTTCCAGAGCACTGCCGTGCGGGTCCGGCCTATCCGAGCCTACCCGCAAAATAGCGCCTGTTCCTGGGTGGACGTATGAAGCTGACCAACGTTCCAGGTTTATCCCGTACGATGTTCGCCCGGATATTCTGGTCAAGGTTCTTCCTGCTTTGGAAGACATCCTGTATGGCACGAATTTCTCTAACAAGTTTTCTGCGTGGACGCACCCGGTCCTGGATCTGTTGGCCTGGTTCCCATGTAAGACCATCCTTCCCATAGACATCTCTATCCCATCTTGAACAAACTGGCACCATTATCCTGAGTCGCTGGCATACATAGAGGGGGAATTTTCAAGTCCTGGGTTTTCATTCCCACGACTAAGCAGTAGCTGACTTGACGGCCCTAGATGGAATCGGTCACTTCTCACTTCCCGCGATATGCTCCGCCATAATGTTTATCTTCGCCGCGCCCGGAACTCTACCGATGTTTGCAAAAACCTTCGGTTGGATGAATGCCTTGGGCGTAACGATACAGCTGCTCCTCCCGTGCACACCGCCGTGGTACGAGCGCCTGCACGGCCTCGAGCCGGCCAGGTACGGGATGCAGGGCTCTCCCGCCGGCCTGGCACGTATTGACGCCCTCTTTGGAGTCGACATGTACACGACGAGTTTCACCACGGCTCCCGTCCCCTTCGGCGCCTTCCCGAGTCTCCACGCTGCCGCCGCCATTCTCGAAGCCCTGTTCATTAGCCACTGCTTCCCGCGCCTCAGGGGCTTCTGCATCTTCTACGTCTGCTGGATCTGCTGGGCCACCATGTACTTGAACCACCACTACGCCGTCGACCTGCTCGGCGGCGGCATCATCGCCTGCTCCTTCTTCTTCGTCGTCAAGAGATTCTGGCTGCCGCGCCCGCAAGAGGACAAGCGGTTCCGCTGGGAGTACGAGTTCGTCGAGATCGGCCAGAAGAAGAAGGCAGCCGACGAGGAGGAGGCAGTCGATGCGGATGACAAACCCGCCGCGAGGCGGGACGCGTACGAACTTGTCGAAGACTTCTCGGCCCGATCCAGCTTCGGACTCGACTCCGGGCTGTCCAGCGGGAACGCCAGCGGCAGCTCGAGTCCGAGGTCCTCGAGGAGCGAGCGGAGAACCTATTAATGGATTATGAACATAATTGGATATAATAAGTAATATTAGAGAAATAGACAACGTAATAATATCACTAGCGACGATTTTGAAGTCGGCACTCTTTCAATAGGTGCCCCTCGGGACTCCGACAATTGTCGTTAACGTTTCATATTCGCAAGACAGCGTTAAATGCCCATCGATCTGACACGTCCGCCCCGGAGATGGGTACTGACATATAACAAGAAAGGTTGCTATCATAGACGGATATGTCAAATTCTGCTACAGCTGAGTGAGGTTTAAAGTGCCCGGACAGATATGCCTCGATGCCAACTTTGCTAGCCCGGTGGGTACATGCGGAACTTTAGCTTGAGTACCGAGTCGGGTAGGTATGTAGATGATCACGAGCTGCGCGCAAAGGTCCTTATAGACATAAACGTACGACACACATCGAATGAAGGTCTTGTCATTTTCGCTCCATATTTCTCTATTATACGTAATAGCTGAGGGTTGTCTACGCGATAGTCCAAGCTCAACGGAGGGTAAAGAGACGTGACCATCAAATACCGCGCATATCATTCCATTACGCCCGAGCATCTCCATCTCAACAGCGAACTTCGCTAACTCGCCAGCGTCCATAGCCTCAGTATCGTCATCTACCAGTCATTATTCCAAAAGAAAGGTACAGTCGCTACGGCCCCCCTCTCCCAAGCCCGAAACATTGGGTTCTCGGACCGGTCTATTCGTTCAGTGAGATCCGCCGAGAATACCGGACGACCGACCGTCAGTGCGAGGCAGCGCACTTCTCAAGCCCAGATCGGATATGCGCGATAGATATCTAGAAGACGCGCGAAGTACGCAATACAGACTACGAGCGCGTCCAGCGCGATCCTGAAATTGAAAGGGCTAACTACTTGGCAACCCGGCACTGCCATTTACGATGACGTTGCGCCGTGTATCTAATGCCTCGTCCCGCCTTGCTTTAGCCAGTATGTAGCTCCAGATAGGCGATGCCGAGCTCGGGATCGGGAAGAAGGCTCACTTCGACTCGGCGTCCGCTAGTAGCGCTTGGTCACCTCTTGGGACGGCTCAGAGGGGTCCGAGCCAAGGGATGCATACGTACCCCAATGCTAGTTAGTGATCGTAAGTAGATAAATGGGTTTGAACGGCTGCGCGATATAACGTGGACTTTGCACTGCGTCTTTCGACATGTTCTAGTCCTGATGGGTGACACAGTCTCCGACGCAGCCAATTCGAATGAAGATTGGGAGTTGCAAATAGACACGTTTCTGCGTAGCTGAGTCTCTTGAGGTCAAATATCTCTCGGGCAATCTCTGCTTTTGATCTCCGAAGATTCCATGCTCAGTACTAAAACAATGATGTGCTCGAGATGCCGATATTTGATCGATATACAGCGCCCTGATCTGGGGTATCCCGCCTACATGAACGCTAATATATATAAAGGGTTTGATTGAGGACATACACCAGGTCTATATTTATAAGGAGTCCCTCAGGTGCTCCTTATTTTCTATCTGGAGCTCTATCTATTGTATCAATGTCATAATACCCTTGGTCATTACACGCCCACATCATCCGAGACTGCGTATTTGTCGGGACACCTTCATGTCATCGAGTCCCATCATCGTCGCTTGAACGCAGCCAAGGGTTCAAGATATTCTCTAGATATTTGCCTGCTTGGGCACCCAGTCCAAGCCCTTCTGCTCGTTTACCAGCGTCAACATTTCCCCACGATCGACGGCCGCCTCGAGGTTCTTCAAAACGAGCAACTCCATGTCCCGCTGCGTCTCGTACGTGCTCGTCCCGAGGTGGGGCAACAAGAAAGCCCTCCCGTTCCCTACGAGACCCGGATGGATCTCCGGCTCGTTCTCGAAGACGTCGAGGCCCACCGCCGACACGTGCCCCGACTCGAGAGCGGAAACGAGAGCCGCCTCGTCGATGAGCGCGCCGCGCGCCGTGTTGACGACCACGACGCCCTTTTTCATCCGCGCCAGCTCCGGCGCCGAGATGATATGTCTCGTCTGCGCGTTTAGGGCCAGGTTCAGCGAGAAGACGTCCGACCGCGCGAGCAGCTCGTTAAACGAGACGTACGTGGCCCCGCCCTCGAGAGCGGGGTCGAGCCGTCGGCGGTTGTGGTAGAGGATTTGCATGCCGAAACTACGCGCCCGGTGCGCCATGGCCCGACCAATGCCCCCCATGCCCAAGATCCCGAGCACCTTGCCGCGCGGGTCGTGGCCGATCTGCGCGTCGCCTTTCCACCGCCCCTCCCGCAGCGCCACCAGCGGGACGTGCGCGTGGCGCAGCGCGCCGAGCATCAGGAAGATGCCTATGTCGGACGTGGCGTCGTCTACAGCCACGGGCGTGGAGGACACGGCGATCCGTCGCGCGCTGCACGCGTCCACGTCGATGTTGTCGTATCCCGCCCCGTTGTGGGCGATGAACTTCCAGCGCTCGGGTAGGGCCGCGACGAGCTCCTTGTCGAACGGGCCCGTGATGGAAGTGGAGTTGTTGGAGCGGTAGCAGCCCCGTACCAAGTCGTATTGGCCGCTGGTGCAATTTTCGAGAAACTGCGCCCGCGTCCCTTTGCGGAACTCGAGTAATTGATATTTGCTGCCCAACGCCTCCCATTCCTTGTTCGTATGGGCTAGGCCTCCTATGAGGAGGACGGTAGGCGGGGAGGACATCGTGGCACCGGGTTTGTAAGCTCGGCGC